>CAKLNU010000807.1:0-512500 GCA_922788865.1 Poeciliopsis turneri
CCCTAACCCCTAACCCCAACCCTACCCCTAACCCTAACCCTAACCCTAACCCTAACCCTAACCCTAACCCTAACCCTAACCCTAACCCTAACCCTAACCCTAACCCTAACCCTAACCCTAACCCTAACCCTAACCCTAACCCTAACCCTTACCCTAACCCTAACCCTAACCCTAACCCTAACCCTAACCCTAACCCTAACCCTAACCCTAACCCTAACCCTAACCCTAACCCTAACCCTAACCCTAACCCTAACCCTAACCCTAACCCTAACCCTAACCCTAACCCTAACCCTAACCCTAACCCTAACCCTAACCCTAACCCTAACCCTAACCCTAACCCTAACCCTAACCCTAAAGTCCAAACCCTAAAGGCCAAACCCTAAAGTCCAAACCCTAAAGTCCAAACCCTAAAGTCCAAACCCTAAAGTCCAAACCCTAAAGTCCAAACCCTAAAGTCCAAACCCTAAAGTCCAAACCCTAAAATCCAAACCCTAAAGTCCAAACCCTAAAGTCCAAACCCTAAAGTCCAAACCCTAAAGTCCAAACCCTAAAGTCCAAACCCTAAAGTCCAAACCCTAAAGTCCAAACCCTAAAGTCCAAACCCTAAAGTCCAAACCCTAAAGTCCAAACCCTAAAGTCCAAACCCTAAAGTCCAAACCCTAAAGAAAGGTTTTGCCATGCCCACCTATTCCTTAAAAATGAATAAATTGAATGTATAAATTTTAGAAATTTGAGATTTCTAGAATTTATACATTGCATATTTTAAATATATAAACCATAACTTGCATTTATGTACAGTTTAACATTAATACTTTATAAATCTGTATACCCATTTGTCTTAAAACCCAACTATGTTTAAAGAGGGATCCACATTTGGCATGTACTACACTTTGATTTAGAGAAAGTACATAGATATTGAATGAACTTCCTATAAAGAGGGATCCACATTTGGCATGTACTACACAATACAAAATAGGAACTAGTGTCCAAATGTGATATTATCCTGCAAGATTACATCTAAAATTTCCAGAGGCAATTGGGCTAAGGTTTGAGAATCACTTGATCCTAAATACTTTCTGATAGGGGGAAAAAAAATAATAAAATTATCAAATATTACTTCCAGATTGGTGAACAAGTTGTATATTTTTATAGTTGAACTATCTGTTTACAATGCTCCTTAAAATTTACCAATATGTAGAGATAAAGATTTACAGTTAACACTGGGAATTCTTTTTAAAAAAAATGTTAGGTGTTATAAATTGCTGCTGTTCTAAATGGTTAATTTAACTCTGAATAACTTTACCTTTAAAAAATTAATTAAATTAACTAAATTTAACATTAAAATTTTAAATTAAATATTGGGATGTTAGTTTTCCATTCACTAGTATAGAGTAAACTGAAAATTTTATGAATAAATCTAGAAAGATTGTTACTACTTTTTTCCAGAGCACTTCTTTTTAAAGAGATGGAGCTACTGGGGTTAAATAGTGGCAAAAAAATGGATATTGAAGGTGGGAGTTAAAGATTTGGGATTAGCAAATAGTTGGAAAATGTAACACAAAGATCTGTGTGGAACATGAAGAGCATCATGCTCTTTTTACATGGAAGCAGCAAAAAAATGTTAGCTTAGCTTGATAACTGACTTAAGAGTGAAAATTTGACCCTGACATTTTACTCCAACAGAGAAAGTGTTTAAAGTGTCCATTGAAGGCCAGATTCCCATATGTCAAAGGTGGAAAACTTCAACAATGCAGAGTTAAAGCACATCGCTACAAATTACAGTGCATTTTTATTAGCAAGGTGCTCTTCTAACAGGCAGATTGCAATTGTTACAAGGCTGTTACACATAACTATACAAGCATAATCCCATAAGTGGAAAATGATGTAAAGTAGGTTTGGAGTGAATTAAATGTCAATCTATTCAGAGATTGAAATTAACCATTTAGAACAGCAGCAATTCAATTGGCTTAGAGGATTTTTACCATTTAGGGAAATATGTCTTAGCCTACCTGCTAGCAGTGGTTTGAATGGGCCACATTGCTGAAACAGTTAGAGCTATACTGTATCATTTTGTTTTGGAGATCAGAAATAACCCTAATGTGAACAGAGACTAAAGAGTTTTGGATTTCACTAATCAATTGTGAAACTGTTGTCTTTGACATTTAAAAATGAATCTCCTGATATGTTCACATTATTTTTCTCAGCAACTACATCATGTAAAAAGAATTTTATATTTGTGCTAATTGGGACCTAATGATTGCAGAAATCAAAGGATTTAATAATACTTGCCATGCTAGAGCTCAGATCATAGGAAGCTAAAGCTATTGACCTTAACTTTAAGCTGAAGATTTTCTGAAATTAACATTCTTTCCTTCTGCATTTTAAGCTGTAGGACTGAATAGAGAATAGCAGCTGGAGTGCATGTTGCTGTGTGTGTGTGAGGCTATTCCTCATAGAAGACTGGGCTGCATTTAAGACTCCCGAGT
Organism: Poeciliopsis turneri; assembly: GCA_922788865.1. NCBI lineage: Eukaryota > Metazoa > Chordata > Actinopteri > Cyprinodontiformes > Poeciliidae > Poeciliopsis > Poeciliopsis turneri. Next base: position 2,487 of record CAKLNU010000807.1, read on the forward strand.
CCCGGAGTCACCTTTCCCACGTGCTGTTCCTATAGGCGGAACCTGGGAAGGCTGATACGTACCGCGCCCCTGGTTTCAAAAACACACTGTCCGTTAACACCGCAAGGTGGAACCAGCATGCCCAGGAAGCAGAAGAGTTCTCCGATGATTCTCTTCTGGTCTGTGTTGAATCCTGGCAGCCTGCAAGTTTACTGACTGACCTTAGCTTCCCAGTGCAGAGTGAATTGCTCACCAGTAGATCTCCACCAGGTTGTTGCAGTTGTGTCCCCCAGAAGGATGAGCAAAAGCAGCAATAGCAAGGTGTTGCTACCCAATCATCCTCCCAGGGAAGAAGAACCTGGACCAACTGCAGGGATTCAAACCACCACCCCTGAAATGAGAGAAAAGAGCAATTCTAGTGCCATCATACACCGCAAGACCTCTAGAAAGCTCAGTTGTTCAAAAGGAGTATTCAACAAAGTGAGGAGACTTACCCAATGCAGTAAGCAGGTGATTTTTCTGAAAGAGCAGTTCAACAATGCACACCCCTTTCTGACTCATGGTGCTGATTTTTTTAATATTTAAAAGGTCATCCTAACTCATCTAGTTTGACAGAAGAGTTCATCCTGATCACAACTGTATATGGTTTGTTAGGGATTGCAGGAAAAAAAGCTGAACTAGAAGCTAAAATCTGAAGGCCCACCATGCAATGTATTGTGGGTAATGCTGACGGACATTTTAAAGTCTTTTCTGCTGTTCACAATAGATTAACACATTTCTGGCACCTGGCAGAAACTCAGACATTAGATTTGAAGCTGAGCTGTGATTCTGTCTTAAACATGGAGTTAGAAGAAAAATAAAATGAAATAACAGAGATTTAAAAGAGCAAATTTTTAAAACCAAATTCCAGCCTTCAGGGCAGCATTAGGATAGAACTCCTTCATCCAAGAAATTCTCAGAGATGACATATTCTAGCTGAGCTGTGACTAATGTGAAAAAAAGGAGCTAAAAATTTTTTTTATGGCTGACTGGAAAACATGTGCACTGAGTGCCTGCAATAAGCCTTTGCATTATTTCAAGTATTTGGATGACATTTGGGGTATAGGGTTAGTATTCAGAGGAGGAGTAGCCTCCGCAGAGAGGAAAAAAGCAGCCAAGGAAAGCAGATGAATGATTGACCGTGTGTGCGTTCATAAAACCGTGACTTTAATGTTATTCACACAATTCTGTTTCTGTTAAACCACAAGCGTATTTAGCTGATTTATTAGTTTATCTCACTGTTTGGTATTTAAATGAAGCTTTGCATAAGCAGCAGGTGGATAACATAAAAATGTTATTACTGACGGGTTCATATGTCTCTTGTTATAATGTGGCTAATGTGATCATAAGATCAGACTAAGTTTAAGGAATTACTCAGATTTCTAATTGGTTTGTATTCTGTTTTTTTTCTACAGAGACCACAAACAAACATGCTTCCATGTATGTAGATTCTGCCAATCTTTCCATATAAAGAGTAAACTTTGAATTGGAGTCCTCCTGATTTAATCTACATCCACACAAATATTTATCAGTATTCTGATCAGACTGTGAAGCGATTGCTGTGAGCTCAGATTCACTGCAGTGGATTTCTTTGAAACCACAACCTTTAAAGATCCAAATTTCAGCAGTACGCATAATTGGACATCAACGTTTATTTGAAACCAACTGAAACACACATTGTTATTTAAACCAAGTTTCCACCCAAAACACAACTTTTCTGGATAGTTAAGTCACAATTATTGCAGTTTAAAAGAATTTTAATCAGATTTCTCTGAAAAAACTAGGGCGCTGTTTGTGGCTTTGTCCAGCAGGGGGGTGCTTTATGTTCTTCTTTAGGAGATAATTAAAATAAATTTTCTGAGTGCAAATAGGCAGCTGAAACTGGAAGTTCCTTTCATCAGCACCTACTCACCTGCTTATGTTAATCTGGCACGAGATTTGAAGCGAAATTTTTATACTGTTTCAATGTATTCGTGGAAGGCTGAAAGAGAGGAGGGTCATATTTGATTTTCACAGGATGTTGCTGAAAGGTGCTATAAAAATAAAATTGGATTTGATTTCAATAGCTTAAATACGTCAATTTTCATGGATAATTTTGATGACAGTCTATAATGTCATATCAAGTTAGGCTGAAGCAGCAGAATGGAAGAAGAAATAAATACTATCACCTGCAGGTGACCAGATCGAGAAGTCATACAATTATTAGAGATTAATTTAAAAAGAAATGACTTTACATTTGATGGACAATTTTTCTTACAAATTAAGGGCACAGCCATGGGCAAGAAATTTGCACCGGCCTACGCAAATATTTTCATGGCCGAGTGGGAGGCCGAGGCCCTTATTAAGTGGAGGAAGGCTCCCCTGCACTACTACCGGGTCCTGGATGACATCTGGGGGTTCTGGACTCATTCTGAAGCAGAATTTCAGGAATTCCTCCAGAACCTAAATACACATCACCCATCTATCACTGTAAAGTCCACTACCAGCGTTAAAGCGGTCGACTTCCTGGACACCACCACTTACAAGGGAGAAAACTTTGACACGACACACAAATTGGATATTAAAGTTTTCTTCAAACCCACAGACACACATGCTCTATTATTCAAAACCAGTTACCATCCAAGGCACACTTATGCTGGCCTCATCAAATCACAACTCCTCAGATTTCATAGAATTTGTTCACAGAAAACAGACTTTGAGGAGGCAACTAGGACTCTGTTTTCTGCTTTAAGTAAGAGAGGATATTCCAGAACTTTCCTGAGAGCATGCAGGAAGAACTTCCTTGAGTCCAGACCCCCCGATTCATCTCCAATGATTCCTCTGATCACCACATTCTCCTCCTCAGCAGGACAGTTTGTGTATAACATCAAGCAGAATTTTACTAAATTCCAATCTGACACGTCTTTGCTTCCAAATTACAGAATAATTGCGGCCTACAAAAGAAATAAGAACTTGAGGGATTTCCTCGTCCGTGCTGAGGTACGACCTTTGCATACACCAAAGGTCAAGGGTCAGAGTGAATTCTTCAAACAGCTGCACTGGGTACAAAGCAGAACCAAAAACACAATTTTCAAATTAGACCCATCAGGAAACCCCAAATCAAAAAATTGTGTTTATTTAATAACATGTCAAATCTGTAAAATCCAGTATGTCGGTGAGACGGGTAACAGCCTCCTTACCCGTTTCACCCAACATAGATACAACATTCAAAAGCAAAAAAGAACCCATGTACCCTTAGTGCAGCACTTCGTCCGCCATGGCTGGGATGCACTTTCAGCCCTGGTGCTGGAATGCAACCCAGCCTGGTCCTCAGCCCAGAGGAGAAGGGCTGAGAGGCTGTGGATCCACAGGCTGGACACACAGATCCCCAAGGGTCTGAACGAGAGGTAGGTTCGGCGTGAGGACTCCCGGCGGGACGTGCCCGTGCACACGGGGGGAGGGGAAGAGGGGGAGGGGTCGAGGGAAGGGGACCTGGAGCTTTCTGGGTCTCTGACCTTTGACCCTGAACCCAAACCCTGACCCCAACCCCAACCCCAACCCTACCCAGTCCACTCTCAAAAAAACACCACCCAGGACCACCTCCAGGGGCCTCAGAAGGCCCCAAAACGTGCTCCCGTAAGGTCCCCCTGACAACCCCCAGCAAAAACACTGAGCATTTTCACCAATTTTTCGACTTACTCCTACCGCCACGAGCCACACATCCCCGCACTCAGGGCTTCGCCCTGAGCACGGGAAACCCAATCCCACCTCTCTACGACCTTCCTAGCCAGAGCTGCAAAATCAATGGGAGTCTATGGCAGCTATAGGAAGGGGAGGGGCTAGAGCCACCAAACTCACAGGGTACCTGCGGGGCTCCGGTGGGAGTCTACAGCCGCAGTTTGGTGCCATGCCCACTTACGGTTGAGGAGTTATTTTGAGTGCCCCGTTTTTTCAAATGAATGGGAGTCAATGGCAGCTATGTCTTCTGAACCAGCTAGAGCCACCAAACTCACAGGGTGCCTGGGCACCCTCCTGGGCTCTCTCTGTGCCAAGTATGGGCCAGATAGCACTTATACTTTTTGAGTTATTTTGAGTGCCCCGTCGCATTTTCTGGTTTTCATCCTATATCCCTGAATGCAGGACTTACCTTTTTTTTCGGATTTTGTGCAACTGGTATGGCAGTGGGGGGGCCGGGCGGGGGCTCGGCTGCCCCTCCTGCAGCCTCTGGGCCACGGGGATGGGCCGTGGCTCTGACCTTGGAGATCAGAGCCACGGCCCATCCCTGGACCTCAGAGGCCACCGGAGGGGCAGCCGAGCCCCCTTTGCGTGACCTTAGTTCCGCATGCTAACCTAAATTATTATCCTAACAATATAAAAGAAGGACATGAACTGTTGAAAGGCAACACTTTCATTGTGTAACCTCACTTTGTTTCCTTGTTTTCCATATTGTTTCAGAAGAATCAACTCTGCAAACTACCAGTACACCACCAACACAGCCGTGATGAAAACCTGATCACACTGTAGGAGCTGCTGTTTTTTGTTCCAATGAATTGGCACCTTTACAAAACTAAAATAACAAATTCTGAGTAATTTAATTTTTCAAGTAATATGCATTTCAAGTAATATTCTTACTCAGTATTCTATTATTCTTCTGAAGTTGGAATTGTATTCATCTCTGTCACAAAACTAATATTAACTAAAATAGACATAATAACTAATAATTAATTAATAATCACTGGTCTCATTCTTATCATAAAATTAGTTTTTTTTTTTTTTGAAAGACAGGTTGGGTTTCCTTTTATTAGGATATGATACGTTCAACAAGCAAACATGTATGTATATGTGCATGTTGCCAGACAACCCTCATTATTTACCCAATATTTCTTGAAGGAACAATAATTCTAAGGATTGCGAAGAATTTTATTTTATATTTGTCAACAAACTGAATTTTCTCTCCATTATCTCTTCAAACGCTGATGTATTATTTTTTTTTCATTAGAAATCATAATTACAATCACCTAAAGCTATTATCTGTTACTATCTTACTTTCATAATTTTTTCCAAACTACACTCTATCCAACATTTTTGGAAAGTCACAGGCCTTAAGTGCAAAGAAAATATGAAAATAAGATATGAATTTTGTGTTTCTAGTAATAAAGAATAAAGACAATTTAAAAATATTTTAAGGTTTTTCTGTTAATTGGACATCGTCCTTTCTTCCTTTGATTTTTCATTTTGTGTTTAGGTGTGTGCGTGTGCGTACGTGTGTGTGGGTGTGTGTGAGAGTGTGTGTACTTCTGTAGGGCGTTCATCAAGTCCACAGAGAGTTAGCAAGACATGTGTCTATAGATATTTATTTCTGTTTTCTGTAAAATTATGTCTTTCCTAGGCATATCTGTACCAGTGCAGCCCCACACCTCCATGGAACAGCAGTGTTTTTTTAACGAAAGAGCAGTGGGCTGGTGAAAAAGCTGAGAACCTGGTCTATGAACCAACAGAGACCATAGCTGAGGAGCATCCAAAGTGCATCCAAGTGAAATAATCTTCTGATGCTGGTTCTGTGATACCACAGAACCAGGAAGAGACTGTGATTGTGCTTGATCTGGTTCCTGTTTCTCCTCCTATTGTTCCATCTTTTCTGGCTTTCCAGAAGAAGACAAGAGCCAGAAGCACTTCTCCAGTTGCCTGTCCACCCACTCTGCCAACTATCTCTCCCATAGACCAGCCATGTCAACAATCATATGAATCACCTGCTGCCCATGCCATTTTGTTAAGTCAGGGTGGCCTATTTCAAAATAAAAAGAGAAAGCGTAAGTTTTGTTTTCTTAGTCCTGTGACTATTTCTTTTCACATCCACCCATTTTCTTACACCAGGGGTCGATAGGGCTGCCAGTGCCTATTTCCAGCGAGAGGCAGGATTCACTCTGGACAGATCGCCAGTCTGTCACAGGGCAACTCAGAGACAGACAGGACAAACAACCATGCACACACACTCACACCTCGGGAAAATTTAGAGAGACCAATTAACCTGTTTTTGGACTGTGGGAGGAAAGGCCCGTTTTGTGCACGTCTAATGCCTTGGAACCCTAATTATGTATGTATTTATTATAACGTTTACTGGAACAGGATAACTTCTGCCAGAATTTAAAAATAACCTGGTCTTGTGGCATACTGAATTTTGTTCTTTACATGGGTACTCCAAATTTAGTCAAAAAGTTAAAAACAAGCTACTATTACAAACTGATCAATTTATTGCTGACTGTTCAGTTTCTTTTGACATTGTCCAATGACTTAAAGGCACGGTAAAATTATTCTCTCAATAACTGAACATTTAATGCAGAAGTAATCTAAATGCTGTAATCGCTCCAGCAGACGTACACTAAGATGTCAGCTAAATACCCTCCATGAACTGAAGCACATTTATGGAGCTAACCTGTTAACATTAACAGAGATGATGCTTTTGACTGGCGTGGTCTTGGGACCAGGAGCAGGACGAAACACTGGCTCCTGACTCATCCCCTGCTCTGGATGAAGCAAATAGTGTAGAATAAGGATCTGATTTTTACCTTAGTTAAATTGTGACCTTCAATGAATGATGTCTAAACATGACTTTGCAGTTCTTGTCAATCCAAGACAAAGAAAAGAAACCTTTTTTTTTGTTGTTGGATTCTGTAGTTGTGGATTTTCCATGTATTTGACTGTTACTGAATATATTTTTTATGTTCCTGTGAAAAGCCAGCCTAATGTTATGAAGCAATTCTCATAGACCTGCTTTATCCAGCATGCTCCTGCAGCTGTCTGTTACCTCCATGCTGTCAGCTGTGGCATTATTTAAAGGAGCTGTCTGCATTTAAAACAGGTTAGTAAAGTTTCTGTCATGTTCACGGCTGTTTGCTGACGTATACTTGTCTCCTGCAGAGATGTAGCTCATCTCCATAAACACACCCAAACGCTCCATATCACTCTTTCTGTGAGCCGGTTTCATCCTTACTCACTGCAAACACCAACAAACACATAAACATAGATTACAAATGAGCATAATGTACATTCTTCTAATATAGATGTAATTATATACCTGTGAAGAATCAATCCATGTTCTGGGGAACTAAACCAGGCTCTGCCAGTATCTGTGTTTTCAAACTGGTTGTCATGGAGCGTAAACCAGGTGACAGTAAGGATTGGTTCCTTTCAAAATAAAAGTATCAACTCTGATTGAGGAATGACAAAATATATAAATTGTCTTAAATAACAGATTTATGCTTTGGTGAAGAACTCAAATATAAAATTATGTTTTTTGTGCAAAATACTACAATTCAACTTAATGTTGAAGAAATGTTTGAAACTTTCTTTAGTAGAAATAGAGAAAAAATAAATTTTGACAAACCCTCTGTAAAATATTCCATTGTTCAGTCTTTCTTTTTATGGAGATGCCAAAAGAACTTTCTCCTCCTGCAGACTAACACAGCACTGCCACCCGTCCACCTGCAGCTGCACAATGCAGATCAGCTGGCTTCACAAAAGACACAAGAAGTCAAAACAATAGTTGCTAAGTTATAAAATGGTGGACAAGCTGTTCTAAATAAAAACAATTAGACAGTGTTACACATTTTTGCTTTAAATGTTTGTCTTTATTTGAAACACCAAACCCGCAGTAATTTTACTAAATGCGAACCCTGAGAGGCGTCACTTAAAAAACATCCCATTGTAGCGCATATGGGTTGCTGCCATACTAGGCAGCAGATAGTCATAGATGTCACTTTTAGTTTAGTAGAGCAGTTTCTGGTGGCCTTTACTGTCACTAAAAGAACTTTCAGCTCACTGAATTTCAGCACTGACTGCTAAATGAGCTCACAAGCATCAGGTTTCAGGTGGAGTGGTGATCTGCTCTGGGATTCAGTTCCAACCAGAACAACCTAAATATCTGTGTAGGATCCAGATATTTCCCAAGAAAATAAGTCACTGAGATGTTTTTAATGCTGGAAAGCATATAATTATCCCAGCCAGGGGCTTTTTACACCTTCCAAAGTTGGTAAGTTACATAGTGAACGTTGATCTTGACATGTTTCCGTGGTGAGCATTGAGCTCTCAAGATAATAAGAATATAAACTATGTATTTCAGAAATCTTAACAGTGCTCTGGGTATTGCTGTCTCAACCAGGGAGACAAAGCTCAGTGGCTGCAGGAATGAAAGACCCCTGACCACGCCGTGTTCTGATCTTAGGCATCCTGAAGTGGCCACCAGTTGGAAGATCAAACACACGGTGGAGTGGGTGTTCAGGAGAATTGAGAATCAGTTTAGTGTTCTCATGCACAGCCCAGGGGAGCTCCTCTTCATGAAAAACTCTGTTGCCGTAGACAGAGAATGAAATTTTCTGAATCTCTAACATTTAAAATAAGTTTCAATCCCAAACAAACTTTTGTTGGACTGATCAAATTGCAATCATTGTGTTTTCACAAAATATGTAGTCTGCAGGCAGGCTTCAGAGGAGCCACTAAAACGCTGCTCTGCGCTGACCAGCAGAGGGCACTGTTGCTCCATAAGAGAAAACTGTTTCATTATTCTTGGAAAATAAGCCCATTAATGTCTCCCTATTCCAATTTGTCACCACATTTTCTCCATCTACAACCAAAATAATAATAATTAATTCGTCAAATAAACTTACAGACACTGACTGAAACTCCCAAATGCTCAGAGATTAGGAATCAGGAGGTTAAAATAGCAGAACCCCCATAAAATATTTCATTAAGAATGGAATAAAGTTTAGGCGGTAAACTGAATGAAATGTAAATGTAGATGTAGAACACACCATAAGAGCAGTGAGAGCTTTAAAAGGGTTTTTCTTTCAGTCTCTGGTCTCCAGTTTGTCTCGCTCTCCGTCTCTGGCCTGCTGTTCTCCTGAGGTTGGCCTGAATGACAGCTTCCCAACCATAGGATATGAAAGGATTAACAAGGTGTCTCTGCGTATTTCTTTTCTTTAGGATGTTATGTCTGTGTTGAGAAAATATTTCCTGTCTCCCTCACATGCTGCAGTCCACATGTTTTACAGGTTGGAGTATGGAGCCCTTACATTGTGAAAAAAAACAAAAAAAAACAGCCGAACTTCTTTCAGTGCTGAAAAAAATGCCCTTGACTTCTGGCCTTTGGCTGAATCAAGAGTGAATCAAGTAATCCCGGAGGTTTTTGTTCCTCTAATAATCCTGTAACCCTAAAGACTCCCTGGGCCCTTCACCTTTTGACCCTTCTGATGACCGCTAGCCTGAAATTCATAATACAAAACACATAAATGCCTGTATAAAAATGGACAACTAAATACATACTATAAATACATGTACTTATTATTTTACAAGACTGAATGTGAGCTGTGGGATCAGAGCTGGGAGGCAGGAACAGTGACAGCCACAGAAATGAACTTTGTTTGACCTGAATCAGCATTTTTTCATTAGGGGCAGTGGGTTCTGACATCATAGTATTGTTGGAAAAATGGATCTTACAAGATCAGAAATGTTAAAACACTGATCATACTGAATGACTCTCCTGCCTGCTTACTAATGCCTCTTTCTGTTTTACTAGCAGCTTTAAGGCACAGATCTAAATTCATTTGACTCGTGTTTGTTCTGGGCCGACTTTATTAACTGAAGCTCCATCTGAAGTGGACTGGAGAGATGAAACCTCACCAGTGGGGGCGACAGAGAGTTGAAGATGAGACAATACTTCTTTTTTTTTTTTTTGTATTTTGGACTCATTACCCAGAGAAATAGAAATAATCTATTTATGCTGTGCTTTAATTGTATGCAAGTGAGGCAGAGTCACAGTAAACTAGGAAGTAATTTCAAAAAGTGATAATTATTATGGTCAGGGACAAAACACCTGCACTGGTCATTGTAAAAGGAATTAATGTCATCAATCTCTGCACAATATTTCCTGCATAGAATCTGTTCTAAAAGACCCGAGGGTCAGAGTCAGCGCTCAACATTCACTGCAAACAAAACCTGAAGATCCAACTGAAGGTGAACAGAAAACTGTCAAACCTGCAACAAGCGCAGAACAACCCAGAGCCAGGATGGAGAAAAGTTTGAAAGCTCTGCCGTCTCAATGACAAAGATTTGCTAAAAGCCCTAAAATTAATTAATTGATTATTAAAGCAGAAAAATCACTGAAAAATAAATATGAAAGGGTCCCAAATGTGCAGTAGAAGAAGCTTGCCGATTTGGATGTATTCATGGATGCTGCCCTCCATTGGATCATTCTAAAACTTATTTAGCCAATAGCATCGTCACAAAATCATAACATGACTAAGGATTCTGAAGTAGCAGCAATGGACTTTAGTAGAGCATTGACTGCATCTTCTGTAGAGAAGTCGGTTTATATATAAGTCTTGAATGAAACATATGAGTAGAAAACATTGCTTCAGATGATATAGAGCAGGAGAATGCAGACATGATAAGGATGGTGAGAGAGAAAGTGGATGTGTGGCTTTCACTGTTCAGTTTTGTGTCATAGCTTGGGGCTGTTGCACTCATCAGAGCTGGTTATTTTTTCCCCTGGCACTCACAAGCAGCATGACTGTCAGAGTGTACTCGAGAGCTGCTTGGTTAGACGGCCTGCGAAGCAAATAAGTTAACCAGAAAAGTGGTGAGGGGAAATTGCTGGAGTGACGGAAGAAAAAAAAAGTCACAAATCTACAGCACACTCTTGAAGCCTGTGAGATTATTTAAATGTGGAGCAGCAAAGATGAACAAAGTGTTGAATCAGTGGTTGGATTGCATGAACCCTGAAAGCAGACCTTCTCTCCTCTTTCATATAGGCTCATTTAAGCTCCATTGACTTGCAGTGCAGTATAACAGATACAATCATTTCCCCTTAAACTGTACAATAATCTCTTACTGGATCAGTAATAGAGGGTATGTAAGGTTGTGAGTAGAACCTGCACCATATTAGGCCATGTCACTCAGAGTCTACATTTATGCAGAAATGTAGACTCTGAGCGCATATACCATAAGATAAACTGAGATAAAAATATACATTTTAAATAAATGTTTGTGAATACGAATTCTGCAACCAAAATACTTTTCTTTGTATGAAACTGGATTTTGGGGTTTCCCTCAGCTGTTCCCATCATTGACATTAACAAGAAAAATACTATATCACTCTGTGAGATGAATTTCATTTCAAAGTTGATTTACTGAAATAAGAATCATTTGTTGATTTTTCGAGAGAGATTCCTGCAAATGTTTTATTAAATCTCTGATTTTACACTTTATAGGTATCTGTTTGAATAAAATGAACATCATTCTTCTATTCTATGAATTATTGACATGTCAAAAATTTAGTATTTATTTAGAGAAAATAAGAAATGGTAAAAAATAACAAAAAAGATGCAGTGCTTTCAAATAATGGAAAGAAAACAATTTTATATTCATTTCGAAACAACAATACTAATTAAATTCATATTTGCTGGGATAACCAGGAGGTTTTCAATGGGCTTCAGTGCAGTGGGTCTTCATTTTCTCCTGAGATGTATATCAGAACTGCACCAGAGTTCACTTATACAGAACCAAGACCCAGGTTTTGTTGTTTTTTTTTAACCTGCATCAGAGTTCACATTCACACCTCCCCAAACAAACCGTGCTTTAGGCAAAACAACTAGAATTTGACTAAAGCAGCGTAAATGCTTTGAAGTCCAAAGTTTGGACTTAATTATTGTACACCAAATGAAGACTCTTAAGACATTCACAGATTTGTGATCATCAGAAACAAATGATTCTCACTTTTTGTCCAATATATAACCAAGCTACAAATCGCTACCTTTCCCAAACAATAGTCAGTTGTTGCCAAAAGAGATTTTTTTTTGTTTGACTTAATCTAAGTCGTCATTTCGGCAAAAAAATGACTTAAGCTATTATTTTAGGAAGGTAACACAGTGGAAACAATGAATCAATCAAATAAATAAATAAATAAATAAATAAATGTTCCATCTGAAATGTTACATAAAAATAAAATTATTGCTTTTTGCAGGTTTTAGTTGGTTTTTAGTGGGGTTTTTTGTGTGTGTGCTAAGGTGGGAAGAGGGATGGGTTGAATTGGGGCAACAGAAGGACTTGCTCCTGGTGTCATGTATGGAAGAACCACCACTGATTGTAGGAATCATCTGGAGATCAACTAGAGGAGCTGACTGTAGATTTTCACACTTTAACTTGCTGGGTCCACTGTAACTTATGGTAACACCTTCTAAATCTAAACTGGTCAAAAAAAGTTTTATTCTCCAATTGCACTTCCCAAATAAGTTGCAAATAAAAGTGGTTCGATAGAAAGGCCTTTATCAGTTTTTGAAACTCAGAAACATGTCGTTTCTCTCTGAGTTTATTTGCACTGCCTGTGGGACATATCACCAGTGTAGAAATCATTATTCTCATTCTGCAGTTCTTCTTTTAATCAGTCAAACTTGTGAATGCCACAAAAACTAATTGCATATCATCAACAGCCTCAGGTACAAATTCATTTGCAGAGCTGCTGTTATCATAATGTGCCTTGGCAATAAGCCTGACACCAGATGCTGTACAGTCCTGCTACTCTGGCTGTAACCCAGCACATTTCTCTTCCATTGCCTTCATTGGAAACGTCCAGTATTCAAGCTGCATGTATGGTTTTTTTTTTTGCCAAAGTGCTGCACGTGACAGAGAAGGGCTCCAAAAAAGATTCTTTAGCAACATTTCACATGTACATTTATCATATTTTAAGTTCTTGCCAAGCCTTCATTCATTTTTGTCTCTGATTCTGAGGGCCGCTGGTCATTTTTATGATGCTTTTGTTTTACTTATTATTATTGTTATTGTACCCTCAGAGAAGCGCTCTTGTCCATCAGCTTCAAGATTGCAAATTTAATTGCTGTGGTCAGCCTGTCTACATGGTAAACTGCAATTTTTCTAAATAAAGTGTTCCTAAAATTAACCATAATTCAACTTTAACAGCACTCTGCATCCAGCACATTATTTCAGTTCCACAGCTAAAGAGAAGGAAACTGTGACAATTAAGTCTTAAAACTTTTTTTTTTCTTGATCACCTGCACTTAGCTAACTCTAGGCTCATGCAGTTCCAGGTCTGCCTTAATACAGGAGCTGATGTGAGTGTGTCATTGCATGTGTGTGTTATTATATGAGTCTGTTATTTGGTGAATGTGAACAATGCAATCAAGCAACAAAGATACGAACATGATTTCCCTGTGAAAAGAAGATGCTTGTGTAGCTGTGAGATGTTTGACGTGTTTCTTTCTTTCTTTCTTTTTTATTTCCATTATTTAACCAGTTAAACCCCATTGAGATCTGGATCTCATTTTCAAGAGGGACCTGGGCAGAAATCTGCAATAAACAGCAACCTGATAACAAAATGCAGCCGGTTCTAAATGAACATCTGAGTTAGGTTAAGATTCAGGATTTAACTCTGAAAAATCATTACATGCTGTTGACACATTTCAAATGTGTTTCTTTAGTTTGTATTGTTAATTTTTATTGTTTAACTCTTCAGTGCATTGAGAATTGATATTGATATTCATCTAAAACATGAGGTACACACAGAGTTTCATAGATTGTCTCATGACTGCACAAAAATTAACGAATAAACATTTCACTCACAACATATTAAAAAACTAAACTGTGCATTAAAAAGCAAGCTCTTGTCTGGTGTTTGGAGGTGTGAAAATACAGGACACCAAAGTTTTATGTTGCCCTTGCTTCAGTAAAGTAGTTGCATCTGTAATTCTGCATAGGCTAAAAACTACTTTACTTTACTCACACTTAAAGAAGTGGAGGAGTGTGTCTGATAGTTTATGACCTACATTATGCTGTAAATCTGAAGCAGAGCACTGGTGGTGTGGAGCTCCTGAACAGGAGACACGTCACCCCCAACAAACAGTTAGTCATAAAAACTGAAATGTTTCCTGCAGTTTTACTACAGCATGAGGGAAATCCCCCCGTGATTTACTGGGATACAAAAAGACGGTGAAGAAAAAGGCAGCTATCTCTCCTCATCACCTCACAATGTTTAAAGTCCTTCTGCTTAACGACTCCAGATAGAGATGGAAGATGGATAACTGAATGAGTAAAGACACTTCAAATAGAAAGGGGCATTCGGATTACTTTCTATTCTCATTGCTGCCCTATAGTGCCATAAAAAAGTGTTTGAAAATCTGGTCTTGCTTTTGTTCACATTCAGAATTGTCAAGCAATTTGTGATTTTAGATGAAGATGGAATTAGAAAAAAAAAGAGAAGTCTTTCTTTATGGAGGGAAAAAGCTATTCAAACCACCCTGGCCTTATATATAGATGTAAGTGAAATAAATCCATGAAGTCATGAATTCAACAACAGAACCTTAGTTTAATTTCACTCGACAAAACAGGCCTGATCACTGTCAGACATGTACTGTATGCAAAACTTAAGAAACTATTTAAATAAAACAGTAAAGGACAGATGTTCATAGTTTATCTGCTAAGTAATTCTAACTAAGATCCACATGATGGTGGAGCTCAGAGGGCAAATGGAGCTGGAATGGCAACCTGTCCGATTGCCCCGGGGTAGCTGTGGCTACAATCTAGCAGCTTGTCCTCATCAGCGTAGGAATGTGTGTGTGAACAGGAATGACTGATTTCATTGTGAAACATCTTTGAGTGTCCTAATAAAGCATGAATTCATTTCATAAGTAGGTCATGACCATCATTCACCAATTAATATGGGTGATTATTTCCCAGCATGTGTAACCTGCCTCCCATCTATTCTGTTCTCCTCTGTTGTTTTTGCTCAAATAAGCTGTATTTTAACATGGCCAAATCTGCATCTGCATCTGCCTGCAAACAGCTGCTTTTTCAGACATGTCAGCATATTTGTCACGATAGCATAAAATAGGTTAGAGATTTAGACTGAAGAGTGGTCCATTTAGGGTGTGTTTGTAACTTTGTTCATTTTACAACACTTAAAGGTTGGTGTTATCAATAAAATCCTGATTCTCATTAAGCAAATGAACTAGTAAAATCTCAAAACATGTTAATAAAGTGGGAAATATAATGCATTATTTTAGTTGCTTACATGTGCGATGGTCTGAGAGAAAATGTAGAAAGGTAAAGCGGCTAGGAGTTCAGTTTGTCTTGTCACTCAAAAACAAAATGGCATCCATGTGATGTGCAGTAACCAAGAAGCCCACCTTTACTACAACACCATGAAGATCCTGAATTAAATACTTTGAGAACTAACAAAAGTGATTGTTTTTGAAAGTGTTTTACTGACACTGCTTCTCAGAAAAAGCTCACACACCTTCCTGACTTAACAGGATGGTCTAGGGCTGCCTTGCTGTTTCAGAACCCAGACAACTGTTTCTAATAGATGGACTCATGAACTCTTTTTTTTCTGCTTAGTGTGACTTCAGGAAGGCAGTTAATGCTTGAAAACCACGTCAATATGGCTGAACCAAAACAATTCCACAAAGAGCTGTGAGCCAAATCTCTTCCAAAGTTATGTGAAACCCTCATTGCTAATTACTGCAAATGCTTGGTGGCAGCAAGAGTACCAGATTGTTAGAGTACCAACATCATACTTGTTGGTTTTAATCTCCGATAACAGGATACCACATATTGTCAATAACATATCCGGCTAATGGCAAGCCTGGAAAGATGAAGGTGCAATGAAGGCATAATGCTCCACAGCTTGCTCTGTAGTGGACCTGGAGAATACAGTCTGAATGAGGATCAGAAATATGTGGAGAAATCTGTGGAAATTATCTGGAGTAGAAAGAGTCCTGGACCCTAAAGTCAGTGAAGTTTGTTGTCCAGCAGCAGTCAAGAGGCACTTCTTGACATCCTCAGAGCTCAAAGGGGAAAAAAAGGCAGTTTAAACTGTGCCAAAATCCAAACTGAAGAGCTGTCTACCAAAACAAACCTAGTGCTACCTAATGCAATTTCTGTCATACAGCATGTCTAAGAAGGAAGCATGAAGTACTATCTCATAAAAACCCCCAAAACAAAACAAAAAAACCCTGCACCTGCAGCTGGCATTTGTGATGAAGAGTAACATGGAAGATCAGTCAACACTCATTGTTCCCTCAGTGACGGACCTGAAGTTTCCCACTGTCCTGACATTCTGGGGAAACCTTCAGTGGACGAGTTTGAAGCTACATAGACAGAGTAAAGACACAGCCTGGGATTATTGTCCCTTCAGTTGGCCAGTGAAGTCCAGCAGAGATGACTGCAGCTGCACAGTGAGCCACAGCCAGACAAAAATATTACTCTCCTGAATCAATCTGTGTCAGTGAGTAACTAGCATTGGCTAGAGCAGCATGCACAATAGGAGCTGTTTCTAAAATTTATAAGAGAAACCCTGACACATGCTGACTCATGCTCAACCGACGGTTCAGAAGTACTAAAGTCAGACAGAGTCTAGAGAAGTCGTAATGGAGCACATCATCTGAGCGTCAATCAAACTGTTTGATTGTTCTGTGTCAGCTGATGTGTCTGAAGCTAATCTGAGCCAAAGTGAACCAAGCTAAAGTAAATACCTGCAGCCTTGTTTTACTGAGAGAGAAGGGGCTGGAGTTGAGAACTTCCAAACAGAACGATAAGACCTCCTGCTCTGTGGAGCTGCTGATAATCCACTGATGTGGTTCCAAGTTTAAGGTGATGTTAATTTTTCCCTTGGTGCTTCTTCGGTGGCTTGTAAAAGTATTCATACCCCTAATATACTGCTTTGGAATTTAATGTGAAATTCTGTTATTTTATGAACACAGAGTGGTATACCATTGTGAAGTGGAAAGACAATTATACATAATTCAAAACATTTTTTACAAATAAAAAAATGAAAAGAGCTGTATGCAGATCATGGATAAATTCAACTTGTCTAATTCGTTCAGGTGACTTCAGTTCAGGCAGACAAAAACTTTTGATTTTCTTATGGCTCCATTTCATTTCATTTTCCATGGGCTCTCAAGATTTATTTTATCAGCATGAGTTAATTCACATCATCTAATTATTATCTGAAGCTACTGCAGCCGAAGTCTTTACAAATTCAAAATATCAATTTACTTGGAACACATGCGTTTTTTATTTGATGATAGTAACAAACCAAATGAATCTATGTTGTGTTTTCTACATTTTACTGGGTCTGATCATTTATGTGTAACCCATGTTATTTTAACGAACATGAATTATCGCGTGTAATACACCATATTGCCAATAGATGGCAGTAAATGGCTTCAAAGTAGTCTAAAGCTACAGTGATATGCTACAGAATATGAACGAGAGTAACCAGAAGAAGAAGCAAAAAACGTTTGTGGTCACTTTATTGATAAAAATCAGTTTTCATCTGTGTTTAATTTTTGATTCCTGTGTATCGGGATCTGGGAGAAGTTGTTTTTTGAGATTTAATTTCTTTCTTTCTCTTGCTGCGAATATCCGGTGAGTTCTGTCCTATAATTAGCTTCGTTAGCTATCGATTAGCCACAAGCTAATGTTTTGCTGTTATGTATTAAAGGTTGGATTGTAATGTAATTTTATAGTTTAATGTTAAAGGAAAAAAAACGGAGATACTTGTTTATGGGTAAGAATGCATATTTTCTACATATTTTTATTTAAGTGAATTGGAAATGTTTATCGCTAACTCACAAAGTCTATTCTGCTAATATTGCACCTTTTCTTTTTGAAATGCTGATACTGATGAGGTATTTAGTGACAGTGAGTTATTTATTCCGCTGTATGGAATTTAAGAGTGCTAGAAAAAAGATATTGATGTCAATTCAGTGAATATTATTTTTGTGACGTTTGTTGAGTTAAAAGACAAACGTTATTTATCACAGATACAAATAATTTTATCTACACTGAGAGAAGATAAAATTTCACTGAGGTGACTTAGAGTCGCATATAAAAGATAGTGAAGTGAAAGATATTTCTGCTACATGCAGGTTGTTTTTTTTGTGTCGGGATCAACACATGAAGAACGGCGAGCCAGGATCCACAAGATCGGATTCACATTGTGTCCACAATGATGCCAAAGAAGAACCTTCTTCTGTTCCACTAGATCGGTGGGATTGCACATATTCACACTACCCGGGTAGCTACAACATAACATTCAGATCTGAAAACTGAAATGAACTCAAAACAAATCAAAGGAAAAGAAACTCTTGAACTTGTCTGACTTGACTTAGGACTCCTAGGGGAAAACATTGACTATTTTGTTCTGTTCGTGTTATTGCCAAAATGTGTAATAAATATGTGTTTTGTTCAACCCTTTGTTTTACTTGCTCCTCCTGAGATGAACCTAGTTTCTGATAGGCTAATTGATCATAAAGATTCATAGTCACTGATTCCCTTGTTGCACGTGACTTAGCAGGTTAGTAGACCTTACATATGATAGGTAATTTTTCCTTTTATGCAGATAGTGATGTCACTGTCATGCATTTGCACTCTGACCTCTACCCTTCCCTTTTCCTCAGTTTGTCCGTTTCTCTCCTGTGGGATGGGATGATGTCATGTCTCAGTGCCCTTCCCCTCCCATGGGACCACAACCAATCAGCCAGAGTGCTGTCCTCTCACTGAACCTCTTAACTCTTTATCCCATCCCTCAGACTCCTGACCTGTCACTTTACCATTATCTCCCTGGGGACATCTACCGCTGATATGTGGAGGCATGCAGCTAATTTACATACAGGAAGCCACAGTGTGTCTCTTTGTGCTCTAGTCATCAGTCTGTGTTTCAGGATGCTAACAGTGATACTAGGGAGCACAAATTCAGCAATGCAATAGATTTCTGTAGTCACACGGTGAGGTTAAAGATCACACACTAGACACTTCATGCAGCTGTTACGGCATGACGGGAACGGACACACAGGTTCAGTTTCACAAGCCCTGAGTGAATTCACTTCTGCACATTTAAAAGCCTATTAATCATATCACTAGTAGGCATACCCACCGACACATAAACATAATAAATATGAGCTTGTTGAGTGTGTTAAAAGCATTAAAAGGTAATGATACCGAGGGACAAAGCTTCTCCATAAATGACACCTGCTCACACATTTAACAACAGGCCCTGTAAAAATGGAGGGAGCAGAAATCTACTGGGAGCAACAGGAAGTGATGGAACCAGTATAATTATGACATAAAACCAGTGGAAGCTTATTGTTATCATCTGAAAATCATGAACACAAGTAACGCAAGGCATTATTGTGTGTAAGGAAGCATTAAAGCTCCAAGTAGTTCAAAATACAACACGGGATTCTACATGGAGCTCACAAAGCAGGTAAACAAAGACATGAAATATCACTTAAAATTTTATGAAAATAAATACAATGAGTAACAGACCAAAAAACACAAGGTGTTTGTGATACGAATAAATCTATGCAAAAAAAAGAAGCTATATAATACTTCTTTTTACAGTGTAACATTCTACTTACATTGTTCATGGAAAATGTAACAGTTATGAATAAAAGTAGTGGTGGGTCTAGAATAAAATATTTAATCAAGTCATTACAGGGTTTGTAATTAATTAGCCACATTTCAACGTAGAGAGACTCATACAAAGAAAAAAACTGCGATTAAGAGTTTGATTTGACATGAATGAAATAAATGGTGCTTGGATGAGCAGCTTAGGATGAGGATTAGAGACGTCTTCCCCCCGGGGAGGACACTGGAGGAGAAGTGGAGACGAGACAGGAAGAGGGTGGGGCTGGAGAGGATCCATGGATGGAGGGCTGCTGTGTGATTGGCTGTGATGAGGTGTGGTCTGATTGGCTGTGATGTAATGCTGTAATGTTCCTACATTATGGAATAAAAACACATATGAAACCAACAACAAATATATTTATCGTTTTTAATGTGTTATTTAGATTGCATGTTGGTATATGTCTAGCATTAAGATTGTATTTTAGACTTGAATATTTTCTCTGATGCTCCTTTTAGCACAACTTGAACACAACAGCAGACTTTCCCAGCATCCAATAGGATTGTTTTTTGAAGCAGAAATTAACCCCAGTGCACCAAGAGAAGTGGCTTTGTCACTCATTACTGTTGTCTCAGATGTCACTTGTGTACCAGAAATGTACCAGCAGGGACTGACATAATGCTGCCATCAGCTTATTGTTCTTCTTCTCCTGCTATTAACATTTTCTTTCATGAACATTGAAAATAATCCTATATCAGTCCTTCTGTTTCTCCTTGTGTCTCTGTTCTGTCTTCTCTAACCTCCAGTCAGTTGTCATAGATGATTACTTGTACTGAGCCAGGTTCTGGTTCTGCTGGAGGTTTTTTCCTGTTAAAGGGCAGGTTTTCCTCTCCACTATTGCTACATGCATGCTCGGTATCAGGGACTGGTGTAAAGTCAAGTGCTACATGCTGGTCCAGGAGGAGTGAGTGCTGCAACTCAATCCACTCTGCTGGGTTTCCATAAACAGAAACTTTTTTATCTACTTTGAATAATTAATTGAGCATACTGTACAGTTTGATAACTGGGATCAATTGGAATGTTTCATAGTGAATTAAAATGATTAGTTTGTAAAGTTCCTTGAGATAAGATTTGTTGTGAATTGGCGCCATATGATCAAACTGAGTTGAATTGGCCAAACAAGTAAAAGTGAAAACAACAATATTTTTAGTTGCTTCCCTCCACTAATCACCTTTATTTCATAGCAAATAAAGGTGATTATGCCTGTCACATTCATAGAAAAACACGTGCTTGTTTTGTGAAAACACTTGTAACTCTTTGTGGTATTGCACAGCCTGGTTTCCAGGTGAAAATAACAGACCTCCATGAAAGAAGACCACAGGCATTCCTCCTCAGGCGACTATGTGCATGAAAATCCACTTCCATAGCTAACTGTTTACAGCTTGTTAGGACTCGTCTAAAAATAAAATATATCTACCAGCACAGTATATGCTAAGAAGCTAAAATGAAGACAGCTATCTCTTCTCTGTGAGGCTGTAATATTAAGGGCCATTCTGTCTGTGAAAGCCACTGATATGTAAGTCATCACTTTTTGTCTGAGAGAGCGTTTATTTGTGAGAGTGGGTAGTGATAGAATATCAGCCACAAACCACAGCGGCGAGGTTAGCAGCTGAATGTGCTGGAAGAAAGACTTATACTGTAGATAATGTGAATAGCAAATTGCTTCTCTGATCCAAGCTTTCCTATCTGCCATCTGTCTTCTTTCCATTCACATAAGAAAGGCCATCATGTCGCCGAAACTCTCAGTCAGTGTTCCCCTCTCTCTTTCAATTTTGTTGCTGTCATCTCTCCAGGATACTTGGTGTGTTTCATGTTTTTTTTGTAGCCTGACTGAAGCTCAATTCAAACCCTGCTGCCTTAAAATGACGTCGCTTTAAAGGCTTTACATTTAACTGGTGGCTTTTCTAAAATTCTGGTGCCGATGTACAGAAACAGGTACAATCTGTATTTTTTATTTTCTACACAAGAAGTTTAATTGTTTTTATTCACCCACAAACTCATACATTAAACTAAAACACTCTTGCTACAGTCCTGGAAATCCACCATGTTTTCAACACTGGCTCAGAGAAATGAAATCAGTTATCCAAGTGGAACGGATTCATTTGGAAGAGCTGGACTACCATCAAAAACATGGAGACCCTTCCTGGCTCAATGCCAAATCATCACACAATCTGGTTAATAGTGATAACATAAGCTGATATGTCACTTCATAAGTTTGTGATATCAAAGTCCAGGTTCACATGTTGCCTTTGTTTTTATTTCCTTTCTGTCAATCAGTATTGTGATATTTTGTTTAAATTCTAAAACATAAAAAGTTAGTAAATAACAAGTAGAAGATTTCTGAAGAAATTTAAACCGGGGCTGCCAAAGTGTGCCTGTTGGTTGGAACACAGTGTTCTGATGCTAAAAATTAGCAATTAATATACACTGCCTGGCCAAAATAAAAGTCGCCACCTGGATTTAACTAAACAAATAGGTACAAGCCTCCTTTTGGATAATTCCTGCATAGGCGATTATCTTTCAGCTGGCAACAAGTTATTTAACCCCAGCTGATGCAATGAGTAACTCCTCATTTCTCAAACAACCATGGCAAAAGACACATCCTGTGGTTGTGGAAAAGATGTTAGTCTGTTCAAGAAGGATCAAATCATTGGCATGTTCAGTTTGCTAGGGAGCATAAAGATTGGACTCTGGAGGAATGGAAGAGGGTCATGTGGTCTGATGAGTCCAGATTTACCCTGTTCCAGAGTGATGGGCGCATCAGGGTAAGAAGAGAGGCAGGTGAAGTGATGCATCCATCATGCCTAGTGCCTACTGTACAAGCCTGTGGCGGCAGTGCTATGATCTGGGATTGCTGCAGTTGGTCAGGTCTTGGTTCAGCAACATTGTGCCCAAAGAATGAGGTCAGCTGACTACCTGAATATACTGAATGACCAGGTTATTCCATCAATGGACTTTGATCCATTGATGGATCAAAATCCATCAGTATATGGCAGACATGTCCAAAGTCCGGCCCGGGGGCCAAATGCGGCCCGTGGTCAATTTTCATCCGGCCCGCAGCCTCCGTCATAGAATCAATAACGCCTGGCCCGCGTGTAATACATTGGGCAGCAGCGCTGTTACTTGCGTGTTCTAAGTGCTGACATCTAGAGGCTCAAATAGGAACAGCAAATTAGTATGTGAGGCCCCCCAATTTTCTAAAATGGCGGCAATTAGAAAAAGGAGGAAAGTTGACTGCGAGGGCCGACGGTTCAAGGATGGGTGGAAATTGGACTATTTCTTCATTGAAATACGTAACAACTGTGTCTGCCTCATTTGTAAAGAGACAGTGGCTGTTTTTGAAGAGTTCAATGTGAAGCGACATTATCAAACAAAACATGCTGAGGCATATGACAAGATCACAGGTAATGAACGCAGCGAGAAACTGAAACACCTTGAAGCTAGCTTAATCTCACAGCAGCAATATTTTACAAAAGCTCGAGAGTCAAACGAGAATGCTACAAAGGCTAGTTACGAGGTAGCAGCGCTGATCGCAAAGCATTGCAAACCTTTCACCGAGGGTGAATTTATCAAAGACTGTGTGATGACAATGGTAAAAAATATCTGTCCTGAGAAGCAGCAAGAGTTTGCCAAAGTCTGCCTGGCACGTAACACTGTGGCGCGCAGGATTGAAGAAGTGTCATCGGATATCAAAAGACAATTGGGAATCAGAGGAAAGGAGTTTGACTTTTTTTTACTAGCTTGCGACGAAAGCACAGACGCCTCTGACACTGCTCAGTTACTTATTTTTTTTGAGAGGAGTGGACAACGAAATGAATATTACTGAAGAACTACTTGACCTACAGAGCCTGAAAAACCAAACAAGAGGAACAGATTTATTCTCTTCTGTTTGCGCTGCCGTGGATAACATGAAACTCCCGTGGAATAAAATTTCTGGGATAATTACCGATGGCGCGCCATCGATGACTGGCAAACAAAGCGGGTTAGCAACACTAATAAGTAACAAAGTAAGTGAAGAAGGAGGGAAAGCTGTAAAACTCCATTGCATCATTCATCAGCAAGTTCTGTGTGCTAAACATCTCCAATACGAACATGTTATGGGACCGGTGATAAAGTCAATTAATTATATCCGCTCCAGAGCGCTATGCCACCGTCAGTTCCAACAGTTTCTCAGCGAGATTCATGCGGAATATGGAGATGTTGTCTATCACAATGACGTGAGATGGCTCAGTCGGGGTTCTGCACTGTCACGCTTCTACTCACTTGGGCAAGAAATCGGTGAGTTTTTGGCTGAAAAAGGACAACCTATGGGAGAACTAAGTGACCCTATTTGGCTGGCTGATTTGGGGTTTCTAGTTGACATTACAAAGCATCTTAATGTCCTCAACACCAGTCTCCAAGGACCAGATGCAGTCATAAGCCAACTATATTCACATGTCAAAGCCTTTGGAATCAAGCTGCAACTGTTTGAAAGACACCTGTCGTCGACCCAGCCCAGCACTGCGCACTTTCCAGCGCTGCAAGAAATCATGGCCAGATTCCCACAGAGCGATATCGCAGTGCAAACAAGGAGGTACGCGTCAGATATTTCATCTCTGGCTGAAGAGTTTAAACAACGCTTTCGGGACTTTGCAGCAATCGAGAATGAGATCACTCTTTTTTCCTCACCTTTCTCCGTGGACACAGATGATGTTCCAGACTATTTGCAGTTGGAGGTCATTGAGCTGCAGTGTGACGCAGAGATCCGCGGTCAGCACCAGCAGCTTACTCTCGCCAACTTTTACCGACAGCTGAATAAGGACAGGTTTCCAGAGATTCGAGCATTTGGTAAGAAAATGCTAAGCTTGTTTGGGTCGACGTATTTGTGTGAGAAGACATTCTCGGTTATGAACTTAAATAAGAGCCATGTGAGGACACGGCTATCGGACTCTCACTTACAAGACATCTTGCGCATCAATTCTACTGCCACTGAGCCAGACCTGGCCTTTGTCCTGCAATCCAGATCTCAGTTTCACCCATCACACTAATGCGGACAAGTCATCATTTTTCATTGACCTAAGTCTGAAAAACCGAAGTCTGGGGGGTTATGTTTATTGTTTATTATTCTGGAGTGAAAGCATGTAGGGTTGGACTGTAAGGTACGCATTAGCTACACCGCTAGTGCGCACATCATCACCGCGCGTCCTGTCCCCGGGTCGCCAAGCGAGAGAGAGGTGTGCCAATCAACATTTATAGTTACTGTCATATTTTAAATGAGCCCTGCACTTGTTGATATGACAATTTCTCTGTTATTGTGTTTAAAAATTCTGTAAATATTAAACTCCCATTTTGAGAGTTTTTTTTATGTTTCAAATGTAATTTGCACCCAAGAGTACAATTACTTCTCTTCAACTGTTACAAAAAAGTTAAAGTGTTAAAAAAGTGAAGTTAAATGAATATTTAATTTCAATTTTCAATGTCAATTGAATTTTGATATGTATGTTTCAAATGAACCAAAACATATGCTTAAGATGGCTGAAATTAAAATAAAAAAGCAAATGTGAAACACACAACAGCTCGCTGAAATGTATTTAAATTAATTGCTGTTATATGTAAAGAACGTCCGCCAAGGTTGGCCCCCCTATATTTTTAACACACCAAATCTGGCCCCCTTTGCAGAAGGTTTGGACACCCCTGGTATATGGATATATCAGTATATCCATTCCCAAATGGATCGGGCATATTCCAAGATGACAATGCCAGGATTCATCGGGCTCAAATTGTGAAAGAGTAGTTCAGGGAGCATGAGACATCTTTTTCACACATGGATTGGCCACCACAGAGTCCAGACCTTAACCCCATTGAGAAACTTTGGGATGTGCTGGAGAAGGCTTTGCGCAGTGGTCAGATTCTCCCATCATCAATACAAGATCTTGGTGAAAAATTAATGCAACACTGGGTGGAAATAAATCTTGTGACACTTCAGAAGCTTATTGAAACAATGCCACAGCGAATGCGGGCTGTAATCAAAGCTAAAGGCGGCCCAACAAAATATTAGAGAGTGTGGCCATTTTTTGGTGGCGACTTTTATTTTGGCCAGGCAGTGTATTACAAAACAGACATTCAATGCAAATGAAAAACATTTGATTTATACTTTGTGGCAGTTCATTACCAGAAAAGGTGCTCATCTCTTAGCAACAGATTAACAACAAATATTCTTATTATTAATAAAAACAATATTTTTTAAATCATATATATATATATATATATATATATATATATATATATATATATATATACATATGTATATATATATATATTACATACATTTTATACATGGCATCTCTGTAGTTCTAACTGGAAGATCTGCCCTCCTCTGTAGGAAACGTGTGTTTCGCCATCTCTGTAGTTCTCTACATCTCTGCCCTCCTCAGTGTTCTGTTGCGATGGTACTTAATCCTTCCTGGAAACTGTTATGAGTTAGTGAGACACAGAAGGGGAGACAAAATTCCCAAAAGTGTCAGTTAGAATTTGTTTTGATTTGAATTAAGCTTGTCTTTTGCTAATTACTCGAAATGCCAACAGAAGTAATAACCCGCATGCCGAGATCCAACCGTATCTCCACAATGATCTATATATTGTGGAGGTGCACGCAGTGGTACGAGTGAAAACGGTGATCATTGGTGAAAGGAAGTGGCAGTTATTTTGAGGTGAAGAGTAATAGATGCCTTCCATGCATTGCTATGGCAAAAAACAAAAGGATAGGCTACAGTTCTCATCTACTTTGACACCTGCTGTTTTAAAGCAGCATCACTAAAAATCCTCTGGACTTGTTTGTGGGCAGACCCATTTTTCTGCTGCACGCCTTCACCAATCAACAAGCTTTTCCTGAGATCTGTGGTAATTTACTATTAGAAGCTCAGATGATAAACATTTTGTTCACACCTTCTCTCAAGAGAAACAAAACCAGCAATTTGTTAATTAATATTACGCTTATGCTGTGATTAATTCCCGTCAGTTACTTTTACATAATGCAGCAGCTTTAAACAACTCCTAGGCCCGTATGTTTGGTATCGGTTCCCCTATAGCTCACTGCAGAAATATGGAAGAGAGGCTGAGGGAAAAACAAGCAACACTCAGATGGAAACAACTTCAAACTGATTTTCTCCCTCCAAAATTGGATGAAATAGCTACATTTACCCTCCTTCTGCCCTCACCATTAAGTTTGTCTTCTGCATGACTGGAGAAATGAACTGACTGCAGCAAAAAAATCCAATGTCCTGATCTTCTGCACTGTGTATTAATTTGCTTAGTTACTTTTAAATTGGTCCAACATTTAGGTAAGATTTTATTATTTAAATGACAGTACTGAATCACAAGATATTTTTCACATTATCATCAAACAAATCAGCTAAGTTCAGAGGAAGAGTTTCTATAACCGCCTGTCACAACCTGATCACTGCCCTGGAAACACATGTTGATTGAGTCAATCAGGTAAGAGTAGCACTACTTCAGTATTTTACTCAAATAAAAATTGCTGTTCAAGAAATGACTTGTGTAGAAGTAACAAGGTATTGGGGGGGAAAACAGACAAAATATAAAATTATGTGCTGGTTCTTGTACTTTGAATAATGAAATAATAATAGTAATAAATAGTTATGCACATCATCAAAAAACTAATTGGAGCAGAAGAAGGTAATCTCATGATAATATTTATAGTATATGACACAACAGGCTCGGGATGGAATACCAGAAAAAATGAAGTTTATTTAAAAAGTAGAAAATCTCACCACACACCTGTGTGTTAAACATGTTTGTTCTTCATTTGCTCAAGTTATGGGTAGGGTGGTCAGGGATTGCACTCAATGAAGAGTAGCAGTATGATCACTTGATCATAGTAAACCAAAGACCAAATGGTTTACTATTTGAACATTTTTACACTAATTTTCTTGCTCCAGTCTCAAAATAATGGCTGACAGAAGCAGAGATGCTTCATTTATGCTTCAGAATTAAGTCAGAACAGCAGACAGCTGAGGGAAACATTTCAGCTCTCTGCTTAAGAATTAATTGTGCTTGTTCTTGTAGCTTAAAGTCATATCATACTCTGTTAGACCAGAAAATTCTGTTTTTTCTCTCTCCCTGCTGCTGTTGGCTATTTGAGGTGCTCATTGGAACTTTGTGATGAATGAACTTGGCAGGATGACAGCCTTGGACAGGACCGTTATTCTGGACTTCTCCAGAAGGGACAGATTGCTTTTTTGCCCCTTTATCAAACACATTATCAGAACCCATTTTGTCTCTTTTGCATAATACTGTCGATTTTGTGCCAATGTGTTTTTGCTCTTCATACTAGTTTATGGAATTGAACAGTTCACATTGATAATCAACACGTGTTCCAAATTATTATGCAAATTGGATTCAAGTGTCGTAAAGATAAATATTTTTGGTGTGCTACTAAATTTATAGATGGTATTGTGTGTCAGGGCTCTTTGAATCACTATAATTAATTTCAGAGCTGGTTGATTAGTTTGTGAAGAGATATGTGGCTGATTCATAACAAGATGGGTTTGTACAGATAAAGGCATAATGAGGAAGGTTTCTGTTAGACAAATTCATGGGATTAAGAGAGCAGCTGCTAAAATTCCCTTACAAAGCAGCAAACAGTTATTTGAAGCTGCTGGTGCCTCTGGAACCTGAAGGTGGAGGATCCTCCAGAGGCTTGTGGTGGATGAAGCTGCTATTGGGCCCCTAACCAGCTCACAAGTAGAAACGGTGGCAGTTGGCCCAGCCGGACATGAAGATTCACTTTCAAACAGACTTGTTCACTGATGACTGTTGTACAACCCTTCAGTAGCAAAATCATCTTCATGCATGACAATACACCATCTCATGCTGCAAGGAATACCACTGTGTCATTAGCTGCTAAGGGCATAAAAGAAGGAGAAACTCATGGTGTGGTCACCATCCTCCTCTGACCTCTGACCCTATTGAGAACCTTTGGAGTTTCCTCAAGCAGAGGACCTGAGAGTGGGATGCATTTTATATCAAAACAGCAGCTCTGGGAAGATATTCTGACATCCTGCAAAGAAATTCAAGCAGAAACTTTCCACAAACTCACAAGTTCAATGGATGCAAGAATTGTGCAGGTGATACCAAAGAAGGTCCTATGTCAACATGTAATTCAGTCTGTTAAGATGTTTTTGATTGAAAGAGCTTTTGATTTTAGTACAAGTGATCACTTAATGCTGCACATTCAAAGAATGACTGTTTGCAGTTCTTTATAATCCATAAAATGTTTAGAAAATCTGCTGTGCATAATAATTTGGAACAGTGCATTTTGAGTTTATTTTTGAAAAAAACATTGTTCTCATGGGGAGCTTCATTCAGTAAAATTTGATTTATACTATAATAGTTCATCACTTGAAAATTCTTCTGACCATCATTTACATTGACCGTTTTTGAATATATCCCTCTGAGAATATATCACTTGCATAATAATTTGGAATACAGTGTATTTTCAGCTTCTGTTTAGCAGGGATTTGACCTCCTTCTTGGAACTTGGTAGGCATCAAAACATTTTTTAATGGTCTCTAAGGTCTGGTGTGGACAAATTAAATTATTATGTGTTTTCCAAGCACATAGACTCACTTTACAACACAATCAAGTGACTATGTTACTGTGAATTAGAGAAGTTAAAAGAAATGTAAGAACCTCCTTCCTTATCCCCTCCCCCATCACTGCTCCCCCATGTGGTCCACTTTTTCACAGGATGTTCTCAGCGAATTTGCAGTTCCACCAATAGATAATTGTTGCTGCTGCTAGTCTGGGGGAGCTCTCTGGGGGATGCTTGGTTGGGGAAAGCAGCTGTAATGCTTTTCACAAAGGCGGCTCTTTGTGAAAACATGCCTGAATGGTTACCATTGGAGATTCTAATGTGGTTAACCAGTCACCATATTTACCACTGGTAACATAAGAGACTATTGTTATCACACATCACTATTACTTCAATATTGTAATATTACAATACAGTATGTACAATATCACAACAATATGTTGTAATATTGTAATGTTACAACAGAAGAAGTTCATTCATACTAAATAGAATAAATCTGAGTTTTGGTTTGGGCTATTTCTTACTTAACATACAGGCTTGTCTGATGTCCTTCCAAATGTTTTATGCCTTGTGTTGTAAATCTACATCTAATCAGGATGATGTAGAGACTTCACTGGATGTGGCCTAAAATCAGAGTATCTGCTCAGTGGGGATATGCATGACAGCAGAACAGACTCTCGTCCAAAAGGAAATAACAATATTTAACAATATTTTTCCTGACAACTAATTGATTCCATAAATCTTTGTTGATTTAGTGTTTTGGGGTTACAACTTAATTAAATATCAATTAGTATCCATTACAGTCTTGTTTGGTCCACTGTACACAGTACAGTGCGTAGCTTTCATATCTCCTGATGATAATGGCAACCCTGGTTATGTACGGAATATTTTGAGGAATGCATGAGACGCTTAATTGCTGTGCAACTCCAATTATTTCTCTGCTACATTAATTTGCTTTGTTTAAGCAGCTCAAGCAAACTGAGGTTTGTCATAAAGACGATTATCAAAGATGGACAAATGAAGAAACTGCTCTGCTTGTGCACATTCACTTTGACTATTGTCATTATCTAACTGTGAACATCTGTCTGCACAGTGGCATGCTTAATTGCAATTATTTATTGCACTGCTAAAAATAGAAAGTACACACATTGAAGCATGACGTAATGTGTCGTTTGATCACTAAATACTCACTAGAATACAGTCACGTACAGCTGTCTGAGCTTAGATGTTGTTCTTCCAGGCTGTTGCACATTAGATCGCAGGAGCAGAACAAAGAACACCAGCAGAGCATCAGCATGTGGAGAAAACACCAACACTAGTTACTAGTTTAATGTGAGTTCTGTGAAGATAATTGGCTGTAGTGGAAGGATGTCAGATCACCACAGTTGTTTGGTCACCCCAAAAAAGCCCCCAACACCTTCAGCTCTGCATGGATGGATGGAAGGATGAACAAAATTTTGGCTTACTAACTAATAAATATTTGGCTACCAGGAAGAAACAATAACTGACAATGGAAATTGGTTCATTAGTCAAGTCCAATTTATTTGTACAGCACCTTCCAGCAACAAGGCAGTTCAAAGTGCTTTACATCATGAAAAATAAAAACATCATAAACACGCTATGTAGTCAACGACGGTGAAAACAGCAAGACATTAATTTTTGTTGAGTGTCTTCAAATTCATCAATGCACATCAAATGCATCGATCAATGATTAATTTATTATGAATCAGAAGCAGCTCTAACCGCTGGGTTTTCAGTCTAGATTTAAAGGAACTCAGTGTTTCAGCTGTTTTTCAGTTTTCTGGAAGTTTGTTCTAGATTTGTGATGCATAGAAGCTAAATGCTGCTTCTCCATGTTTGGTTCTGGTTCTGGATGCAGAGCAGAACCAGAACCAGAACCCTGAGAGTCTGGAAGGTTGATACAACATCAGCAGATCTTTAATGTGATGTGGTGCTAATTCTAAACTAACAACAGTATTTCAAAGTCTATTCTCTCAGTGAAGGACAGTAGAACTGGTTCATGTTCTCTGTGTTCCTGGTTTTAGACACAACACCAGCAGCAGCGTTCTAGATCAGCTGCAGCTGGAAGATTGATGTTTTATTCAGAACTCGTTGCAATAATCAATGCGACTAAAGATAAACACATGGAGGAGTTTCTCTAGATCTCACTGACTTTAGCCTTTGAATCCTGGGGATGTTCTTCAGGTTATAGAAGGCCGACTTTGTAACTGCCTTTATGTGGCTCTCAAGGTTCAGGTCAGAGGTCATCACTGCTCCCAGATTTCAGCCTGAGCTCTAGTTTCCAGCTGTAATACCTGAAGCTGTACGTTAACCTTAGATTATTCCTTGTTAGGCCCAAAGATAATAACTTCAGATTGTAGTGGATTCCACCTAAACTGTATTCTAACGAATATGAGAAGCTGTGGAGCAGGAGTTCTAGGTAAAGAAATCATAAAGAACTGTCAGGATCCCATGTTGTTTTGGTTCTTTTGTGTTTGCTTCGTTTTTTGTGTTCAGCCTTATTTTCTGTCTTTGCTTTTGACCAGTCCTTTCTTCATGTGCATTCCCTGACACATTTGGTCTGCAGAGTTTGTTTCCCCCGTTGGTCCGGACTGTTTGTACAAGTAACTGGACCCAGACTCAGTTTTTGAAGTCGTCTTGGCCCACTTCCCAACAAACTCTGATGTGGTTCGCATATGGTGTTAATACAGCCCGGCCTCAATTCAAACCAACTGCAGGAAATATGCTTACTGTCATGAGGTGTGGGAGTGGAGGTGAGGCAGATACTTGGAGACCCAGGTAATATGAAATATGATGAAAATTTAATGATGACAGGGGTACAGAAATCCAAGCAGTCCAAAATCCTGGCAGCAGAGCGGAGGGGAATACAGCGTCTCAGCACTTGTAGCAACAGGGTGAACGAAGGACAGGAGACACCAGACTGAGAAACACATACGACAAAGACACGATGAGGAACAAGGACACAGGTGAGATTAAATACACTGAGGGTAATCAAGGAAACAAGACACCTGGGAGCAATCAAAAG
The DNA here is from genome assembly GCA_922788865.1 of Poeciliopsis turneri. NCBI lineage: Eukaryota > Metazoa > Chordata > Actinopteri > Cyprinodontiformes > Poeciliidae > Poeciliopsis > Poeciliopsis turneri. The sequence goes on from CAKLNU010000807.1 coordinate 34,596, forward strand.
GGAAAAGAGGACAACACGAAGACTCAGAGATACAGAACTTAAAATAAACACACAGAAAAACACAGAACATGACACTTACAACTAAGTACCAAGTGTCCAGAGATGATCCCTCTGGACACTTTGGATGAAAATACTCTGCAAGAGTACAAGAATGTACTCAGCTGAAAAAAGATTTGCTTTGGAAAACAAACAATAAGAGACTGTGTATTTGTCTGCTGTAATAAATGTTTGGTGTGATGATGAATGTCTTTTGGTAGGAGAAGAACTAATCTGTTCTAAATAGGCCATTGTCAGCACGACTCAGCATTAACAGGAGGTACATGTGTAAGTAACAGCATTAAGAATGGCTCTGGTTTGTTTAAGTGTCTCAGTCAGTCACGGCAATAAGGCTCCAGCTCTAATGAATGTGACTCAGTGGAATGCTATCAGTATCACTTCTACTCATCAGCTTTGCTGCTTTTTGAAAGAAGGAAATAAAAAATAAAAAACTGAAACTCAAGACGACAATGATTCTGTGAAGACGAGAGGTAGGCAGAGTACTAAAAAACTGCACTCAAGTGATAACACTACTTCATTTTCAATCAAGTACAAAGTGAAACATAGCCTTCCAAGGACTTTCATGAGTAAGAATAAGAGAAGTATTTCTTAAAAGGTACTAACTTTATCATCACAATGAATACGTCCAACAGTTAAAGTACATTTGTTAGAACAGAGTCAAGAATTTGTAGTCACACTATGTACCGCTTACTGTATATTCATTTGACCTGCAAATACCAGAGGGAGTACAAAGTTTGTGAGAAACCCAAGTTATGAGTCACTCTGGGAATTTATGACTCATACACACAGATTTCAACAAGCTGTCTTTCTTTGACTAAGTAATAATACTCATCTTTGTATTGCTTCTTCTATTGTGCTGCGTCCTTTTCATTTGTAGCTAAATTCCTCTTATTAAATCTGCGTGTGAGTGTGAGTCTTACTAAGTTTCTCTTTGCCTCTATTTCTCGACGGTCCCTGCTGGTTCTCAGTTCTAATGAGAAAACACAGGGGACCAAGAGAATAATTAGGTTAATGTAGATGTGCATGCCCCCTTCCCTCTATTTCTCATTGCACGCGCGCACACACACACACACACACACGCATAGTATGTCTTTCTGTCTACAGGGGGACTTTGCATTGATTTGTATTCATTTTTCACTCATTTTTACAGTAAAACTCTGACTCTTACCCTAAATCTGAACTTAATTCACACCTTAGTCCTAAACCTGACCCACAACCCCGAAATAGCACTACTTTTTACAGGGCCTGTTCTTTGGGCTCCATCATATCCTCACAGTGTCCTTACAATGTAATATACATATGAGGAAGATGGTCCTTACAATGTATCAAATACAAGGCCACACACACTCAGTCACACATGGGATAGCAGGCAGACATGCTGAATAAATATGATTACAGCTGAAAGAGAGACCGTAAGCTCTGTGACTAGATGTACACATATGTGGGTGCATGGCATGTCGGTGAGTGGAAGAAACCCTGCACACACACACACACACACACACACACACACACACACACACATGCACACACACATGCACACGCACACACACACATGCTGTGACTCCTGGGACTAACAGATAGCACCCATTACTGTCAGGTTCATCTCCCTCTAATTGGCTGTGACTGGACCCCGTCGCCTCTGGAGGGCGGGGCCTCAGATTCAATTAAGCTGTATGATGGGTCCTTTTAAATATTTAATGTCCAAGACTAAAAACAACCCATGCAACACTTCCTGGAATCAAACTCAAATGAGGGTTTTCCACTGCATACTGTGTATTCTCAGATGACTGCGTGCATGTGTGTGTATGACTTCTATAAACATTTTCATGTACACTGTATGTCTTTGCAGAGAAGTGCACACCTTACGGTGAGTGTGCTAATTTAATCCATGTGCTCTGAAATACAGTGTAACAATCGTTCTGTGTGAGTGTTGTCCTATCTAATTTTATGCCAATTTGTTCAGTGTGTGTGTGGGTGTAAATGTGTGACTGTACACATGGGCAGTTGGCAGCAAAATTTTGCTGTGCATATACATGCTTTAAGACTGTTTGTGTACATTTACATATAGTGTGTGTGTGTGTGTGTGTGTGTGTCCCAGTTAATCTTGCAGGCTCAGGGGAGAGCGACTGGAGCCATCAGAGGCTTTTCTCCACTTCCAGCCAGCGCCAGAAACACACTCACTACACACACATCCATACACAGTCATGGTCTACCAACAAACAGCCAGGCAAGCAAAAAAGACAAGAGAGAGGCTTGACTCTCAATGACACTTTACACAACATCACACGCATGTAGAAAACAAAAAGGAAAAAACAAAAATCCTCCATCCAGAGTGGGAGATATTTACAATTACTCATAAAGGATGGATGCTGGGGCTGCACAGCAGAAATATAGACAGCCTAAACAAAGCGTTTTATTTTGAAATCCTGGCCAGCCTCACCTGATAGGATGATGTGGAGATTATAGGAAGGTTGGCAAAACACATGAGAGGAAGAGAGCGTGGGCAGCAGCGCGATAGACTAACTATCTTAAGGAGGTAGTGGGAGGAAAGACAAAAAAAGAGGAAGATGAAGGAAGGGTAGGTGGAAATGAAACATACACAAAGTCCTATCAGGACAAACCGAACAGAATAGCTGAGAGGATAAAGCAAAAAAACAACAACAAAAAAAAACAGCAGAGTAGAAGGCAGGTTCAGCAGGCTAAGGTTCATAGCTGCTGGACAATCATGACTTTCCAGGAGTGTCTGAGCTGATCCTCACTCATGATGAGCTGTTAGGGAAAACATGTTTCTGCTGTCCTGTCATGTCAGAAACCAAGATGAATCAGTCAGCATTCAGCTGGGCAGGAACAGTCCCCAAAGTTTACACTCAGCTTTCCTTTCAGGGTCATGGTTCAGTTTTACAACACTACACAATTCACTGGCACATAATTGATCATTTCTAAAATATATCTCCTTTTAGTCATTTATAATTGAAAGAACGATGGAATTTAGCAATTTGAGGTCAATATCAATCAACACAAGAACATTGTTTTCTGCTTCTCCAGCTCTGCAAGAAATAATGAAGGACAATATGGAATGAAATCAACCTGCTCAGATTCCTTAGTGTGTGTTCCCTACAGCTTTAATGGAACTCTGGTCCATGTCGTTCATTTGGGGAGGTGTGAATGTACAATTTAAAGACATTTAACTCTACGAACCTCCATCTGGGTTTGGTTGAAGTGAACTCTGATTTGGTTTGAATGCATAGGTGATTCTGTTTCAGTTTTTCCTGCTTTGAGGACACTTGCAGGTTGTGAACAGACTTTTTCTTCTTTGGCATCAAAGCAAAATTCTGCACTGCAGTTTTTTGTGGAGTATGGAATTGAATCATTATTATTTATAGATTTTGAAATTCTACATTAGAAACATTTCAGGGTTTCCCCTGAAAATCCCCTCCTCCAGCTGAGCCTATTTGCCCTCCGGTTCGCTGCTGGCTTTGTCCAGTGCCCGGCCTTCCGCCGCTGCTCCTCCCACATCGACTCTCCTCCAGATGCTTCCCTCTCTACCAGCCCGACAGCTTTCCTGCTGGCCATTGCCATTCCACTCCACATGTGTAAATGAACATCATTTCTCACAGTAATAAAAAATAGTCTACAAGTGAGTTTCTCCCTGGCATTTAGCACATAGAAATATTTTTGGTGATGATATAAAAAAGAAATTCAGAGAGCGAGTTCAATCAGGTGATCTGAGTATTTCTTTTCAAATGTATGATTTTGTGATTTGCATTTCTTAAAGTAAAATCCCTTGCAATGACTAGCTGCACAATGTATAGCAATATATTGGCAGCAAGCTCAGCAGTAAAAGGAAATCCTCCTCCTCCATGGGTGTTGAGTTCAAACTTGAGTTTGAAATAAAGACACAGTTTCTAAAGTTCTACCAGTCCTGCTGACATGATCAAAATATTAGATGTAATGGCTGCAGCTGTCTGTCACTGGATGTCTACTCCGTCTGTCTGTGGGGAAGTACTTAACAGCACTCCGTCCTGTCATGGTAACGCAGCAGTGGGGAGTCTACACCGAAACAGAAAGAGAGGGTTAAAGAAAGAGAAAAAGAGAGAGTGAAGGGGTGCATGTGTGTGTGCGCGCGCGCGCATGCGTGCGTGTGTGCGTGCGTCCGTGCCCAGATAGGGCTTTGTATCAGGCAAGCCAGAAAAAAACGACAGAAAGCAAGAAAAAGTGACGAAGATAGAGTAGCAGAGGAAAAGGAATAAAAGAGGAAATGCTTTGCCTGTGTGCAAACGTGCGATAAAGCGACGAGTTCGGAGGGTAGAGAGATACAGACACAGACCAGGGGAGGGGGCTGGGGAGACAAAGAGAGATAGAGGAACATAGACAGTGAATAGACTATTGAAGGCAGCTTTCAGTTGGTCTAAAGTCGCTTTCCTCACACTGACTGTGGTGCGTTGTGATGTGATGTGTGAGCAGAGATTAGCTTTATGAAACAACCTTTGTTGACTCAATTTATTGAATTCCACTGTTCTGAATACCAATAAAGAATGTGATATTTACTGTGCAAACAGCGGAAGCCTGAATCCACCGGGTGTGTGATGAGTGAAGCTACGTCTGTTTCCACTGTTAGGTTTCCACACACACGCACTCACCCACTTTTACGGCGCATATTGTGATCATGTATAAACAGTTGTTGCTCCATTATTCACGTGTGTGTGTTTTGTGTTTTTACCAACCATTTGGAGAGATGCAGTCATTGGACAAACATTTGCATTGCAGCGTGATCTGCCGGTCGGTGTGTGTGTGTGTGTGGAAGTGTGTGTAGACATGCATGCGGGCGGGTGTGCGTACATGTGGTAATGCGTTGCTGCTCGGTCGTTTAGCTTGTTGACACTTTGGGGTCAGAGCCATGCAGGGTGAATGGTGTTGGCTGACAGCGTGGAACCTCTTCATTATCCAGCCATAATGTTCTCATCGCCGTCGGCTCCTTGGCTCCCTGTCCCTTCACTGCCACCAACTTCTCACACACACACACCTACACACGCCCACGCCCACACACACACACGCACACGCACACACACACGCACACACACACACGCACACACACACACACACACACACACACACACACACACACACACACACACACACACACACACACACACACACAACCAATACCTCCACCGTCCATCATTTCTCTTCTTCTACCTTTTCCCCATCCATCCTCCCTCCTCACCTGGCCATTTCTCCTTTCTGCTGCTATTCATTGCTGTCGATTCATCCTCTAGCTCCCTGCATGTCGTTTTTCTCTCTCTATCTGCGTGGATCTGGTTCTCTCTCGCTCCATCTTTCTGACCCCATTCCACTGACGCTTTTACTTTTTCATGCTGTCCATTCTCATCATACATTTTTATTTGTGAATTTGACTAGATGAAATGAAACCTGTGACAGAATCTGAATACAAAAAGTAAACAGTAATCAAACCTTTTTATAATTGCTGACCAACTGCCTGCATGTTCCACTCCTATTTTGACAACTATATTTCGTGATGAGCTCCAGATCTTTCTAGTCATTGTCCCCCTCTACAGATTCTCCATCAGGTTCCAGACAGGACTGTGGCCTGGAGACATCTGTTAGAAAAACATGTGTGTAAGATGAAAAGATTACATTAAACCTAAATCTGTCAGGGGTATGAATAGTAATGGGCCTCAATGCAGGTGAAACGAGCTTTGAATTGTTGTGTGAAACTTTAACAAATTTTGAAATGGGATGGAGAGAATCTCATTTGACCTGGAGATTTAGGCTTTTTAACATTTTTTAGAGTTTTGTGCGTCTGGTAAGGCACAGACCCACCAGTGCATGGGAAAGTTCACTATGCCAGAACTGTTTTGGTAAAAGTGTTTCCATCTCCCCTTAAGCACATTAACTTCAACTGAAGTGAACGTAAAATCTTGAGGAAGTTATTTGGAATTTTGTCATTTCCTTCAACCTTTTATACCTCAAAATGCACATAAAAAATGTTGACTACTGGCATGACAGTGAGGTGTTAAAATAGTTATTAGAGCTTTTTTGAGATCCTTAGCACAGACAGCTCTGGATTTTTGCCTAGAGCAGGGGTCACCGACCCGGTGCCCGCGGGCACCCGGTCGCCTGCAGGGACCTTTTCAGTCGCCCGCGGAGCTTCTATAACTTCTAGAGTTTTTATTATTTCACCCTATTTACTATTAACAAAATTGTGAAGAAAAAATAAATAAATTGTGCCAAAACATCTTATTCGTAGCGCGCATCGCAACACCTGAACCTGGGAATCAACAGCTGAACCTGGGAATCAACAGCTGAACCTGGGAATCAACACCGTCCTCTTTCCGTGAAGCACATGGAGAGGCTTCACTTCATGTCTTTATTATTTAGCATCGTCTGGAAAAAAAGTCCGCTGCTCTTGTGGTTTAGGTTTGTGCTGATTTGTGCGCATTGGAGAGGTGCTTGTGCTCTTGCAGGTCAGGTGCAGTGATAGTTTTGTGTCGGACCTTTATTTTTTCCACATCTGCTGGTGTCAGCCAGCGGGTGACCCGTCAGCTGTTTGGTTCGCGAAACCAGGAAAAAAGCGAATAAACCGGCGACCCGCCAGAACCGCGCAGACTGTCAGAAGCTCAGGCTGATCTTAGAACAACAGGAGGTTCAAACCCAACTCGTTCATTTTTAGCTGACAGAAAAACGCAAAGCCGGAAAACAAACAAAAGCAAACTGACCAATAAGACTTGGGCTTTGGGGTTCCCCACCTCAACCCTCAGACTGACACAGCTGTGTGTGTATAATGTCTTTTGACTCAAAAGATATTTTATTTACCAAAATTTTGCTAATAGACCAGATTTAGATAATAAAACAATAACTCTTCTTTTTTATTTAAAGGAAAATTTCAAGGTACTCAGTGCTGTATAGCTGCAGGTGTTGCTGCAACAATCCATCAGTTTGCTTTTGTTTATTTCAGTCACTTGTGGCCAGTTTAGAATCACAGAGAAAAACTCCAAAAGGGAATCAAAGTTAAAACTCTGTGAGCTAAAAACTTCTAATCACATAATAGCAATTAACCATAGCTGCCATGGTAAATTATTACTGATAACTATTGTGAGTGGTCCTGACATTAATATGATCAGGCAGTATTATTGTGTGTGTGTATATATATATATATATATATATATATATATATATATATATATATATATATATATATATATATATCCAGAGCTAAGATCCTGTGGGACTTCCAGATCCAGACAGACAGAATGGTAATGGCGAACCAACCAGACATTGTCATAGTGGATAAACAACAGAGGAAAGCCGTTGTGGTAGATGTAGCAATACCAAGCGATTGCAACATCAGGAAAAAGGAGCACGAGAAACTGGAGAAATACCAGGGCCTCAGGGAGGAACTGGAGAGGGCCTGGAAGGTGAAGACCACAGTGGTGCCTGTGGTCATCGGGGCCCTCGGGGCAGTCACCCCCAAACTGGAGCAGTGGCTACAACAGATCCCAGGAACAACATCAGACATCTCAGTCCAGAAATGTGCAGTCCTTGGCACAGCCAAGATACTGCGCAGGACCCTCAAGCTCCCAGGCCTCTGGTAGAGGACCCGAGCTCAGAGGATAAAAAACCACCCGCGGTGGGTGAGAAGGGAATTTTATATATATATATATATATATATCAAACAAGTAGCCCTTCGTGTTGCTCTGTACCCGTGAAGTAGCTCCCAGTCTCAAAAAAGTTGGTGACCCCTGGGTTAGAGCAGCGCTCTTCAATACAAGGCCTGGTCTCTGGTCCAACACAGCAGAATGGCTGAATTACCTCTTCAGGAAGCAGTCAAGTTCTCCAGTCCTACAAGACCTGATTATTATTCAGTTATTTAACTGAAGTGTGTTGGACGGAAGACATCTGAGACATCTGAGAGATTCAGGACACTGGCCCTCGAGGACTGGAATTGCCCACCCCTGCCTTACAGGGTGGGCCAGAAGATTCAGCAACTGGACAGAAAAACAAAGCCCAACAACTGCGAGATATAAAGATGGACTTTTAGGACCTGCAGCCTTGTAGCAACTGAATTCACCAGAGAAGTTGTGAGGGATGATCCTGAGCCTGGCAGATACCAGTTCATTGAGAGGGGAGATAGTTGTGGAAGTATCATCTCTGAGCCCTCTGCAGCACATGCCATGGATCATCCTGGACAGTCCTGGAAAACACAGAAACAGTCTCTGGCTAAGGCAGGTCGTCCTTAACTCTCCGGCTGAGCCACGATTACTCTGTAGTGTCTGTTCCAGACCTGTTAGCTGTTTGTGAATCAAATAGTTTCCATTTATATTCTTCATGTGTACAAACCAGACTGTTTGTGCCTGAATGTTTGTTGCTTGAACATCATTTGCAGGCACATTGTTATTTTTGGCATTGAAGTGATACACCAACATCCCTGTATAAGTATCCCTTAACTTCAGGTTTCTCTTTTAGTTTTTTTTTGTTTTGTTTCTTGTTTGCAAAGTTTTAGGGGACAAACTTAGCGTGACCCTACTCTTCCACACATCTCATTGTCTCTACTCTTGCCAAGACCCTCTGTGTTCCCCTCTCACACATTTCTCTCTCTACTCTCTCTTTCCATGGCTCTGAGCCCTATTTTCCTCCACCTCTGCTACTCATTCTTCTTTTCACTGGAGACTTGCCTCACCCTCGGCTGCTTCTTTCTTCGACCCTCCACTCCTCTTCCAGTCACTCAATACTTTCAATTTACTCTCCTCCTCTCTAATCTGCCACTTCATTCATCCCATGTTCTCTTTCATTATCTCCTCCTCTCGTCCTTTGCTTTCTGTCCTCCTCCTGCCGTTGGCTTTTCTGAACCATGGATTCAAGGATTCTCTATTTCAATCCACTCAATAACTCATATGCTGTATGCTGTCATGATGATACTTTTGTGAAGTTGTGTACATTTTGTAATGACATATGCGTTTGTGTCATTCCATTCTCTGTGTGAAAGAAGTTTGGTTGGGGTATACAAAAAAAAGAAACGTTAGCCGACTTAGCCGGTGGAGCAGGATTACCTTCAACCTCCAGTTATTATTTACAGCTTTGACACGGGAAAGTCTTGAAGGAGGGACACATGAAATCTCATAACAGTTCTCAAACTGCCACCAGTTAATTGCCATGCTAACTTTATTTTTCTGAACTATGGATGATTATTATACTCTACTTCTTTGGAATGAACCAGTTAATAAGATATAGTAATTTACCTAAACATTATGTATACCAGTTTTTATAACTGACCTCATAAAAAGTTTAGACTTTCATTCCAGACCCTTCATTTTTCTACTGTTGCCAGTGATGGCTTGACTTTGCCTTAAAAAAGAAAAAAAAAACCATGATCATCATCATGTTTGTCACTGCACAGTGTCTCCAACGTCTCCTTCTCCTTAATTATTTGTCAAGAAAGAATCAAACACCTTCCTGTGTTGCGAGTCCATTGGAAGCTGAGATAAGAACCATTTGGACTGGGAAATAATGGAAACAAAAGGAAATCAGACCATCAAATTGACTCTTTAATTCCCTGGTGTTTAAAAGTGTAATTGTTGTTACAATTACACCATTACTCCATTCATTTAAATCAGGGCTGCCCAAAGTCGAGGGTCAGCATCCTGCACGTTTTAGTTCTGTCCCTGGTACCAACAACCTTTTCAGCAGGTCAATGTTCTTCTTAGACCTTCAGTCGAGCCGTCATTTGATCCAGATGTGTAAAACCAGAGAGAGAACTAAAACATGCAGGATGCTGGCCCTCCAGGACCCACTCTGGGCACCCCCGATTTAAATAGAATCCAATCTAGTACTCCAGTGCAGGCAATTTTCACTGCAAGACTACCTGCATGTTTTTGCTGCACTCTACAGTTATGAGTGCAACATAAAATGAGCTGTATTGTGTTTTCTGTTGTATATTCCCAGTAGATTCTGAAATCGGATGTGTTTTCCTGCACATGGACACAAAACAACAGGAGGCATGATGAAACATTTCAAAAGAAAGACACTTGTGGAGCAGTAGGAGGCACTGAATGCAGTTTTGTAGTTGAATAGAATTTTTAAGCTTAGAAAAAGAGAATAAACCAGCAAGTCAAAGGAAGCTAACATGCGCATAAAAAACACAATACCCTGTTATGCTGAATTACTGTTTATCACATAATAATATACAGAGTACATAATTTACGTTTGGACTGCAGGGTAGTACAGCTGTTATCTCTGTTGCTTCACAGCAAAGACAGTCCTACTCTCCCCATCCATCAGCTCTCTCCTGTTTCTGCAGCTTCTACACCTGTCCAAAACGCTGCATGTTGGGTAACTTAGAATCTACTAAGTGACCTTAGGGCGTGTATCTGCGTGTGTGTGTGTGTGTGTGTGTGTGTGTGTGGGGGGGGGGGGGGGGGTGTGTGTGTGTGTGCGTGTGTGAAGGGGGGTGTGTGCGTGTGTGTGTGTGAACAACATGAGGCTGAGAAAAATCGGATGTTTCGTCCCGATGCTACGACAACGGGAAACAATTTCATAATTTCAGCCCGATCATGCAGAGCCCTTCATTCTGCTGGGGTGCGAGGAGGTGAAGACTGGAGTCAGCGTGTGTGTGAGGGGAACTGACCTGCCAAACAAACATGTTTCCATATTTTTGAGGGGGATCTGGATGGAGTCAGGATTTAGAAACTGATAACTGACCTAAATGTTAATTTTTATTTGATTTGATGAACTAATTACACAACTTTAAGGCATTTAATCACTTCTTTTTTTTTTTTACATACCAAGTCCTTTATGCTAACCTTTTGAATTATCATCAGTTATTAAAGCCTAAAACAGCATCTTAATGCTAAAAATGTAGCAGAATCACAGATGCTAATGCTAATGCTAATGCTAATTTCAGTCCAGATTACTGAACACTGGAAAAATGAATGGATTGAATAACACATTGATGATAAAATAACTTGAAGAAGAGATTTAAAACCATAAAACTCTTTGTTGTCAATAATTTAGCAGCAACAAGGCGTTTCCGGATTTAAAAAATAGCTTACACATTTTACGATTAGAATACAATTAATTATTTACAGACTCTGCAATCAAGTCAATTTAAAATTTCCATCAAATCCCACCAATAATTTTTACAAAAACCGTTAGCCACTGTTGGTATCAGGAAAGTGGTTTGTTGTGGTGTTTGTGCCTTGAACATATAATGTTGTTTTTCATTATCAACCATAAGGGAGAACCCTACAGTCTGAGCTTCAATCAAGTAGTTGTTAAATCAAAAAATGTTCAGAGAACGTACCCTTAAAGAACCGCAGATATTACATTTGTTCACCCAAATTTCTAATTAAATTAGCGTGAGCCTTAAATGAAACAAATGAGAATCATCCAATTTAGCACCATACCAAACAACCCCACTCATTCTGGTCTATCACTCAGCTGAATTAGTTGAAAGGTCACAATTCAGACCTTTTGCAAGATCTCAGAAATTAATTTACACTTAAACCCAAAATTATTCACCCCAGAATAAATGACATTTTTAAACAGTTAGGTCAAACAACCACACACACATTCTAGAGAGCAATTTAGAGACAAAACAGGGACTTTGCAAAGAAGCTGGACAGAAAATTTCAATATTAGTTTCCATTCTGACTCTGAAACACATTTCAGTTTTGTTAAAAGAAATTCAAGAAAATGTAAGATATTTTTGAATATCTTTTTTTTTTTTTTATATATATACTTGGGATATTTGTGGATCATATCTGCTTTGCACTGTTAAACCAGAAATTATGAACAGTGTTGCTTAAACCTTAGTCTGGCTCAGCTAATGAATAGTTGAAGATTTGATAGCAGCAACCAGTTTGTATTTTTCTCGTCTCGGTCTCTTTGCAGCCAGATTGAGTGAAATGAGCTGTAACACTGCACTAATAAACCACATCTCCCAAATCAGATACATAAGCAGATTTTAATTATTGTTTCCCCCTGTGTTCCATGCACACTGAATGACTTTATGAAGCCATATTTCACAATATGAAATAATTGTTTCAAGAATTTCTAGCTTTGTATTATATAATGCAACAACCCGGGTTTTGCTAATAATTCGTCACGACTCCTTTTGACATTATGCCTTTAATTTTGATGACCAATTTCAGTTCAGAGTGCAGGATGCAATTTGTTTTTGTGTGAACGTAAAATGACCTCTGAACCCAGGTGTTTTCTGCTGAAGCTCAGAAAATGCAATTTATATTTATGAGAAAAAAAAATCATGACATATCTGTAAATGCTGTAATTTGTAAAAAAAACAAAAAAAAAAACAGAAAGCTTAATGCATGTTACTAAACTAAAACCTACAAAAGTAGTGAGACAAACTGCAGTTTCTATCCAGCGTGACTTGGTAGGAAGAGTGATCGTCTTGCAGTCTGAAAGTTGTTGGTTCGATTCCAGCTTCCTCCTGTCAGTGTGACCTGGGGCCAGGCTCTTACATTCCCTACAGATCTTCATAAATGTTTCTGAATGTAAACATTGATGAAGGTGCCTGCAGTGAAGAGAACCTTGAGCAGTCAGCATGACTAGGAAAGTGCAGTTCCCATTTAAATACCTGTATGTATTGACTTCCTGCAACTACATCACTTAATCTTGCTGAAGTTGTTTTTGCCATTATATAGCCATGACTTCTACTTGTTCAAGTTGGGCTAATTTGTCTGTGGAGGCAGAAAACCTCATGCACATTGTGTTTACAATGTTAGAAGTAGCTAGCTAAGAAACTGAACCACCCTTCCATCCTCTCAATGTGTTTGTTGATTTGATTGAGTTGCTGACTTTGTCTGATTCCATGTCACAAAATTATAAACAACATTTTATTTACATAAAAGCAGACTTAAAAGCGTACAAAATCTACATGTTAACCAGTTTTTGTTTTCGTAACTGGTGGGATACATAGTGGGCATTTTCTCCATGGTTACCAATGATTAGATGGGTACCTTGTTCATAATACAGCAATAGATTGCATCTTACTTCTATTACTTACTTATGAAGTATGTGAATGTTATTCCTCTTACCATGTAAAAAGTGTTTGCCTCAAATCTACAAATAGACAGAATGCTGAAAGTTCTCACAATTGACCGCTGCAATCCATCAGCGTCTTCTTTCGTCAACAGGTTTACGATAAAATGACAGGTTTGGGTTGCATCCTCATCTTGTTTGGGAAGCTGACTGGAGAGGAACTGTGCAGGAAAGCAGTCTCCCTCTGGTCCACGTCTAAAATGGACCAAACTCAAGGCAGATGTGTTTATTTACTCTTATTACTTTGGTTGTGGCATAAAATGTTAAAACGTAAAATGCATTGTTTAAGTAAGTCATTAAAAGTACAAGAGCAACAGCTTTTGAGAAGAGCTTAATCCAAGTAAATAATGATTTATATGAGGATATCGTCTGATAACTAAAACGATGTATCAATCTTAATACAAATCCAGCCAAACTACTCAATGTGAAGCTAACTGCTACCTGTCGCTTTATATTTAATGACAAAAAATATGCATCAATCTTTCCACCATATGCTCACCAATAAAGTAAAACTTAGATTTTTCAAAATGTCAGATTATTCTTTAACTAAGCTCACAATACTACTTAAACCGAAAGGCTTTGACTTGTTTAAATGCAGCCAAAAGGTCTTTCATCAATCTTCATTTGCACAAGCAGATAGTTTTGTTTTTTTTGGAGAAAATAAATCAACATTATCTGTCAGACAACAGCGTTTTGTATGAACATCTTCCCTCGTCTGCAAATATCACACAGGATGAGGCGTGTGAGGAGCAGCGATGCCTGACTTGGGATATTGTGGTTTGTTCAGCAAATACGGTATGAGCAGAAAAATCATCAGAAAATAAACGTGTTACTCTCTGGTTCAGACGGAAAACACCCCCAAAAAACCTTGTATTGGCGCAGCCATGTGATGCGAGCGCAGAGGGTAGCATGCGAGTGGGCTTGTGTGTCCATGCATGCATGAGTGGACTGTCAGTAGTCACAGCAGTGCCAGTACTTCATATTCATGTCTCTCTCCCCTTCTGTCTCTGCGTCTCTTTCTTTTCTCCTTTCTTTCTCCCTGCGTCTCTCTCACCTGTTCATTTGTCGCTGCTTGACAGTTCTCATTATTGCCTTGGCACTAGCTCAGCATGTCCTGCCAAAGCAAGACACTGAAATGGAATTTGAGAAAGAGAGAGCGTGTGGGAGATTGTAAATGAAGAAAGGGAGGAAGATGCTGACAGAGAAACAGAGAGAGGAAGAAAAAGGAGAGAGAGAGAAAGAGTGAGAGAGAGAGAGATGAACAGACATAGGAGAGAAAGAGGGAATAAATGAGAAAAGAATAAAGAGTCAAACACACAGGGAGGGGTGATGTAGCATAATTAAGACTACTTAACTCTCACTGGAATGACAATGAAGCAGCGCGAACAACACTGACAAAGGCATTAACAGGGACACCTTTACCTCTACATAAGACACACACACACTGACAACACACACACACTGACAACACACAGGGCTGAACTGTACACACTGAAGTTTGCTTCAAACAAAGAGCAGCAGCAAAGCATAGCTTCATGCTAACTGGAGGTGACTAACTCACTCATATCCTTTAACTTTTCCACTCATATATATATCTTTATAAATGGGTACTAGTAATGCATTTTTTGTGGAGGTTGAGAAAAGTCTGAATAACATCTCCATTTAGACCATTAGTCTTGATCCCATCAATGATTTTTAATGCATATTTCAAAGTAAATTAGAAAACTGCAAAAATTCTGCATGAACTTGATAAAAAAAAGCTATATGGACATAAACCACTTCATGCAAAAGCATGAATGTAAAGTAAAGTGTTTTTCATAAACCAAAAAAGGTCTCAGAAAAAGGAAAGCATAAACTTCACAGTTTTTGACACTGAAAAGTGTGGATCAGACAGATTACATGAAAAAGTTGTTTCCCTTCTTGACATGAAGAGACAACAAATAAATACTGCACTGGTCAGTAGTTACTATGTTGATTTTGTTTGTATTTAAGTAAAGTTTAATTTTCCTAATTTAAGTACAGATTGTTTTCTCTCAGCTTGGCTGGATAAACCTGAGAGCACTGGAGCAGCTCAGGGCTGAGCCCTCACCCCACTCCTCTTTTCCCTCTGCAGAAATGACTCATCCCAGTTGTCAGTCTGAAACAAAATGAACATTTTCATACTGTCGCATCAAATCTTAATTTTTTTGTTTCTGAATTTGTAAAAAAAATATTACCTGTAGATAAATATACATATTGTTCCTTAACCTGTTTTATTTCTTCTAAATTTGACATATTTCCACTTAAGTCTATACAGTCATTATAGTCAAATGTTTCACTTTTTCACCCAATAAAGTAAATTTTTATTCAAATTTTTTTTTCAGGAGCATGAAAGCCAAACTATTGGGTAAATTCTATATTCACCTGGAGGAGGGAAAGCAGATGTCGTCTGTTTTTCTGTTGTCGGATGATTACTGTAATCTCACACATTTGGGTTCATATGCAAACAAAATGTGCATAGGGTGGATTTACAAGAGACTTACCAATATTCCCTACTGGCCTTCTAAGGACGCAAACGCACGCACACGCACACACACACACACACAGCCCTGAATACACTATATTGATTATGAGGAGTCCTTCATCCTTTCAGGTTATTAAATTATTGATCAGAGACAGAGACTTTTAATGGAATCCAAATGTCATGATGTGTTTTTGTGTATGAGCATGCAAGTGTAAATGTAGGCCTGTGTGTGTGTGTGTGTGTGTGTGTGTTTTTACGTGGTGTGTGTGCATGTGTCTGTGTGCGTGCATTTGTGTGTGTGTGTACACGAGAGATAGACGAGGTAAAATCCCAAACTGAAAGTGTTAACTCTGGCAAAGAACATAAGAACAAACGGAAGGACGGAATTATCAGCGAGTACTAAACCTGTCAATGTGTGTGTACATGTTAGATGAACAGTGTTCACTACTCACGATAAGATTAGGAGACAATGCAGACAAAAAATAGAGATGAAGACGCTTAGCTCTGTTTGTGTGCGGACAGGCGCGTTTCCTGCTCCACATTCTGAGATTCTCTTCTTGTTCTGTTATGTTCAGACTCTGAGTAATTTACAACTGTAAAACCACAAAGATTCTCACATTTCATTCCTTTATGTTTACTGTGACATCAGAAAAGACGCCAAAGAGTCTGGAGTGATCTCCTGCTGTAGATAGGGCAGAGTAGCACCTCGCTCCCCTGCCTGTTACCCGACGCTGACCGAAGGAAAGGAAATGATCACCAGTTTGTCCACTAGGTAGATGAAGTGAGCTGTTCTTGAAAATTCATCTGTGGTCTGCACACTTGCTTTTTTACGGTAAATGTAGTGAGATACACATTTGTAACAATTTATAGGAGCTGGCATTTCATTCTCCTGTTGGGGCGTGCACCTTTATGGTGAACCTTGACCCTTGTTTGAGCTACCCAGGTGAGGGTTAAAAAAAGATAGTAAAATTTATGCAAAATATTGGAGGAAAATTTGCACTTATCACCTTGGAAGCTGTGTGGGATTTATTTGGACATCCATGAAGTTCATGCAAGGCAGCCCAAGACCTTACAGGGATGGGGAACGTCAGAATGAAGCTTTGGTTAATCCACTTTAACAAAACTCTAGAAAGTTTAGTTCGTTTGAGGAGGAGTGACTGTGTAATTGAACCCAAACACTAAACTCTAATCTGCCTATAAACTTGAGTTCAGTTCAGTTGAAGTGAACTCCAATATATTTGAGCGGGAGAAACGACTAGTGGTCTTCTTCCCTTCACCAAGCAACAGGAAGCTGGAGTTGATGGCAAGATGGATGGAGCTAAATACAGGACATTAATGGAAGAAAAGCTTTTCACCTGCTGCACAGTAAAATATTTACTCAGTTACTCCATGTGAAAGGAATAGAATGTTAAACCAAAGATCAGAAAATAATGAAATAGTAGTTTTACAACTGACAGCAAAGTGGGAGGAAATGACAAAAAGGTGCTGCAAACTTCCCTAACTTGAAAAAAGGCTAAATAGTAGGAGGACCATCATTTATTCACATCAGATCTTCATAGTATTTACCATAATTTACCCACGGCATTCAACCAAGTTAGTTCAGGTGTGGAGGAGGAAAGAAGCCTTGGGCTATTCTTAGATCCGGCAGGAGGCGAGACGGCTACACTCTGCTTAATTTGCAAGCTTGGTGGAATGATTTCCTCTGAGGTGAGAAAAGGAAATCAAATGTGCAAAGAAGAACTCCAAACAGTACATTTCAGAACACTGGTGATCATTCTGTGTGTGTGTGAATGTGTGTTGTTGGTTTTTTTTTTGTTTTTTTGCTTTGACCTTTTAGGGTTAAAGGTCAGTAACTGTACAAATAGCTTTACTGAAATTCACTTGTGTGTTTAAGCAGTTTTACATAATTTTTATTTTATATTTGATTAAATGCATAAAGTGGTGAAAGTCTTTGGTTTTTTCTTTCAGGTAATGTTAGGTACACAACTGTTTCCTTGATTTAATAAAATTGAATTCTACACTGTAAAAGAGCAATAAGTTTAGCAGGCTGAACAGAAATGAACTGTTCTTGCAGCAGGAGTTAAAGTGTAAAAATGAATGGATTTCATTGAATCCATTAATTTGGAGGAAAATCTGAAAAACGCAAATAGAAACTATTTTCCTCAATTGTTGTTGATTTTCTGCAGTTGATCAACTTCTAATCATAAATCTTTATTCTGTTTGGTTCAGATTCACGTGGTCTGGCTGTTGCCTTCCTGTACAATTTTTCTTGAAAACAATCTCACTTACGGCACAGTCTGGGCTTTCTCCCATTCACTCAGATTCTATCCAGTAGACTTTCCACTGGGTTAATCACCAAACAGAAGGTTTAGTTTTAGGTGAGGACGTAGATTTCCTGTGTTATTTTAGAAATGTTTGATTGCTTCCAGCGTCAAACTGGTGGCTTACATACGTCTTGGACAAATGCTAGCGATTGGGTAAAATTTTAAACCTCTACACAGTCCAAGCCTACAGAATGTCACAATTTTTCAACATCAGAAAGCCCATAAGTCCTTTGTACGAAGCAAATGGCGTACAAATAGCCTGGTTTTTACCAGGCTAGGATTCACATCGCTCTAGAAAATTTTTTTTTGTGTCCAAATGACTTCCATTTTGTGTGAGAAACCTAAAATAGAAAGACACAAATAACTGGGTTCCCGAATCCTTGCCTAATTGTGCATCTTAAATCTTTGACACATTTAGAATCCAAAATGTAAATGTATTTCTTCAGATTTTTCAATTTTGTGTTCATATTTACACAAACAATATCTGCATTGTAGATTTTCCCAAAGCTAAAAAAAATGTCCTAATAAAATTGAAAAATGTCAAACTTTGCTTCTATGTCTAAAATAACTTGTGACATTTGCTTAAAGACCATTAAAACTTGATGTTATCATGATGTTTTAGTCCCAGTTGAAATAAAGCCAAGATCAAGTCCAGGTTGGAGGGAGACAAATCTTTTAACCAACATCAGGAAGACAAGACCACTATTTCCTGTTCCTGAGGATTTCACAGTAGATACAGAACAGCAGAGGGTTCTGGGCTCAGGGTTCTGGGCTCAGGGTTCTGGGCTCAGGGTTCTAGGCTCAGGGTTCTAGGCTCAGGGTTCTAGGCTCAGGGTTCTAGGCTAGATGTCAGGTTGAACAACAGAAGCTTCTGACTCAGGGTTCTGGGCTCAGGGTTCTAGGCTCAGGGTTCTAGGCTAGATGTCAGGTTGAACAACAGAAGCTTCTGATGCTGGAGCCAGAGGATAATCTGATCTCCAGATCTGACCTTCTCTGCTTGATCCCCACTAACAAGCAGAAGCCTGAACAAACCCCACTAGCTCCTTCTGGAGTTAGCGTTTCGATGGTAGTCACACAAACACCTGGGTTGATTTATTTCAGTGAGTTAACTGAAGAGCAGTTAAAAAGCACAAAAGACCCCCAAAAATACAAAGTTGCTGTCACACAAAAACTTCTTCACTTTCATTGGTTTTGTGTTTTCTGTCATGAGAATATCTTTTTTTATTCACGTTTCACGTCTTTCGGTTCCATTCGTCATAACAAGCAACTGAAAACAAAAGCAACTCGCCTCCGCACTAAAATACCAGACAAGCTGTCTTTAAATCTTTCCCACATTCGAAACCGGTGTGTGCGGTGGTAATTGGGTCATGCCATCTGGCAAAAGGCATGTCTCCTATTTTTGTTTTTCCTCTCCTCTGTCTCTGCCAAAGCTGTCATTTTTTAAAATGCATGTTGAGGAAAAAGCTGCGGGATAAAGATGTCATTTTTATGGCAAGCAAAATGTGCAGAGGAGCCTGTTGGTTGCTATCTCAGTTGATTTGCTAATTGTTTGACCAAGACAGGGGCCAAGTGCTTGCTATGACAGAAGATGCCATTTTGTCCATGTCTCCCCACTCCTACCTGTCTGCCTATAGTGAACTGAACTGAACACTGAGATGTTCCATTTGACCTGAAAAATTTCCAGACACCAATCAGATATGTTCTAAAACTCCTCTCTGGGCTGTGGCAAGGGACCTCTGACCAAAACCCACCCGACACAAAACATTTCCAGTATCGATTCCCTTGAGACATGGTCAAAGTTTTCATCTGCACCCTGACCAGTCAGAGCTGTTCCTGTTGGAAAAGGGAGACTCAAATGGAAGCACTGAATAAAAGCAGTGCTTCCATTGGATTCAGTCTCAGTGCAGGGCAGGCTGAGTTTCCTATGTACAGAGGTTTAGGTTTGACACAAGCAGAATGAAATAAACACTGAGGCACCAAACTGTTGTCCACTGAAGGAGTCGTCTCTATGGACACCGGTGTCTGTCTGACATCACTTAGCCAGTTCTCCTCTCCGCTCTCCTTTTCATCTCCGCCCATGTGTCTGCTCTGTGTTTTTTGGTGATGTCAGAACTCAGCGTGTCTCTCATAGTGTGCAGAGTTTGATTTTGAAACGGAAAATGATGCAAGCGAAGGCAAGTAAATAAACCGGTTATATACATTATCTGGTCTGTATTTCACTTCCCCCTGTGCCGCTCTGTTTTGATTGGATACACAGAGTGGAACAAAGCACATGGAGATATAAACCCTGTGCCTGCATTTTCACATGGCAGAGTGGAATGATGTGCAGAGGGAGTGGAGGAGGTGAGTGAGCGTCAGAGAGGCTCTTGGGTCAATTGTTTTGTGGGATTAATGCTGTGGATAAATAAAGAGAGATCTGAGGCGTCTCTTGGCTGTGATGAGTGCCGTCACTACACTGACTTAATGAAACCACCTCGCTCTTCATATCTCACTCCACACAATCTGATTAAGACCCCTATCCAAATGGGAGCACACTTACATATACATACAGGCAGATACAGAAATATGAAAGCAGGCACAACTGTGTTGATGCGTATAAATACACTTCACATGCGGAGACATATTGCCTGGGTAGAGGGAGGAAAAAAAGGGCGAAGCGTGGAGAAAAAGTGAGCAATAGGGTTGCGTCCCAGAAAAATACTTATTGACCTATCAAGAAGACAACATGTCCACCGGCTTCGTTTACACGCCTTCACTCATCTTGCTAAATGTTGAAGTCACTCTGAAGGCTTTTGCATTCATATTTCAACTTTCAACTTTTCTCAAAGAAATTGTTGAGACAAATTTTAGAGAAACTCCCATTATTAGGTGCCGCTCATGCAGAAAATAAATGATAAGCATTATTGTTTCAGAATCCCCTTCTAGTTATAGTTCTGCTCATCTCTCTCTCTCTAGGAAAAATTAGCTATTGTGTCTTTCTTTTGGTTGTTGTACACCTACAAGGCAACACGACTCATTTAGAGCTGAGTTATCTATCTGTTGGGGGTGTGATTAAAAAATATTTCCTGGATGGGTCAGTAATTTTCATCTAGTCCAAAGCATGTGCCTGTAAATTTACAACCACTTTCCACTAATAATTACCACTGAAATGACCTGTCTTCTATCTAACCGGGCTCTGCTCTTGTAATTTAGGTTTCTGTTCAGCATGCTCTTATCTTAAACTGATTCTCTAGCTGTTTTTGAAATTAACATGTGTGCGTGCATATGTGAGTGTGTGAGTGTATGTGTATGTTACAAACAGAAGACCACAAACATTTTCACCAGAAAAGAAAATTTGTGGAAAGGAATCTTTTCCTGGGCTTCACCAGCTGCATTTTTATTGCAAATATGTGCAAAATGATGTTGATATTCTGCTTATGTTGAGAAAATAAAAAATGAAATTTCACGATTGCATTTTTCCTTCTGAATAAGAAACACAATTAAAATCACATGTGAATGAGTTTGTTCACGAGGTCAAGCTCTGAAAACCATCCTGCACCATCATCCAGTAGCAACACCCCATTGTTGACCACATGACTTGTATGGTAGGAAAAGATTTTTTAATTGTGGTTTTGAAAAATACACTGATTGTGATGTAGCCAAAAAAGTGAGGTCTTCAAAAATGGCGTTTCCACTAATCAGATTTATTTTTGTGATTCCAATTTGTAGAATTTAATGTTAGTGAAAACACAGCTATTTTTATCTCACTTTTACTGTGTTCTGTTGCTTAGATATCGAGACCTGGTCTGAGTTAGCTTTTGGTTAAGATTAGGATGAGGAATAGACCAGTACTGGAACAACAAGAAATCCTGGAACGTTTCCAGCTCTTTTGTGTTTTCATAACTGGATGAATTCAACATTCTGTCTTTGCTTTTTCCTGACCTGATGATATCAAACAAATGTTGTCAATACTAATACGGTTTCATATTTAAACTTCTGATTTACGACAAGTTGGCTTCCAGTAGCAACAACTGGAAAAAATAATAAATATGTCACCAAAAATACTTTTCACCTTGATTAATCACTGAAGTAAACCAGAGGCTTCATTCTATCTTCAGAGGTTAAAGGGCAGGTTTGACTCTCTGTGTTTATCAGAAATAACAAGCTGATGATACGTTGTGCTATGATTTTATCATTTTGTCTTAAACAAAAAATAAAGTTTAGTGGTGCTGATTTGCTATGTTGGTATTCATAATGTTAGTTTTGTGGTTTGTTTCCTTTCTAGTTTGATGACTGCTGTTTCTTGGCAGGTGACAGTGAGATGGTGGAACTGGGTCTCATATTAATTGGAGTCCCTGTCTGTCCCTGTTCTTGGCCTTTAAGTCAACTGTATTAATGATTGTATTAGTAATAGTAGTGGGAATCTGAACTGATGCTGAATTATTTGAATTGATTTGAACAGGTATGACTTTAAATAGAAAACAATTCTGCAGAGAGGAGCGCAGTTACTCCCCACTGCCCACCTGATGACGGGTAACCAGGCATAAAACATGTTCAGGAATAATGGCTTTTTCACACAGGGCCAGGTTGGTCTGTGTAGCTTTTTCCCAACAAATAAAATCATTATTTAAAAGCTGCTTTGCATATTTAGTCAGGTTAACTATGTCTAAAATGTTCTTGATGATCTGAAATATGTAAGTATTATAAGAAAAGGGGACTGTGGAAAACTTGATCACAACCCTGAACCATGTTACTTTTAGTTTGGTGTAAAAATGAACAGCCTTCGAGGCAAACCTTTGTCCTAAGCCAGAGCAAATGTCTCTTCAATAATCAATTCTTCTTCTCATTAGGAAAGTAAAAAGAAAAATCCTTTGGTGGTCTCATTTAAGCCCACTGTAGCTGCAGCAACTATTAGTTCTGTTGTTTAAGAGAATACTATGTGTGAACCTGTCTATGCTATTTTCTGAAAACATTCAATGTAGAAGTAGAAGTACGCTGCTCTGACTAATGGAACAAAAAACATCCAGGCTGAGACAGCTGAGTTTGTTTCAGACTATTTAAGCCAAAAATCAGGATGTCTGATTTAGTGCCAATACTCTAAGAGAAGTATAAACTCAGTTACATTGACATGAGCTTTATTTAGAGCAAAATACATTGAAATGCACAATGAAATGTGTTTTCTTCACCTGCACCAAAAAAAATCTAAAAAATCTGTGTGTGTATGTGTGTGTATGTCTATTTATGTATATTTTCTTTGCTTGGAACGCCCTGTCAGGAGGCGAGCAGGAAGCATCCCACCCACATGCCTGAAGCCCTTCACCTAGCTCCTCTCCATGTGGAGAACCTCTGGATGGCCCAGCGTCTCTGAGGAAGAGCCCAGACAAAGTGGAGAGGAAACTCATTTTCCAAGTTTGTGTTCGGAATATTATTCTTTCATTCTTCCTTTCACTTCCCAGAGCTTGTGAACATCAATGAGGGTAGGAATGTGGACCAACCAGTAAACTGAGAGCTTCACCTTTCTGCTCAGCTCTCTCTTTGTCTTGACAGACCAGGACAGTGCAGCATCACTGCACAAGTTGCTCCAGTCCACCACTCAATCATCTACTCCATATTTTCCTCATGTGTGAACAAGACCTTGATGCTTAAACTCCTCCACTTGGATCAGGACCTCGTCCTTCACCTTGAGAGGGCGCTCTTCCCTCCCTATAAAGCCAAACGTATCATATGTGATACATGAGTTTTTGAGACCTCCAAATGAGCAGTGTGACATTTTTTTCCCTAAAAACTCAATGTATACAATTAGACACATGTAGTGCACTGATAATCCAAGAAGGGGTAGTAACTTTCTCCCCAGAGGCCTTTCCACTGATACTACAAGACTGCCATGGCAAAGGACTGGGACACATACAGTTTCAGCAGGAAAACTTTGCCAATTTTAGAAGGTTAAGGTAAGAAAAAAAAATGTTTTAGGGTGAATTATCAATAGGAACACTTACGGAGTTGATGCAATGTATTTTATCATAACTTTTTTGTAAAACCGTCTTGAAAAGTGATGTATCAAATTTGATACAGTGGGTCAGTTAACTCGAAAAATCAGTCAATTGTCTTTTTTATTGTACTTCATGTATTTTACATCATGTCAAGTAATGTACAGTCTTTTTTCATATAAACTAATGACATGTTTGCATGTTCATAATTTGGTACATTTATAGCTTAAAAATAGATATGCAACTTGCACCTTTTGCTTATTTTCAATGAAAACTGACCAATTCAAAGATAAAATAAACACTCTGTTTTTTGTGCCTGTGTGTGTTTTTTAGATGGCAAAGACATACACTGTTGAAGATATTCTGAATATGATTATGGATGGTAATTCAAGTGACATCGAGCAGCTAGAGGAGGATGAGGATGAGAATGAAGAATGGACTCCTGCAAGGATTGAGGAACACCCAGATAGTGGAGATGATGAAGAAGAGGAAAACCCAGATAAGAATGATGATGAAGAAGCACCAGAAATCCCAAAGGACAAAACATCAAAGCAGTCGGGAAACAGCAAAGTGAAAAGTAAGGAGTATCGCTGGAAAAAAAAAAAAAACAGTTTAAAGCCCTGTCTGTTGAGTTTGTGGAACCTGTTGAGGAAGACTCTGAAAAGAGGCTTGACCTTCTTGATATGCTTTCTGCTCTGTACAAGTTCAGCTTCAGGTCCCGAAGATGGTACATCTACATTTTGTGGCACACCATCACAGTGGCAGTAATCAATGCATGGATCCGCTACAGAAGAGACCTAGAGAAACTGCATCCCAGGCAGAAACACCTGCCCCTGCGAAGGTTTCAGGCCTCTGTTGCCACTGCCCTCACAAGTGCACGAAAGGTCAAAAAGTGTGGCAGACCTATGTCCTCTCCGGAAGCAACGCCAACCCCTCCTAGGAGGAGGAAAACCACTGAGTTGCCCCCTGATGTGAGAAAGGATGGCCTCAATCATTTCCCAACATGGGAAACCCAACAGAGATGAAAGCACTGTGTGGGCCACTTTGCCCATGTGTTCTGTGAGAAATGCAGAGTGCATCTTTGTCTGAACAAGGACAGAAACTGTTTCCAAGCCTATCATAATGCAAAATAAAACGTTTGTGAGCCAAAATATGTGTAGAAAATAACAGAAATGTTATGTTCTCGAGACTGCCACCCTGCCAGTTCCATTGGTGGATTTGTTATTGCTGCATTGTTGTAGCACTTTTTATGTTTGGAATTAACAATTTATCTGAGTTATTTGTGTTTTATTATGTTTTTGTTTGTTCAAGAAAAAAAATCATCTTTGAGCATTGTGACCCGATGTATCAAATATGATACAAAATGAAACATCAGAGGTTCAGACGCAACCAGAACAGATTCTCGCAACATTTTGGCTGCGCCTACAAATTCTGTCTATAAAGGTTATGAACAGAATCGGTGACAAAGGGAAACCTTGACAGAGTTCATCTCTCACCGGAAATGAGTTCAACTTTCAAATCAACAAGCAGGTTGTAAATCCTATAAAGTGCTTCAACAGCTGCAGAGTCAGAATCAGAAAGTAATGAGGACAAGTTGAACTAGACTACATGACTGTTAATTGATACAAATTTTTCCAGAATCTGGACATTATTGCAGTCAAAGGAGTGATCTCTGCTATTGTGCAGCTGAATCTTGACCCGATCTGCTGGCTCTTCTGAGTTTTGCCATGCGTTGGTGCAGTTGTTTGGTTTCACTGATGTTGAAGCCTCATTGCATTGGACAGCATGCACAACCCCACTCACCTTGGGCTTTAGGAGGTTTGTCTTTGTGTGAGAGTGAGGCAGCGTTGGTTGATTAGCACTGAAGAATCTGTCAACACATTTATGCTCATTAATTCAGTTCCTTGGTACTTGACACCAACATTCTGGTGATGGCTGAACGCAACAAAACTGACTTGGATATAACAAGACAATAGCTCCTACTGATTATTCTGAATGAATCAAACTAATGGATTTTTTTTTCTTTACTTTGTCTTTGTAACTATCATAGTCAATACTACAAATTAACCCATTTGTTCAGATTGTCCCCTTCTTTCAGTATATTCTGCACTCTGAGTGTTCTCCTCCACACTCTAAGACACATTAGTTTAACTATCAATGAGAAACTATGTTCTTAATGTTCATCTAAAATCTCTGTGGTCATTATTATGACGCTACGGCTGACATTAGCAGATTGTTATGAGTCATTAACTATCAGCCCATGGCCAAAATAAGTCTCCAGTTAATAAATGAATGACAGTAAAATATGTGGGTCTCTGCAGGAACTGCTGTCTGTAGCTTCCATACAGTTTTGTATTCACTTCTGATGAAAGAGACAAAGACTGTAAACCGACGTTTTTACAGTGCATTTTGTTTACACACACTACAGTCATTGGCAGGAATCAGTGGAAATAACATTGATTGCACATGCAGAATGCATTGACATTGATAATTGTTGTAATAATTTAATTTCTCTCAGTTTATGTAAATAGCACCAATTCACAACATATCAATGGTCCTTTGGGAGAAGTCCAGAAATCAGAAGGTCCAGAAAATCTGGTTCACATTCAGTTTGTAAGTATTCTAATCAGGAGCTGTTCTACTTGTTGTACGTTGTCATATTTAATTTTTACTGTGAACTTTTCTAAATTCAGAGATTTTTTTTTTTTTGTCCAGTTTTGTTTCTTGTGAAGTAACAATGCATAAGGATGAAAATACAACTCTGACTAGAGCAACGATTTATAGAGTCAAACAACAACAAACATTTCCCATTTCATTAAGGAAGAACCAACACTAATGCAGAATAATGTGTAATGAAGTGTGTGGCCTCTAGGGGTCACTGGTAGTGTTTAAGACTTCTAACCTTGTTGTGTTTTTTTTATTGATGTCTTATTACGAACTGTAATGCATTTTGTGGGTATCAGTCAATTCCATTTCATTGCTTTTTGCAGAGTGGAGCTGAATTAGAATTGGGAAGTGAAGGGCAGGAGAAGTAAGCAGATGAGTGGGGTTGATGGGGGGTGTACAGTTCCATTAAGACAACAGTATAAGTAGTGGTGACTACAGAGCCCAGAGGAGACAGCCCCAACCAAAAGGTAATTAGTCAGCAGCACACTACTCAGCACCAAGGACAGTGCCGACGCCTCCTGGTACTACGCTCCAGTACATGTGACGATGTGCTCCATCCCCATGCCAACACACCACTGCAGTCGTTATTGGCAATCGCACCCTCCACTACCTGTGGTGATGTCGTTTTCCTGCCCTGAGGATGATGACTTGTTTCAGCCGGGCTGATGAAGAAGCGTACCTGCAGTGACGACATCTCTGCCCGGGATGGAACGGAGACACACTGGGAGAATTGCATTTCCACCTGACTGACTCTGGCAGATTGTATCACAAAGCGTGCTGTGTGCATTTAAAGCTGGCATTAATGGGCTGTTTGCTTTTTTCCAAAGCGATAGTCTCTTACACGGATACCATATTAATAGCTGGCTTAAACACAACCTTGCAACTTTTACTCACTTTCTTCTACATTTTGCTTCCCTTTCTTTGCATCTCTTGGGGCCCAAACGCAGCAGGCCATCAGCTCTTAATGATGAAAGACAGAGCCTACTGCTGTGCACTTCAGCTACTGTTATATTGTTCTCATATTTTAATGAGACTGAACAAGCCGTGTGTGCATGTGCTCGCCTTGTGTTATCGTTGTCTAATGGTTAGACTTAAGGGCTCAGATGAAGATTCAATTACTATGGCCTGTTGTTGTTCACAGCCCATGGCAAACACACACATACTCACACACACACAAACACAGATGGATACGATGGGTATCACACATCCTCACACATCAGCACAGATCTATACAGTGTCACAAAATTACCAACACACACTTTATATAATGCCCATAGTTCATTGACTCAGTGAAATTTGAATGCCCTCAACAGAAAGATAAAAAAACACACACATCCACACACATGCGCATCCACTCACCACACACTCGACAACAAAGTCATTTGGGAACCCTGAAGGAGCAATATCCAAATCTGCCAAAGAGAAAAGAATGATAATTCTATTGAGAGTCAATCTCGGGGCGTTTTGTGATTATGGTTATTTATTTGGAGCCGCGCAGTACAGTCAGCATCACAACGAACGCAAATATCGATCTCTTTTAGGATATGAAAACACCTGCAGGCCTCAAATCATTCCTCGCAGACCCTCTCCACAACACTCATTCACCCGCTCTGTCTCCACTCGTTCTGCCCATCTTTCCCACCACTGCAGCCTCTTTAAGGTTCTCTTGTTCTGTTTTTTTTTTTGTAGCACATCTAGCGGAGTAAAAAGGGAACTTTTTCAGATGACGTATTAACTTTGTCTTGTGCGGTGCAGAGGAGGATATTACCTTTTAGTTTATCATCTACTTGCATCCAAAATATATTTGAATATTTGACTATCAGGATATTGCTGGCCTTCTGAGCAGATTAGACTCACTACTGAAACACTAAAGCTGCTGTATAGTAATATCAAATTGGGCAACTGATGCTGATCTAACTGTGTTTTATTTTTTTATTGGAAAAAATACAACTTGAACAATGGAAAAAAACAAACAGGTTTTTTTAGTCGTGTTTTCATTTTCCATTATTTGGAAGGATTTGTAGGTTAACGATGCAGCAGGATAACATAATACCAAGGTCCGGCATCGCCGCCCCCTTGCACACCCCAACACTCTCACACCCGTCTGCCAGGCGTTACGCATTGATAGGTATGGCAGCACTCCCTGAAGACGTACTCAGCTGCTGTAGCAAATAGATATAGGTGATGGAATAATCTAGGGGGCGCAGTGGAGTCATATTACATTTCCATGGTATTGGGCTCTCTAGAGATGAACAAAGGTTATACATATCCATCCAGTTTGGTGCAAATCAGATGATGCATTTGTGATTTGGAGACGACCAATGCATATGGCATGGGATTGCAATTCACGCCATATTCACCATTCAGCCACACCCACATGGTTCAGTCAGCAGACAGTATTGACAGAGTCCATCACCATGTCATTTTATGTCAGTTGGACAGGATTAAACCCATATGAATCATAGAGCAAAAGAAAGACATTCAGTAGAATAAACAGATTACTTTCTGTTGGAAGTGGGCAGGGCTAAGGTGATGTCATAAATTGACCATGTGAATATGATGAGGTAATAAGAAAGTAAATTTCTGTGGGAAATTCGGTGGGATGCTTTCTGTTGTGACTTTTGTGAATGTTTGGTTTTTAAATATTGTTTTGTATTGAAAAACTGATAATTTAATCCTTATCATGCTTTCCAAATAATTAATTAACTACTTTTAAGATAATGCTAAATGCACTTGCGTGCTTATCCTCTTGGCTAAGTGTCTGTACACTTATTATGGCCACTCCTCTTTAAGTGTCTGTTGACTTGTATAGTCAGAAAGTCCAACAGAGAGGCTTTAGGTTAGAGAAGTGACCCTGAAGCTACATCTGAGTGAAACTCATGACACTGCATCCTGATCCTCTGCCCGGTCCTTGTTGGAGGACATCCAACTTGAAAGATCTCCAAAGATCTCACATTCTTATCAGTTCAAGAAACGTTTCAGGCCTCCTCTGTTTTCGTCTCAACTCATCTGTGATTGGCGCTAAAGGTCAGATATTATTTGAGCTCTCAATCAGTCGATCCTGTTTTTTAAACAACTTTTTTCTTTTGGACTCCTATCAAAGCGACCATCCAATTAAAGCTTGTCAGAAAAATCCTCCCAGTTGAATAGCATCCAAAACCAACAAGAATAATTATCCAGAAATACCGTTTTAGTCATGAAAGTAGTAATTAAGGTTTTTATAAACAATAATTATAAATGTATGTAACTGCTCCAACCTTCAGGCATATATATATATATATATATATATATATATATATATATATATATATATATATATATATATA
Organism: Poeciliopsis turneri; assembly: GCA_922788865.1. Classification (NCBI taxonomy): domain Eukaryota; kingdom Metazoa; phylum Chordata; class Actinopteri; order Cyprinodontiformes; family Poeciliidae; genus Poeciliopsis; species Poeciliopsis turneri. Next base: position 64,516 of record CAKLNU010000807.1, read on the forward strand.
TATAGCTGACTGGATAGCTCAATAGATAAGGCATCAGTATATCACCCGAGAGGGCGGGGTTCGAATCCAGTCTGGGTCCTTAGGCAAGACCCTTCAAGCTACTGCCTACCTCATACCATGAGAGATACTAAGTTGCATAACATGCCGGCTCAGACGTCGCCCGGCCAAACAAGGTCTGCGTCAGGTGTTGGGGAACCAGAGCACCTTGATGACAAATGGGCTACTGGAACAAGACGGAAATGGGCGAGAGATGAAAATGTGGATCTGTTGGAATGCTACTACTCAAGTAACCCTAGTCAGAGAGGTTACATGCAAAGACTGGTGAAGGAATGGTTACTTCGACATCCCCAGTCAACACTAAGTGCTAAACAACTAGTAGCTCAGTGTTCCAACATCCATAAGCGGCAACTGCTATCACAACTTGAGATTGACGAGATACAACACAACAGGCTACAGCAAAAGGGAGGAAACCCGGATGGCACAACTGTGGGGACTGAACTACAAGTCCCCACCCAGTGAGGGATACACGGCCCCAGTGAGCGAATCAGAGCTGAACAGAGACAGCTGCTGACCTCAGAGAGAGAATCATGACCCGAATGACAACCAGGCCTCCCCGGCGCCAATTACAACGGCTGAGTGAAGTACCATCAGAAAGTCTCATTGAGAATGTGAATGCAGCATTGAGAACGATCCTACCAATACCATAACAGAAACCAATGAGCTGATCTACAACTCAGCATCAGTGATCCTCGAGATGCTTGGCTATAAGAGCAACCATCAGACCCAATACCCACCATGGAAAAGACGGTAGAGGCTAAAATCAAGGTAACAAGGAGGGAAGTGAGCCAACTATCAGAGCTCCACAAGGGTACAATGAAAAAGACAAGTACCCAGAAAGTACAGGCAGATGCCCATACCTGAAGCACTCGAAACTGCCAAACAGAGGCTCCAAGCCTTGGCCAGCCGCCTAAAGAGATACACAAGGGAGAATGAATCCAGAAGGATTAACCGGCTCTTCTCCACTCAACCAGCTAAGGTGTACTCTCAATGGCAGGGTAATAACAACAGAGCAGACCCACCAAGGCTGGAGACTGAACAATACTGGAAAGGCATATGGGAAAGGGAGGCGTCCCACAACAGCAATGCACAGTGGTTGATCTCTCTACGAGAGGACCATAGCAACCTCCCTGAGCAAGCCCTGGTAACCATCACTGTGACAGATGTCCAAGAAAGAGTCTCAGGTATGAAAAACTGGACAGCACCAGGGCCTGACATGATCCATGCCTACTGGCTAAAGAAACTCACTGCCCTCCATGAGCGACTGGCAGGCCAAATGAACCAGCTGCTACAAAGTGGGACTCACCCTGAATGGTTAACTGAAGGGCGGACAATCCTAATCCAGAAGGATCCATCAAAGGGTCCAGTCCCACCCAACTACCGACCAATAACCTGCCTCTCCACAACCTGGAAGCTCATGTCAGGCATCATAGCGGCCAAGATAAGCAAACACATGGATAAGCACATGAGCATGGCACAGAAAGGTATCGGTGTAAATAGCAGAGGAGCCAAACACCAACTCCTCGTAGACCGCACAGTTGCCCGAGACTGCAAAACCCGACACACCAACCTGTGCATGGCTTGGATTGATTACAAGAAAGCCTATGACTCAATGCCGCATACTTGGATCATTGAATGCTTAGAGATGTATAACATCAACAGGACTCTGAGAGCCTTCATTGCAAACTCAATGAGGCTGTGGAAAAACCACCCTTGAAGCCAACGGCAAACCACTTGCACAAGTGTCCATCAAATGTGGCATATACCAAGGAGATGCTCTGTCCCCGCTACTGTTCTGCATAGGGCCTGAACCCCCCTCAGCCAAATTATCAACAAGACTGGCTACGGATACCGACTCAAAAATGGGGCCAACATCAGTCACCTTCTCTACATGGATGACATCAAGCTGTACGCCAAGAGTGAGCGAGACATCGACTCACTGATCCACACCACCAGGATCTACAGCACGGACATTGGGATGTCATTCGGACTAGAGAAGTGTGGTCGGCTGATTACAAAGAGGGGAAGGTGATCCGCACAGAAGGGGTCTCACTCCCAGAAGGAACAATAGCAGACATAGAGGACAGTTACAAGTACCTAGGTATACCACAAGCAAATGGCAACCTCGATGAGGCCACAAGGAAAGGAGCAACAGCTAAATACCTCCAACGAATAAGGCAAGTCCTGAGAAGCCAGCTCAATGGCAAGAACAAAATCCGTGCGATTAACAGCTATGCCCTGCCAGTAATCAGATACCCTGCTGGAATAATTAGCTGGCCAAAGGAGGAGATAAAGGCCACAGATATTAAGACTAGAAAGCTACTAACAATGCATGGAGGGTTCCATCCCAAATCCAGCACCCTGAGACTGTACACGAGCCGCAAAGAAGGAGGCAGAGGACTAGTGAGTGTGAGAACCACTGTGCCCATAAATACATCAGGGACAAAGCCTCAACAGACAATGTGCTCAGTGAATGTCTCAGACAACAGGGAACGGAGGTTGAAGTGCCAGAGATACCATCATGGGAGGACAAGCCCCTACATGGGATGTACCACCAGCAAATAACCGAAGTGGCTGATATCAGTAAATCCTACCAATGGCTGGAAAAAGCTGGGCTCAAGGACAGCACAGAGGCCCTCATCATGGCCGCCCAGGAACAGGCCCTAAACACCAGAGCAATAGAGGCCCAGATCTACCACACCAGACAAGACCCAAGGTGTAAGTTGTGTAAGGAGGCCCCTGAGACAGTCCAGCACATAACAGCAGGGTGCAAGATACTGGCAGGGAAAGCATACATGGAACGACATAACCAAGTGGCAGTCATAGTGTACAGAAACATCTGTGCAGAATATGGACTGGAAACCCGAGATCAAAGTGGGAAACACCCCCAAAGGTGGTGGAGAATGCCAGAGCTAAGATCCTGTGGGACTTCCAGATCCAGACAGACAGAATGGTAATGGCGAACCAACCAGACATTGTCATAGTGGATAAACAACAGAGGAAAGCCGTTGTGGTAGATGTAGCAATACCAAGCGATTGCAACATCAGGAAAAAGGAGCACGAGAAACTGGAGAAATACCAGGGCCTCAGGGAGGAACTGGAGAGGGCCTGGAAGGTGAAGACCACAGTGGTGCCTGTGGTCATCGGGGCCCTCGGGGCAGTCACCCCCAAACTGGAGCAGTGGCTACAACAGATCCCAGGAACAACATCAGACATCTCAGTCCAGAAATGTGCAGTCCTTGGCACAGCCAAGATACTGCGCAGGACCCTCAAGCTCCCAGGCCTCTGGTAGAGGACCCGAACTCAGAGGATAAAAAACCACCCGCGGTGGGTGAGAAGGGAATTTTTATAAATATATATATATGAAGGAGATTTTGTGACCTTGTTCAGCTGAGAGATCAGATACACCCTCAACAACTGCATCTAGATCCATGGTTCCAACAAATCTGCTAACAATTTGATTAGCGATTAGCCTACTGCAATCTCACTATGAGTATTACCGATAATCATTTCAGAAAACTTGACCTCAAAGAAATTCACACAATCCCTGTAGGCTACATCTCCAGCTCTTCATCAAATTCAGTCTGATCAATCATAACATTTAACTTTTCTAGCTTTCAAAGCACAGAAATTGAAGAGGACAGAACAGAACCAAAGAAGAAGGACATGCAGAACAATAAGAAAAAAAACAACTACAACATATTAAAGATAAACAAGAAGGGCATGTGTTTAAATAATGTGTATTTGTGCTCCAAGTTCTTGAATCAAGTGGAGAATCCAGAACAGACACAGGCGATAAAAGTGCAGACAATCATTGGCATGGAAAGAAGAGCCTGAATTATTTACAGGTTGGAGGAATTTACTGTATATATCAGCTGACTTAGCTTAAGCCAGACTTCCTCTCCTCTCCATCCCATTATTTACTCATCTCATCTTCGACCCACACCCTGTTACACACACACGCACACGCACGCATGCACGCACGCACGCACACACACGCCCACACACACGCACTCAGGCCATTGCTTTCATCTTTTTATAGCCTCTTTATGTCTTCTCAATAATGTTTGGTCCATCTCATTACCATCTGATCTCATTTTTTCTATGCTGCATATTTATCTTCTATGGTTAAACACTTTTCTTTCTTCTAACATCTCCTGTGGTTCTAACTACTTTTCTCTCCCCTCTTTTCTTTTCTGTCATTTTTTTTACCTTGTCAGCATTTGTCTGACAGATGCTTTGATAATGGTTTATACATGATAAATTTCATGCCTGCCTCCAGCGGTCAACAGATGAGAGTTAGAGTCCAGCCTGGTCAGGTCCAGAGGGAAACCACTGAGTGCATTTCCAAACAAGGTTCCGATGAAGTTTGGTGTGGCTTTTCATGTAGAATCTAGTTTAGATTACTTTTTTCTGTTTTTTCTTTTTATCAGCGGTCCTTGCAGAAGAAACTCTTTAATTTAGCCATAGGTTCTTTGTTGGGTTGCCTGGTAAAAATCAGGCTTCTCTCAGTATCACAGACGACTGGTTTCATACTTCTGCCACATCTATTAATACAGTCACATGTATTTTCAAGTTGCACCATAATAACTGTTCTTCATTTGCATAACAAATATGTGTATAATAATTTTCCATCAAGTAAAGTGACCTTTAAGTCATTAATATCTATTGAATTACTCTTTGATATGACACAATTCACAAATTATAAATCCTGTTTTTAAAACCTTCTACCGATTTATTCTGTTTTTATTCAATACATCTAATATTACCAACCAGATTGGTTTTAACATACACCAGTTATTTGTATGCAACTGTCCAGTTTCACAGATTGCAAGGGAGACTAACATGCTGGCAGGGTTACATTGAACATTTTCAGTAAATAACTTTAAAATCAATGAAACACATTAACACTATCACACAATGTCAGGATACAAAATACAGCATAATTAGCTAAAAAGTAGCTCGAAATAAGCATGAAACGAAATCAAAATGGCGCTTTCTCACAATCTTTTCCACTCGTTTAGTTCCTAAAAGCATTTTACAAGCCTTTCATGTGGTTTTTCTCTGTTACTAAGACACAGAAAAGCAATGAGACATTTTTCCACCAGAGAGGGAAGGCTACTATGACCTTGGTATCGAGCAGTGCGCCACCTTCTGGAATGGGGTGTAATTACAACTTCAACAAAGTCATCTCCAAAGTGACTTCTCATTTTAAACAAAGCAAATAATAAATGTGATTACATTACATTACATTAAATGTGTCACAATTATTCTCAGCTTTGCTTTGTTCAGAGGATTTAATCCCTCAGCTACTGATCAATGTTTGCTACCTGGAGGCCTGGACTCTGTTAAAGTTTGAAACGGGTAAATCTGATTTTCCCCAGTCATTAACGTTAGGCTGTGTCATACGAAGGTCGCAACATTATAAAGCTTTCCGGAAGTTGTGTTCTCTCTAAACAACCCCACTGGAAGTAGGGCTACGACATATTTTCCTGCTTCCTACAGCAGCTTAAGGTTAGGTTTATAGTCGATGTGTTGAACCGGGTGCACAGCGGCACAGGCTGACCATGACACGCGTTGGCCTGACGTGCTGGCGTAGAGCCTAGTCATGCACCTCTAAATTTTTGTGACTTGGTGGGAATCATATTGCCACCATTTACACAACCTGGACAATTTGGAAGGTGCTCTTGCAGGGCAGGCCACCTGTGATATAAATGCACTAGCATTTAGAAATGCATTATAATTTATATAACCCATCTATGAAGGTTCATTTTATGAGAATACAGCTACAACATACACATCAACTAAAACACCATGCCGCTGTCTAAGCACGTACCGTTCTCGAAAAGCCAAACTACCTAAATTATTTTAAATGAATAAAATTCAATTACCTAAATTTGAATGCATGAATGTCTTCCAATTAAATGTTGGATTTTTAAAACATTCTGTAGGTGTAATTATACTGCAGTCATTAAAGATTAAGTCAATTCAAGGCTTTTTCACAAACATACCTGAGGTGGAGGCTGACAAACTGAAAGGTGCAATAATGCAGCTGGAAAACAAAACCAAAAACTCTTCACAGGGTTTGAGGAAACCTCTTCTGATTACAGTTGCCTTTTCTATTTATTGTTTTTGCATGGAATAATATAAAGTAATCATGAAATGTCTGAATCCAACAGTCACAAGCTCTCCTCTTTAGAGTAACAAACAATGTAAATGACAGGATGCTGATAGTTGACATACAGAAGTTTAACCTCACACAAATTTCTTTTGCTTTTTCTTTTTTGTCACTCTTAAATGTTTCAAATCATAAACAAATTTCAATATTTGAGAAAGATGACTTGAGTAAATACAAAGATCAGATCTAAAATAATTGAAGGAGATAAAAACTAACCAAACCACTCTGACCCTATGTGAACAGTAATGACCCCTGACCCTGACAGCTGGTTGTCGTCAGCCTTTGAGAAACCCTGAAGTCATTTTGGTCCATGCTTGGAAGTGTCCCATGGAGGCCATTGTTGCCCAGCCTCTCTTTCTTAATGGTGAACCGTGACCTCTGACCTTAAGTGATGCCTTGCAGAGCTTTAGAGGTTGCTATGGGTTTTTTTTTTTGTTGTGATTTTTTTTCATTGTGTTTTTGGACTAATTTTGAGTAATTTGGGAAAGTTCTCCTTTATTCCATGTTTATTTGATTTGTGGACAATGGCTTCTTAACCATTTTCAGACTGATAGATGTCAGTGGCTTTGTATCTCATCAGTTCTGAGATTTCACCAGACAGCAGCATCGTGTTGCTGTGGGAGATCTTCTAGTGTATATTGTCTTTTCAGAGGTAAAGCGATTTCTTGAGTCCAAAGGTCTGGATTTGTTTAATGAAACTGAACCAAATAAACTGTGGTTCTACAAATTTCATTCTGCATTTTAAATTGACATGCTATTGTATCTTCAAAAGGGTCTGAGTTGGTCTGGAGAAATAAATTAAGTCTTTGAAAATTGTATTAGATATTTTATTTTTCTCTATTAAAAATATTTAAATTTTACTACCAAAAATGTTTCTTCTCAGTGGAAGTAAAGTCATTTTTGAAGCGGCCCAGTCAAAGTCCTGACTTGAATCTAATTCATTGTGGAGGGAATCAGTTATATTGTAAATTTGACCTTACTGTACTGTATATATATAATATCCTCTACAGTAGTAGCAAGTTGGTCCTTTGAACTATCAGTACCCTGATTTACTTGACTTGACTATTCAAGTCTGCTTTTTACTTTTCACTTGTTGCTTTTTCACCTTAACTTCTCCAATGTGGGACATTTCATTTCTAAGAACAGTTGATCAGAAATTATATATATATCAATTTTTTGACAAGAGTCAAAAATTGATATATATATATATATATATATATATATATATATATATATATATGAGTGTAAATAATTTTTGCCAAACCTTTTTTTTTTGTTTGATTTTTTTAAATGACTTTTTAAATATTTTAATATTGTTTAAGATGCCTGTCTTTTTAATGACCAGAAACAAACTTCTTAGTTTAAATCTGGTGTGAAATATGTTTGACTTGACTTCAGTGTGACAAAAATAAGTTTAATCTCAAAATCATTAAAACAAACAAACAAAAAAACATAAGCTGTGTCAAAAGTCTGAGACACAAAAAAAATTTTTTCTCACACAAATAAAAAACATAATCTGGGACTGTCATGAAATATAGTTTAATTCACCATGACTCAAACACAGTTCCCAAATCCCAAGGTTATCTGAAAGATCACTTCCAAAATCGTTATTCTGTTGTTTTATGACATAACCAGACAGGAAAACATGACTGAAATAGAAAAGCTGAATTTCAGCATGCAAACAAAGATAGTATGGTGTCTGCCAGCATACGTAGTCTGCTCTAAGCCTCCTGCCACAGTCATCCGTTCACACCGCCTTGTGATTGAAGAGTGGGAGATAACGCACCAGATGCTCTCCTGTGGGGACAGACTCTGGCAGGAGAAAAGCAAAGGCATCAAAGGAATTACTGCAGTTTGCATTAAATAATGGATTTTGCATGTATATTTAAACATAAACAGTGGGGTAGATATTCAGATTGAGAATTCAAGTTCGGATAAACTTTAGTCCCTATCGCAGACTATGAGAAGAAATACAAATGGCTGAAACAGAAGACTGAATACGGAGCATCTTCACCGCCATGGAGAGGTTTCTGCTCACAAATGAACTGGAATCCCATTTTCCTTTTATTATTCTTGTGGAGGAATAATATATACAACATCCATCATCTGTAGCCACTGATCTGGGAGCTGGTGGCTGTCTCTAGCGGTCAGGAGGTGAGACCGCCGTTATGAACCCTGGACAGGTTCATCACAGAGTATCAGTAACGCAAGACAAACAACCACACACACACACACAAACACACACACACACACACCCACGCGCACACACACACACACACACACACACACACACACACACACACACACACACTTAAGAGCAATTTAAAGAGAAACAATTAACCTAACAGATATGTTTTTGGAGTGTGGTTGGATGCTGGAGAACCCAGAGAGAGCGTACCCAGGCTAACAACTGCTCCACCATGCAGCCGCACAAAGACTAAAACCTAATATTGAAATTGTTGAAAAGGAAAACCTTTAGAAACGCTCTTTTCTCTACTTCAGGAGCCTCCTTATTGGATAACATGTAGGATAGTTTCTTAGTCACAGGTAAGATAAGAGCCTTAATGTGTCTTTGTTTTGCTCAGTACTGCAAACTGGAGCAGCCACTATGAAAGATAAAAGATTATTTTATTCCATAATTTTTTGCAGCTCCATCTTTAAAAGCAACGTTTGTGCTGCAGCCTCGCTGCCATTTAGACAGGAACAAGAGTGTGAACAGAATAGGTGATCCACTTACCAAAATGCTTCCTTTACGAGGCTTATTCTTTCCTTATTATTAAGTACTATTTAATATTACATCTGGTTTTGCTAATAAGATGTGGATAACAATACATTTCTGTTATGAGAATGACTCAGGCAAACTATGAACTCTTCATTTTTTCTTTTCCTTTTCAATATTTTTTCAGTATTTCTGTCGATGAATAATTATATTTCATGCAGTCTTGTGACCATGTTCAATTGAACAGTCAAATTCCTGTTCAAGTGCTGGTTTCTGTATCGTAATGTCATCACGTTTCTTAAAAATCTAAATATTCCACAGATTCCATTTATGATCATATGATATTTTCAAAATGTCAAAATGACACCGCTAAAACCTTAATTAACTTCTTCTGCTAGACATTTTTGAAGATATCCAAAGATCAGCAACACAACTTTTGAAGTCTAGTTTGTCACCTGCAGTTGAAAACAGGGCAGAAAGTTTCAGTTATATGTAGAGAAGGAAAATTGACAAATGCATGTACATGTCTGACGGGAATGTTGATGAGTGAAATCAGCCTGTGTGTGTTGTGCTCCTTGCTGTGTGGTTGAACACCACACACACTGTTACATCTATGAGTTTTAATGGGTGTGTGTGTGTGTTGTCTCTGGTTTTGAAAATCAGTTGACAATTTTAAAATCTTGCCGTGTGAACCAGATATTAGAGGACACCAGAGGAGGAAAATACTTTTTTTTTCACTTGTTAGGTGAAATTAACAGGCTGTAAGAGTGTTTTTAATCTGTTATTCTAACAGTAAATTCCAAATTAGCACAACACATATCTATTTTACAACCTCATAAATGTTTTACTTCAGTCAATGCTTTTTTATGTCTGAATGAATCAGTTAAAAGGATGACTCATTCCACTGTTACAATCTGCAGCAGTGATTTAAAACATCCAGGTTACTTATTACAAATCCCAAACCTGATTCCTGCTATCAGGGCGACCTTAAAGGTTCAAGAACAACCAACAGCTGAAGGTAACAGAGCTGCTGGACGGTGGTGTAAAATGGACAGTACATCAGGCCCAGCCTGTAACTGTTAGCTATACTATGTAGCACAGCATAATGCTAATAACCACACAGGAACATCTTGAGCTTCGTCAACAGTTTTTATTGAATTATATTCTTAATATATATTGTGGATCTATTTAACAGTGATAGTAACAACAAAACAATATGAAAACCAGTAGCTATGATTCCATATTGCCACTTGAAACACATAGACAATACTCCAGAAAATCATTTCTCATTCTTCTGAAATCTTTGAAAGGTTGTTAAGACTTGGAGCATAAGCAAAACATAAAACTGACTTACTTACTGACACTATATATTTATCCCAGGGTCATTTTATTGTCATTTCATTTTTTCTTTTTTTGTATTAAAGCCACTTGGTAAAATATTACTTTTAGTCATCTAATTTTAGACTAGCTGTTATTCTACTAGTTCACCTTGTAATTTTATGCATCTATATTTCCTATTTTCATTTTCCTTTCACAGCAGCCATTAGAAACTCCTGCACAAAATAATAACAATGCATTATAAGCCCAGCACAACAAAATTGAACAGGTTTATCAGGTTAATAATCACAATACTCAAAATCCATCAGTATTGTTAATAGCATGATACCAAATTACATATAATTTTCTTCTTTATAATTTTTTTCAAAGTAATTACAGTATATTAGGAGTCATTCTCTTTCTAATGGCTCCTAATATGCAGTTCTTGCATCATGGTGCACTTGAGAAAAAAAAGAAGCTAATTATTACTTTATGAGAGCAAGAGATGAAGTGTTGGTTGCAAATATGAGGAACCTAGTTATATCTGAAGTTAGAAAAATACACTGACAGGAAAATCACTGGACATTTCTCCTGACGGTTTTGATAGATGAAGTTATAACTGGGTTTCCCACTGATTCCTCTTCTTGTGTCAATCTAACTCTATTACAAAATACAAACACTAGAGGTCTATTCCATTGAAACTGCACAGTTATAATTAAACATGCAAAATATCATCACTCTGCTTAAAATAATGGCGCTTGCCAAAAGTGTTTTTTTTAACATCTTTAACTGTTTTTTATTTTTTAATAAATAAGTGGTGATTTTTTATTTTCTATTTTTCCCAAACATTCTTGTTAGTAAGAATTGTGCTATACAAGCCTTGCAGACAGAATCTAACTGAGCTCACTGGGTGGTCGGCAGGTTGTAGGTTTGATTCCGTCTTCCTCCTGTTCCATGTTAAAAATACTTCCAAGAGTTTTGAGAGAGTCTCAACATGAGACCATTTCATCCTGTTTCTAGATCCTCTCAGCTAATCACGTCACCATATCGCATTATCATCATGGACGAGGTCTCCCAAATGCGACCTACATTCAGGGCTGTTATTTGTGTTGTTTTTCCACTTCATGTCGCATTTTCTGACTGCTGTGACTTACTTACTCCAGAGTAAAGCATAGTTAGAAAAATACAGAATTCAATTTTTGATCTTTGAGTCTTTTTGCTTTGAGTGCCTGTCACTTTGCTGCTCTTGCTCTCCCACTGTGGATGATAAATTAGTTTTGAATTATATTGTAGACTACAGCTCAGGAGGGACAACTCTTTTTTTGTTGGCTCTATGAACTTTTGGGTTTCCTGCTGTAGACCAGTCAAAGGATTTTAGCTGGACTGCAGAGATTGCAACAACCAGTTGGGCAATGTTGGATTTCAACATGTTTTCAATCCAAATTCCAAGGGATTATCCCAGGACAGGAATACCAAGATGGCTTCCATCATTCTGTTTGTGGCTTTGTATTTTAATACATCAACAGCTCTCTGAGCATCAGTTTTAGTGAAAAAGAATTTTAACACATACTTGATGATTATTATGTCTTAACTACTTTACTTCACCTGCTGAATTAAACTGTGTGCTAAACTTTTCAATGAAAGGACCGATAAAAATATTCTATAGAAAATTTTGGACCTTTGATTATTGAGTTTCTGAGCATTTTTTGGATTTGCGGCGGCGCCAGTCGCTCCCAGGCTGTCAGCTGAAACAAGGTGAGATGCTTGGCTGTAGGCAGCGAGAGGCTGGATGGATCCTTCCTGACTTCAGCTTTATCTTCCAGCAGTCTTAAGAGATGGAGTCATTTGGACCCCATAAGCTGTGTGTGCAGTCCAGTAGGTCTGTTAAGAGTTTTTTTTGTTTGTGTGGTTTTGGGACCTGACAATCTCATGCTCTCAAACGTGACATCTGCTGCACTCCTCTTCAGCGTCGTGCTAAGACTGCCAGAGGATTGAAGATGTCCTGCTTAGAAAAGCTCAACAGGCTCAGGACCCTTTAAATGGAGAACAGGTTCAGGCTGCCTTTAGACTTCCTCATGCTCCGGCATACTGAGTGTATTCTGGGATCTCTGTGCCCATTGTCTGCAGATGGTTGAGGTTTCACAGAGGAGCGTAACAATTGTCTACATTTCTTGTGGCAAAGTCCTTAAATTTCCACAATCCAAATGGATATGAGCAGGTTTGGTGAGTAACATGGGCAGGCAGCCTGTTTCTCCTCCACCATCAGGATCTAACTGGACGTCTCCATCTGCATACCATGGAATTAAACTCATTCCTCTCATTTTCATTGTTTTACTCCTGGCCAGACTTCAGAGCCAAACTGATTTGAAATTTCACACTCACCACAGTGAAAATGTCAGAAACACACTCCTAACTATTTAGAACTGTAGGGAAACGTGAGGTCTGAAATCTCATTATGACCCGATTTCCTCTCAATACATCACTTCCACTCTTGTCATAAAATAGCTCCATACAGAAACTGCATACCACAGGATGAAATATCATTTACATCCATCAACTGTTGCAGGTTGAAAAGTTATATTAGTAAAAGTCGCCCATTAGGAAACTCTACCATTCCCCCACAAAATTCAGAATAAAAACTATATATTTCATTGTTTAGTAGTGCGTGTCTGAACATATCACACTCTACTATCATCCACCTCCAATGTTACCAAAAATATTTAACAGACAAAATACTCAGTCAACTGCTACTAGTTTGAGTTTACTGTCATTAGTTTTATATTTCAACTCATTTTGTGTGGTTATTTGTTTTCTGTGCTCCCTGCTTCCCCTTCCTGGTTTTCTGCTCTGGCCTCTTTACTGAAAATCTGAATTATAAGTAAGATTAAAAATTTTAGGGGATTTATGCTTGTGTTTTTTCTTCCAGCACAATATTTTTTTTTACTCATTAAGAAGTTCTTATGTTTATCAAAAGAGTTTTAGAAACTTTTTAACTAAATGAGATATTAAAGCTCGATACTGACAATGTATTATTATTAGGCCTGGGAGTAACTATCAATATTTATAAAGTAACATTTCAATTGTACAACTTAATTTCTTATTTTAAGGAGACACCAGCAGTTGGCAGAGTTCTTTAAACTGGCATTTAATCTGTAAAGACTCAACATGTAAACATAAACAATTTCAGGAATAGAAATAGTTTATCATTATAGTTTCAGATGATTTTCTGCATGTTTTCCTCCGCTGTATGGACCGTCATTGATTTGATCTATCAAAAGCAAGTCATGAAGTTGTGATATGTGAGTAACACACCATGAATTGTCTTTCACTGTTGTATAATTTCATGTTCACCTGTAGAAAGGTCATCTGGTATTTGTATGTCTCCTTCCATACAAAAGGAAGATATGCATTTAAACACAGTTGAATAACATGACGAGCAGGGTTAAAAATATTGTAATAAATCCTTCAGCAAGCCAAAGAAGCATCCTTTCAATGAGACGTAGTAGGCAGACTTCTTTAATAAGATGGGCAAAAATCAGTCTATCTGTCAGGCTGTTCCTCTGAGGCCAGCTAAGCAGCAGGCACTGATACAAAGACAAAGCAGAGGAGAGAAGAGGAACAGAACTAGTTAAAAGTCTGCAAACTGCTTTGAACTGAAGGCATTTACTTTAAAATAAGAGATGCTGAAAAATATTTTTAACAAAGAACTTTGACATAAAACAAATTCAGTGGGAAGGTATATATATTTTACTTCTAACAGCCACCAATCTGACAAACCTTATGTTAAGTTTTTCACATGATGTTTTTCCACATGATGGGTAAAGAACAATGTTCTTTACCCATGAGCAACACAAACTGGATTTGTGTTAGAGACGATGTTCAGAACAAATTCAAGAGTTTTTACCCGAGATGTTTCCGTCACAAAACCAAAATGTCAGCTTTCCATAAAAACATGGTTACAGGCACAAATAAAAAAAATAAAAATAAAAATAAAAAAAATATATAGTATATATACATATATATATATATATATATATTTATTTTTTATTTTTTTTTTTGTTTATTTTTAGAAATTACAGTGTTTCCATAAAGGAAATGTAATTCTTGTTGCATGACTTTGTGTTTTTGTGTTTATGATGTAAAGTACTTTGAAATGCCTTGTTGCTGAAATGTGCTATACTAATAAAATTTGATTGATTGATTGATTGATTGATTCTTGTACTTCAATTTCAAATTTGCATTATTTTATTGTCGATGAAAACGCAGCGTTCCACCAACACTGAATACCAGGAATACGTAACATCAGAGGCACATGATGTCAGGGAAGTGGGAAGACTTGGAAAGCAGGATTCAGAAAATACTGGTTACTGGATCCTGGAATTTCAGGAAATCTTGGTCCAAGCAAGTCACAGTTACAGGAAGTTGGTTACAGGAAGCTGGTAACAGGAAGTCACAGTTACAGGAAGTTGGTTACAGGAAGCTGGGGTTACAGGAAGTTGGTTACAGGAAGCTGGTTACAGGAAGTCAATTGGCAAATATTTTAACAAGTTTCTGCAGTGCTGTAATTCCTCATATACTTATCATTAAGAATCTGCTTGATAGGCCCTCAACAGAAAGACAATATCCAGATTATCATTTCAATATAGCTCATTAATTTTGGTGCAGTATAAAGTTGCTGTTTACACACACATACACCCTACACACACAAAGGAGTGTGTGTCAAGTCGCCTATCAGGATGCAATAGTTCATATACTAGCTTTGTGTTTGCTGTATCAATATGTAATTAGAAGCTAGGAGCCACTGCAGTCTGGACCGTCTGTCTTTTATTATATGTGTATGAGTGCGTGCATGCGTGTGCGCGCGTGTGTGTGTGCGTGTGTGTGTGTGTGTTTGTGAGACTCTAAAGCCATGAAGTTACTTTATGTGCCATCATTATACTTATGAGGTACAGACAGCTGCCCTGCAGCCACTGCTATGCACACACTCACACACAAATCCAAAGCCAACACGTGCACACACACATTCACACACACACGGACAGTTTGCTGGTTAATGGAGCTCTTCTCTTCTTAAATGAGCGTTGTAGTCGTTCTTCTCTTCACTGTCCCCCTCATTACCTCTCTTTCTTCACTTTTCTTCCTCTCCTCTCTGCTCTTTTGTACCTGTGCCTCTTCTTTTGTTGCCGCTTCATTCTTTACCATCTGTCTTCCCTCTACTTGGAGGTCTTCTCATTGTTTTGTGGGTGTCCCATTCATGCACTGTCTTCATGTTAATCTTTCCTTATATACCTCTTACTACTTTATACTTCTTCCTCCCTTTCATTTCTCTCTTGCAATTTTTGTCCAGTTGCTCCAGTCAGTGTCACCTTTTTGAAGCTACAGTTAGATTTGTGTTTTAATTTATGCAAAACAATGATGGCTGAGTCATGCACAGCTCTTGCAGCATCTCTTTCTGCAGCCTAAAAAACGTCGTTCAGTCATCTTAGCTGTCACCTTCATGTTCACGATCGCGATTAGCACCCAGTAAAACAGCTTGAGCATTGTGGCAACAGTTAGCAGGAGGTGCTCTGTTGCTTCTTCAGTTCAGTAAAAACACAGACTCCATCACTTTGAAAGGACTAATTGATTCAAGCACAGAGATTATTGTCTAATGCATAACTAAGATAACACATCAACGTTTACACCACAGCTGCATGATGTGAAAAGTTGCACGACGAGCGAGGTTATGATTTGATGACAGATTCAGCTCACTGGGAGTTTATTGTGACAGACCAAAATTGTGTGGATGAGCTTTTAGGAGATGAAAGTTAGTTCCCTCTCACTCTGGATTCAGAATATGTTTCACTTCCTGTGACTTACTCAACATTTACTACTGGGACCAACAAATTTGGGAAAACTCTTTTAGCATAAGGGAATCCCAATCCTTTTAGTTAAGGTTCACAAGGCAGGATCTAATCCTCAATTATGAGTTTTTTTCTGAAATTCATTCTACTTGATCAAAAGAAAAAGAAGGAAGCTGATAAGAAAAAGAAGGAAGCTGATAAATGACACATATCTCGTGTCAATGATATTAAAGGAAATGTGACATGACCGTTCAGGCTCTTTGAAAACAGTTATATGTCTGAATATGTACTGCATATGGAAGTGGCACAAATTTGACTTTCTTTGGGGTTGAAACAGAGTAATTATTACATGTTCAGTCAAATATTGGTCACATCTGGGCAAATAATCAAATTTGGTTCTCCTGCTGTGTGAATGTAGCCTTAGTGTTTGCTGGTCATTTCTATCCTACTTTTTTCACAAGGGAAACATTCTGAAGTGTGAAGATTATTCATCTTCAGACTCTTTGATCTGATACTTCGCAGTTTTTGTCTTACAGTGATTACAGCTTCAAGTGTCTCTAGCAACTTTGCACATTAATAGACTGAAATGATCTTGTCTACAAATAGCTCAAGCGCAGACTTCCTGGAGGTTCATCTTTAGGAGCTGAGCAGGTGCCTGAACACTTCAGGTCTACTTCAGTCATGTTCATTTGTACAGCAACTGTCAGCAACTAGGCTGTTCAAAGTGATTTACAAGTTGAAAACGTAACAATAACTACTTTCCAAATACCATAATCAAAATGATCAAGAATAATAATCATCAACTATGCATCAAATATGTGAATTAATGTTTCAGGCATCATGAATCAAAGGCAGCTCCAAACAGGTGGAGTCTTAACCTTGATTTAAAGGAACTGTGTTCAGCTGTTTTGAAATTTCCTGGAAGTTTATTCCAGATTTATGGTGCATAGAAGCTGAATGCTGCTTCTCCATATATGGTTCTGGTTCTGGATGCAAGAGTGCAGAATTTTAGTGCAGGATCTTCCTAATCTCAGTGCTAACCACTGTTGCACCATTCCACCTTGATTCTGATAAATTACACAAATTGCTTGATTTTTGCTGTCCTTTAAAATCGTTCCAGTTTTCTGAACATTTCTCTGTGACTTATTTTCCAGTAGAGAAGGAATCCTTTAAGTTTTAACATTGTGGGTAAAAGGAACTAGAACACACAATGTGCAGCAATTAAAGACAAAAAGCTGTGCGATAAGTAATTATGCTGTTATTATGTTGTGTTTTTGCAGAGCCACTTATTTTTTTTGCACTGTGATTTTTAAAAGCACAGAAAGTCATGCTGAGATGATCTCATCAACTTCAGGTTCATGATTTTGTTATCAAGTTAGAGGACTTGGTCTGTATCTCTGGGGAAAAGTGGGCTGTTTTGTCTTGTTTGTTTGAGTTATTTACAAAAGATTCCTCTAGACATCACATAAGTAGAACGGCAGTGAGGCTTGAGGCTCGATAAATACCCTTTCCACATGCTATACTGAGGAAAGAAGCAGGGGTAATTGTACCACTTTGTAGTTTTTGTCGTTACCATGGTTGCACACCTGCATCTGTCCATCTCTCTACTTGACAAATATAGCTGCAGGTACCAAGCAAAGTGCGTCAGGCTGTAAACAGGTGCAATTAGGTCCTGTCCACCCACCGAGGAGTTTGGAGATACGGCTTTTTTCCTGCTGTCACCGAGAAATTGCTCTGCAGTAACTGACCTGAGCTGACAGAACAGCAGGAAAGTTTGAAGCTTTTATTCATCAGCTCAAATTGCTATTGTGCAGCTCTACTGCAAATTGTATGCTGTTCACTAAACATTTAAAGATCAACAAGAGGCTTGAACCTCTAATTCCCAAAGTAAATTTAGATGTTTTATCGCTAACAGTGATGTGGTCTGACATGTTCTGTCTGTTGACTGGATGAAACAAGACAAACTCACTTATTTTTTCTCCCATTCAGGAGGTTTTAATATATGTTATTAATAAGTAATACCAATAATATTGTGATGAACTCAGGGTGAAGCCACCACCAGAGGCAAGCACCAGGTCTGGTTCTTCTTCCAGATTAAGCCTGAATGTTTAGAGTTCAACTTCATATTTCAGGACAGTTTCTTATTGTTCACCAAAATATACAAAAGGTATTAGAAAACTGTTAGAAAACAGTTAATTGCTCCTTCTTGGTATTAATAAAAACTTGTCCTAATCAACATTAAAGTTAAAAAATGCAGTCACACAATCTCTAAACCTAATTTATGAGCTTACATTTAACAGTATATATGATAAAGAAAGGGGGAAAAAGAGAGGAATGATTTGAGATCAAGACCATACACCCTGAAGCAGTGGACTCAAGTCACAAAAATACAAAAATAAGACTTCTGACTGGAAGTCAACAAGAGGCTTGAACAAGAGGCTTGAACAAGACTTGTACCATCAAAACCTGAGACCTGACTTGCACTTCAGGTCTAAGTTGGGTTCCACAGTTTTTATCTCATTCAATAAAGAGAGAGCGTAATATGAGCTACAGACTGCAGCTGCTGCATATGTTTTACTGAGAAAGGATGAGCTTGATAATTAACCAGTGGCAGCAGTAGATTAATATAGGATGTTAGTGGCTCATAACAATCTGTTCATGTCAGCTGCAGTTTCATGACTACACGAATGTCTCCGATTAAAAGCTCTATTTTTGTTTTTCAAAACTGCAGGAATGTTGGAATCTTGGTTTCACCACTCCTGTCAGTTCATCCAGTTCTGCACCTCTCTGGCTCTCTGATCAGGTAGCTGGAGTCATCCACCCTAATCAGGCGGAGCTTGAGAGGAGTCTGATGCTGTCCTTTGATGCCACAGTGTTAACCTTCAGTGGTAATTTGAACTTAAACTGAGACTGACCTTTGGTCTGTTTTCCTTTTTTAAAGTCACTCCTGACGAAACTCTGGATTTCATTCCAGTTTTATTCTCAGCTTATTCAGTCACCTGCAAACCTCCAGCTTTAACCCTGGAGTCCCTGGGGCCTCATTGCCCTCATGGCTGTCCCATAAATCTCCCCCCAGGCGCTCCTCTCCCATCCAGTCACATCTTCAACATCTCCCATTCTGAACATCAAGCCATAGAAAAATACATCAATGAATCATCCATCACTTATCTTCACCATTGGGGGTGGGCTTCTTCTTTGTCAGCAAGGATGACTCTCTCTGACTCTGGATTGACTACAGGTCTGAATCAAATCACTGTAAACATAAATTCCCTCTCCCCTCATCTCTTTATTCAAACCTTCTTAAGAAGCAACCAGTTCTTCCAGACTGGACCTCCACACGTTCTACCACCTTGTCCCTGTCAGGGAGCTGAATGGAAAACTACCTTCAAACCCTCCCCCAGGTTTGAAGGTAGTTTTGGTCTTTGCAATGCCCCAACTGTCATGAGTGCTTTGGTCTGACCTCTAACCTACACTTCAGGACTGCTGTCTTCTCTTATCTTTGCACATTTCTTTATGGTTGTCAATAAATCTTCCCATTTTTCTTGGTTTCCTGCATGTGAGTCAGACAATTACCTAAAACCATGACAGTAAATTGGTTATTATTAAGTGGGTTTGTATCAGTTATGTTGTGAATTCATATGGCTGCAGTTTGCCTCACTGCAATAGCAATCTGAAATACATGTGTTATGTTAGTGGCTTTGCTTTGAAGCAACCATGTACCTCACATATATTGTTGAGCTAGCATGAAACAACACTGAGGTTCACGTTTGTCAAAATGCAGGACTTAAAACATTTAATTTGCATTTCAGTCATTTCACTGGTGAGTCAGGTAAATGATTGGCTAGTTTGCTGCAATAAGCAGCAGATCAGCAGTATTAAGTTAGCTGAATCTAGTGGAATCTATTAGTTCTGGAGAATTTCAAGTGAATGTGCAAATAGAGCTGACACTATCAGCTGGCTGCACACCTGGAGACAGCGAGAGAGAGGGGCTGAGAGAGAAATAGCAGAAGCTAGGAAAGAGTGGTGAGATGATGCCTAATGTGGTGTGTAATGCTGTTTTTCTATCTGTGATTGGCTCCATTTAACCCCAAGTAACCCACTCCCTCACCCAACCACCCCCAGCCCCCACCTCTCCACCAGCCAGCTGGATGACTGGCTGGGCTGCTGCCAACTTATATCGTATGTGAATAAGTACGCTTTTGCTGCTATCTGCTTCTGCTTTTTGGCAAAACTCATCTTTATCTATCCCCGCCTGCTTACTGTTACCTGGCCCTGCTGCCTCAGCGACATGGCCGGTGAATCAGCACTAACCAGGAGAGAGAGAGAATAAGAGAGAGAGGAAGTACCACAGAAAGGAAACAGAAATCAAATCAGGTTTATCACAGGTTTGGGAGGCAGACTGTCCTAATGTTCTTAGGGTGCACACTGGAAACACACAGATTTTTTTTTTCTTCTTCTCTCAATGTATCTTAATCTAACAGTCTCAACTGTTGCATTCATTTGAGATTAATATCCCAGGAAATGTGGGTGATTAAACATTTGTGATGCTGTACTGATCATTCACAACTCCATGTTAACTGTTCTCAAGGAGAAAAGGCTTGAATTTTAAAATCTAACAGGGACATGAACACAGCCAGAGGGAGGGAAAGACAGAGCTACTGTGTCATGAGATTTTGGTTCCGCCTGCTGAAAACATTAAATTCTGCTTTTAGCAGCTGATTTGTACGGAACATCCACAAAAATGGATGGATGTGAGATCCCAATTCATGGCATGCCGCACATTAACTGACAGCTGCTGGCGAGTGTTTGCTTTTATTTAGAAGCCAGAATAAAAGCCGTGCCTCTCCTCAAGCTAAATCTGCCGGAACATGTTGAGTTTTCTCTACAGCTCATTAATCCATTTTTAATCCACTTCAAACATTTATTCAATGCAGTTAATAAATACCTCATTTATCCAAAATGTTGTTGTAACTCATGTCATCCAAATGTCTTTAAAGAATTGCTGTCGATGATGCTGTTGGTAGGGACGACCTCCAGTAGCAGTCAGTAGTCCAATGAACCTGAAGTGGCTTCTGACTGAAGACTGTTGCTGTTTGACAGTTTAATGACTAGCACAACATACTAACAACTTAGTTTAGCTCAATACCATCAGGTGTTGGAGCTCTTGCTGCGCCTCGTCTTTAAATCTCTGTGTTTGGTTATAAAGTTGGAAGTTTTCTGGAGTCTTGGGTCATAGTTAAGATATTGCTTGATCTTTTGAGATGCTAATCAGCTTCTCCCAGTTGTGAAAACATTATGTTGTTGCCACAGCTAAGCATTACAACATCTGTCCAAAAGAAAAAAAATTGAGAGCAAAAATCCTTCCAGCTTCACAACATGCAAAACCAGCAGGGGAAATTATCAAAATAAATAAATAACGCACCAACCAAAAAATAATATTATTTTAATATTCTTGCTGTGCTGTTTTACTCTCTGTAAAACAGGCCCATCTGGAAACATGCATCACAAATTAGCTCAGGCATTAATTGCTATAGTGTTCAATATTTGCTTGTAATAATAATAATAATAATAAATTTTATTTGTAACGCACCTTATATTTCAAAGAAATCTCAAAGTGCTACAGAGACTAAAAAAAAATAAATTGTAAAGCTTACAGTAAAACATAAAATAATACATCAACCAAGTGGTACCAAGATAAACATTAAAACTAACAATTTAAAATAAAACTTACAATTCTAAAAGGCCTGTTTAAAAAGGTGAGTCTTAAGAACTTTTTTAAAGGTACTCAGGAAGTGTTGTACTCAACACTTTTCCTCAATCAATCATCGATTGATTGAGAAAATCAATCAACTAACATAGAGATCTATATTTTCATTTTACAATTTAAGAAAATACTATGAAACATTCATTTTTGCACTATGAAAGTGCAAAAATCAATTACACTTAAGCCCATGTTCATTTGTAAAACTAAACATATACAAAGAATGGCAACATCATTTTAACAATGCAGAATTAACATGTCATCTTCTACATAAAACATGTAAAATTCTCTGCAGTATGTAAACATCTTTACATTGGAAGTCATTCAATAAAAATAAGTCTCCACTGTCAGTCTTAATGCAGCCAACTAAAGCACATTGGTCCAATGCTGTCCAAGCATTTTATTGGGGCCTGCCATAGAAATGTATGGCAGGCACCTATTGTTCTTCACCTCAAAATAACTGCCGCTTCCTACTACCGTTAATGCGGCCGATACCGCTGCGTGCCCCCTCATAATATATATATCAAAACGTGCGGCTCGGTCCCGGCATTGGAGCTATTACTTTTGTTGGCATTTTGAGAAAATTTGGCATCATAATTAACAAAAAACGAGCCAAATTCAAGTCAAAACAAAAGACCAACTGACACAAAACAGAGTCAGTTACACTCAAACTGATAAAATTCTGTCTCTCCCTGTCTGACTCACAGCTGGCAGAGGATCCATTACCATAGCAACGGAACACATCATGGCCAGCTGATTAGGACTACAAAACGCATCACTGTAGTTTTTACTATGGCAGAGCTCTGAGGAAGGAGCTGGCCTTTAGAACTACTTGTGTTTGGGCATTTTATAACTGATTTCAACCAACCATTGTTACACATGGGATTAGTGTGGCAATTAATTTTAATTAAACTTGATGAAATTAAGTTTAATTAAAATTTAAAAATAAAAGCATTGATATTTTTATATCATGTCTTTTCTCTTTTGGGCATTACATAACTGACTTAACTAGTGTCACTATTTCGAGATAGTATCTCATTATAATGAGATTGTATCTCATGATTTCGAGATAGTATTATTTTGAGATAGTATAATGAGACATTAGCATTTCACTGTTCCTGACTAATGCACTGTCATAGGCAGTGCAATAACATTATCCTGCATTATCTTTTTCTCAAGACAGAGCACTAGCATTAGCCTTTTACCTTAAACAAGCTTTTAACTATTCTTCCGACTTGTTAGAAATTTTTTGCATACTGAATGGAGCAAGTCAATTACAGAGATCATGCTAGTGATGCCCCACTTGCTACTGACAGTATTCGCGCTAACATTAGCATTTTGGTTAATTTTAGCTTCCACACTCATTTTAACATACTGAATGGTGCAAGTCCATATTGGTGAACATTCTTGTGATTTTCCACATGATACTGTGTCATTTTTTAGCCAAGCTTAGCATTCATGGTAATTTTTAACATCAGAACACTGGGTCCAAACCGACGGGCACACGTTGGCAGGCCCCAGTTAAATTTCTTCAGGAATTTTCTAGTTGTTCCTTCTATTGTTCCACAAGATAAACTTTGCATTACAAGAAGGAAATTAATTAGAACAAGAGTCTCACTTTTCATAGCTGTGTATTTTAGACCAAAACCAAAAGCATCTGTGGAAAATCTTTGCCATAGGGCTTCCTTCCAGTCCTGCAAGACCTTCGAGGCTTTTCAACTTGAACAGGACAGAAACAATGTTCCAGTGACTCGTGGTGTTCACAAAAAGGACAATCCACCCAACTGTTAAAATGAGCTCGTTCATCTGCCTTTGGGATAAAATCCAAACCAAAAACCTGTGTCCACTTCAACTCTCTGACACCAAACAGCTTTAGTAGAGCTGCTTCTTCCAACTGAGAACACCTAGGAAATAATAACGCCAATGCTTTCCCAGAACATGTTTTCTGGCAGGGTTGGAAAGCATTGGTGCACCATTTACTAGGAGTGTCTCAATATCAGTTTTTCTAGTCTCAGTACAAGTACCTCTGCTTAATATTACTACTTAGTATTACTTAGTTCTGTATAAGTATTGGGGGGGAAAATGTATTATTGAAACATCCGATAATATGATTGATTCAGTGATCCAACACTTCTCCTTAATTTCACTAATATTGGCTTTTATCAAAGGGTGTGAGGACTTATGAACAGCCAGAGCAGATTAATTGATGACTTGTCTTCACACAATGGCTTTGTGAAAAAAACTAAAGGTGAAATTTAACTTGTCTCTTTTAATTTGCTGTGTATAAAAGATCAAATCCAGCCATTGGTTAGTGTAGTTTGCAGCATACTGACCGTTACAGCATGAGCTGTACAGTTATCTTGAACAAGTCAATTTGCAAAGTTCAAAATATGTAGCTGTACAAGCAGTGAGTCGTGCATTTCAGTGAGAATTCCACAGACGGGGAGATGTGTTTAGTAAAAGATTAAAAAAAAGCTTTGTGAGATACAGCTTCCTGCTGTGTTGTGTCTCCACTTTCCAAGAGGACTATTTTAAGAGCTAATATATTTCTATTTGTCTTCTGCTCTTTCTTTCTCTATTACCCAAAATGACACTGTGTTTTTCCCCTTAATTCCCAGGCTGCTGCTGATCCTTTATTCCTGCTGCTCTCCTCCCTCTCTCCCTTTCCGAGTAGAGCCCCATAACCAGGAGTGATTTGATTACTCTGTGTAGCTATGGTCCCTCATTGTTATCAGCCTTCATAAATGTTTAAGGACCATTAAGGAGACGCAAAGAGCGCAGACGGACAGAGGGGATATCTTAATGCCTAAATGACCATTACCCCTCTCCATTTACAGATTAAAAGCTTTATTTTGTTTACTCCGCCTACTACTCATCATCCCCTTGCTTATCCCTCTGGCTGCATGTGTCCGCTGAGGCTCTACGGAATGACTTTTTGTTTAGGAAGATGATGGTGATGAAAATGCATTACACAGAAGAGCAGAAGTGTTTACAGACTCGTTCACTTTCAAAGTTCAATTTTCATAGGCTTTCTCCAATGTTTCCATTGTCATAATGTTTTTATGAAAGCCAGGACATCTGGAAGGAGAGCGTCAGGTCACCAGATTGGTTCAGATCACTTTTCTGAATGAAAATGTAAGTTTAGTAGCAAGGCAAGGACTGAAAACCTTTATAAGGGGGGAATTATTTCCCCACCATGTTGATCCATTCAAGTTTTTCTTCAAACATCTCTCTTGATGTTTGGATCATCTTTCTTGATCCAAATGTAAAGGAAAAGGAATGAAAAGATCTGTGCAAAGCAGTAGGGCATTAGTTGTATCGTTTATCATTTATCAGAATACATTTCATTTTCATGATATGAATTTTGATTTATCATTGTCCATTTTTTGTTGATATGGTTTTGATTAATATGTCATTAATTGCAACTAATTAATTACAGACCCTGTGACTAAGTTGAATACAATTTATAACATTAATATGTAATGTACATAAAAGGCCAAAATATTGGTGCCATGTAAACGAGTGTTCAAAATGCTGTCACTTTGGAAGTGAGAGGTAAATTACTGGTGTCATGGAAACATGAGTCCAAATCGCTGTTGCCATGTAAAGAAGATGACAAAACATTCTTATTATGTAAACAACTGACCATAACTTTGGTGCTACGTTAACACGAGGCCAAAACATTGTTACTTTTGGGGCGTGCTGTGATGGCGTAGGGAATAGCACAACCCTCACTTAGAGACCTTGAGTCCTTGACATGGCAGTCTGGGAATCGAACCTGAGACCTGGCCATCGCTGGTTCGATTCCTGGACCTGACAATTTTTGCCGCATGTCTTGCCCCCTTTCCTGTCAGTCTACTTTCATATAAGTGATACTTGAGCCCACAAAAACCCTCTGGAGGGAAAATAAATAAATAAAGAGAACATTGTTACTGTGTAAACGAAAGGCAACACTGTTGGTTCCATCTATATTGGTGGCCATAATGTTGGTACCATATGAACAAGAGGCCAAATTGCTCTAACTCTTAAATCACAAGTGTCAAACTCCAGTCCTGGAGGAACCACTGCCCTGCAGCCTTTAGATGTGCACCACGTGAATAGAATAATGAGGTCATTAAGGCTCTGGAGAACTGATCTACACAAGGAGCAGGTAATGAAGCCATTTAATTCCAGTGTTATGTACATGCACATCTAAGAACTGCAGGACTCCTGCAGGACTCCTGCAGTTCTTGAGGACTGGAGTTTGACACCCCTGCTTTAAACGAAAGGTCATAATGAGGTTATTATGTAAATGACAAAACACTATAGCAGTGTAAACAAGAGCCCAAAACCTTTGTGCCATGTAGGAGAGAAGCATCGATCTTCAGTGATCCACCTTGTTCTCTGACTCCAGCTCTAAATCAGTGTTTCTATAACAAGATGTCTGACCGTTTTCCCAAGTTTACAATGTTCTTCAGACAGTCTGTCTTTATCTGATAACACATGTGAATGAAAACTTGGTTCCTCTGACAGTTTGTATAAGTGAACTGGTTGGTATCTGGTATATTAGTTAAGTGTATCCATTCAGCTTCTTTCAGTCTTTTATTTGAAGATTTTTTTTCTGTTGAAAAAACAGATGACTGTTGGAACTCTGAGAACTGATTTGTGTGGCTCATTTCTTGTCTAAAGCATCATAACACCACTGCAGGCCTTCAAACAGTTCAAAGCAAATGCTGAAAGTCTAGTTATGTAAAGACAGGAGAGGAATAAAGAGATAGTAAATAGAAAGAGCAACTCTTCATGAGAAAGTGTCACTAAAGGAGACGACCACATTAAGGAGATGGAAGATGGAGGCTGATTGTTGGATAAAAAGGAAGAAGATCGCTGGAGACCTGAACCCAGTCAGGAAGGTGGTTTGAGATGAAGCTTAGAGCCTGAAAATACTCAGTGCTAATTCCAGAGCTGTTCCACAGAGACCAAAGGGCAACACACACATACACACACAGACATTACAACATTAATGTCTGGGTTGGTGAGTGCACAACTACTCGCTGACATATACAGAAACTTGCCCACATTTATATTCACATTCTCTCTCTTTGAAGCACACACACACACGCACACACACACACACACACACACACACACACACACACACACACACACACACACACACACACACACACACACACACACACACACCTGCTTGCGCGCACACACATGCAGCAGTTTGCTGAGCAGTAGCGGACTGGTCCTGATTTTTGCCAGTGGGGAGGAAACATGCCTGATTATTTAATAGGCCTCACAATGGACCACACAGAGAGCTCTGTGTGTGTGCGTGTGTGTGAGTGTGTTCGCTCAACTACTCGAGTCTGTGTGAAGACTACCGCATCTCAGACTCACACAGACTCCTCCAAGCTTCACACTGAACAGCTCATCTGGCTTGTAGGGCCAAAAGTCGAGTTAATAACCCATGCCTTATAAATAAATGCTCACTTGACTACATTTCGTCACAAATTGCTACAACGCATTAGTGATTCAAGCGAGACGATCTTTATGAAAGCTTTTGCATTTGCTCCTCCAAACACCTGGGGCTCTATCGTTGTGAATCAATGACGCAGAGCACGAGCGCGCAGGGTGTGGTGAGTGATTTGTGGTAATTTTTGTGGCCTGAGGTGCTCAGCAAATAACTGCAGCGGAGGTGCAAACAGCTTGGGATTAGTCAGAATACATTAACAGCCATGGTGCTGATGACCAATCATTACTTTTTTTTATTATTAATATTATTATTTTTTTATTATTAGTATTGTAAAAGTAGAACCCTCTGAAGAAAGAAGAGCCAGTGTCCTGGTGCAGAGAGAGGACCAGCATTAAATGCATTACCTTAGCATGAGGCTCTTTCAGTTACAGTCCATTTTGTTGTCAGAAGAGAACTGCTGCTCGATATAGAAAATGGCTCCTAAAGAGGATGAGGTCACTAATAGATCTCTGGACACCATGTAATGCGCTACACAGTAAAAACCATCAGGTGAATACAACTGCCTGATGATGTTCACATTTAGAGCACTGCTTAAATCATCTCATCTCAGTTGTTTTGACTGGTTTCCATGGGGAATATACAGAAAAATACAGTCCACACACTGAAATGTCAGCTTTTTGTCATGTGAAACGAGAAGATCGTCACCAGTCTGAATGTGTGATTTATGCTGAATTATTCAACAACAGGAAAAACTGCTAAATGGAAAAAAGGTAAAAATGTAAAACATAAAAAAAGCCTCAATAAACATATTGCAGAAGTTGGAAAAGACTTCAGTAAATTTTTGTTCAGCCACCTGTGGAATGAGTTCCAGCATTCAGTGAAGAACAGACAGTAGGAAAAGTTTCTAGTGGAGTTTCATCGACAGCTTACATTCAGCATGACGTCACCTTACAACGTAGAACAAAACATTCAAAAAATTAGACTACTGCTGGAAATCCCATTTATCACCAGGTGAAACACATTAAATATGTTGAGATGGATGTAGGGCAGGCTTTTTATGTTGTGACTATGAAGCCTAGGTTTAAATTCAAGCTGGGAGATTCTCTCCAGCCTCACCTGCATCATTCAGTGACCAACCAGCACCAGGTCGCCACTCCACCTCGGCCAATCATCACTCAAGAACCTCTGTATAAAGTCCGTCACCACCTACAGGTGTTCCGACCCGCCTCCTCCTCATCCACACCTTCATTCTCCAGCCTCCTCTAGGCTTCCCTCCAGTCCAGTCTCTAATCCTCTCCCAGGGCAGTTCATCCTCCTGACAAACGTCAGCATGCACGTCTTCTACCAGCCAGGTCCGGCCACCAGAGGACTTTAAGTCCAATAAAACTTTCTAAGTGTTTCTTTTCTCTGTGTGAGACTATTCAGATTGAATTAAAATTAGAATATTACATCAGTCCAATAATAAGAAATGATCAAAAACAAAAATGTGGGCTTAAAGAAAGTATGTAGCTGTATTAATACCTGCTTAATGATTGTTATTTTCAAATGGTGCTTTTAATTTGACCTGCAGCCTCATATAAAGATATTCCAATTTATTAAATATGATTGTAAAGTCACGATGATGATCACACGTAGAGGCAATCAAACATCCTTAAACAACACTTCTGCCTGATGAATTGTTTTCCAGCATGATGTCACAAGACAAAATGATAACTAAATGTTTCAGGGTTTAAGCAGTGATGTTTCTGCTCCATACCCAGAATGCTCCCAGCGTCTTTAGCTCACTGACTTCATGCTGACGGGTTATAGAAAATGGATGTATTTCTTAATGTAAACCTTTGCCAGGTATGAAATGTTTCTTATTGGTCTTTGCATCTCACAGAAACATCAGAAGCAGAACTACTTGTGGGATCCACATTTCTGTGACTGTGTGCTTACAGGTGGGATCAACCTGAAAAGTAATCAGGCTGATCACTGCTGCTATCGCTCAGCAGTGACTCATAGACTGATTTATCAGTTTACCTTATTTGCATATGGTGGCAACACAGGTAGGAAGATTCAGTGCTCATTCTGCTGCAGTTTGATGACTGTATCTGAACAGCTTACAGGAACATTATGACAAAACTTTCATCATTTCTGTCCTTCGCACCTGAAACCACGCCAAGCTTTCTGCTCAGGGAGGGAGCATAATGTAGTACCTTAAAATCTGATTCACTCCCAATTCCCTTATGTTTTTTCCTGTATGGCTGAATACTGTATGATAAAGAAACTTATATGAGGGCACTAACACCTACACAATGAGGCTGAAAGGTATGAAAAAAATGATAGAAATGAATACATTCTTCATTCATTTGAATCAATTCAATTTTCAGTTCAGCTTACTGACATTGTACCAATTCAAAATGTCATCTCAAGGCACTTCACAACTACGTTAATTCAGTCCAATCGTAAGACACCTTCAAATGGGTAGAGGGGGTTAGGGTTAAAAAAAGTAAAGTAGAACGTTAGTAGCTGTAGAGCTACTAAACAATTCAGCTCTGAGACAGTTTTCAAATCTACAGGATGAAGCAAAACAAAACCAAAAAGGGCAAAAATGTGCATAGATATTCACCCCTGCTTTTGAAATGGCAATGGAGAACTGATGAAGACTGGAGATGAGAGCAGAGTAGAAAACTTGGTCGACAAAAATGAGACAGAAACCTGCTGTTTGCATCTGCATGTGCATTTTGACATTTTACATTAGAAACGGGTGATGGAAACTGTAAAATTCAAAATAAATTTCTAAATTTTGACACTTGCTTGTGGTTGTTTTTGACTTCTCTGAAAAACAGTTAGTGCATTAATGGGAGATGGAAACACATCGTCCGTACCTTACCACAGGCACAACATTTCTAAGTTCAGATCTCAAATTCAATGTGGCTGTAATAAATCTGACGAAATCACAAATTGCATCGTCTGGTTGATTCGCTCCAAACCAGCAGATGGAAACATGCCTAATTTGTTTTTATTTTTCAGATTTTCCACATTTTGAAAGTTCGATGAACCTTAACATGACAATAAGATGGAAACGTATCTAATGATTTGGACTGAGAAGGTGAATTTGCTCTCCTTTCTTCGCTGCTTAGCCTGTTAGCATCAGAACAAGGTCAGGTTGATCCTTTGGTCCAGCCTTGAGTCATGAGCCCTCCACTACTGACTTTAGATTGTTTTTATGACGTCTAATAATTATTTGGTGCTGTGCACTCTGGCCCAACACCTTAACTCTCTTCTTTAGTTTCATAAATTCTAGGCACCACATAGAAAGTATCACATCGTGGCTCAATTCTCAGCTAATGATTTCTGCTGTTTCCAGAGGCTATGAAAGGAAAATGAGGATGAGCTTTAAACAAAACCTGGTGGTCAGGTGCTAAACTGGAAATAATTAAGTAAAATGGTGAGTGAATGAGACATACTGGCCAGCATTAGCAGTGCGTTGGGTAGCCAGGGATGTGGAGGTGCCATCCCTGTGCTGTTATCTGGTGCTGTGTTGTCAGCAGGACGTTTCCACCACAGACTACAAATCACCGGGAGCTTAGTGTGTTTGGATGGTTAGGAGCTTCCAGTAAATGCAGTTCTTCCAGAAAATAAAGTTCACTTATGCTTGTTTGAGAGCGGCAAACCACACCAACACTAAGAGCATTTCACACTAGAGGACAATAGTCCACTGCTTCATTTTAAAGCCCATATTTATACTAGTTTATTTATTTTAATATGATTCTCTCCCTATATGATAATAACTTTCTTCATATGTTGCTTTACTAACTGCACATTGTATTCCCAGTTTACTCAGAATGTAGTAGTGCTGGTATTAGTCCTGCTTTTCAGACTACGGCTAGTTTAAAGCGGTGGATGTGTCTGTGTGAAGGACCTCAGAGGTGCAGTAAACATAGCATCTCTTTCTAACAGTGTTTGCTTGTGTATGTGTGTGCTCTGCTTTGTGCCAACATCAAATGAATTTTCGGATATCAGTGTGTTTTCATCAGTCCCACACTGACAAGCTCTATTAAAAACACCCTTGGACTCATTCTCATCACAGTTTGACAGGAGTAATTCCCATGGCAAGCAGGATGACTAGATGGAAGTGAATGGAGTTCACACCGATCCAATTTTAAAGTCTATTTTTTCCCCCATTTTGCTTGTTTTATAAGGTCTGGGATAATATACAAGTTCTCCACTAGTTAATAGTAGGCACAGAAGATATTTTACAGCTCCAAATGGAATGAGCTAAGCAATGTTTTCTTTCGTTCTCCGAGGCAGACTTTTAGTGAGCTAACTGCAGGCGTGAAGGTGTTGTCACGGAGGCTTGAATCTTGCTGTATCAGGTTGTTTGTTTAGGTTGCAATCTGTCCTGTACTTAAAACTACTGCCTGAAGGAAAATCAATCTGCCTGTAAAGTCGATTCAAATTACCACTTTCCCCGCATGTCGTACGTATGCATCATTATGTATGTGCATGCTTATTACCGCCGCCATATGTCGGCTCACACGCCCTCCCTGATGAGTGCGACTGTCTTCCTGTTGTTGCTGGTGACTTGATCAGTGCAGCAGAGTTTTCCAGAAGCACAGAACTGTTTTCTTTTCATTAACCATCTGCTCTGCGTGGAATCTCAGCCATGCCGAGCAACAGTTAGAGGAGCTGTCAGTCTGGGAGTGTGTTGCTTAAATCTCTCCTTTACGCCATCAGTCCCCATAAAAAGAAAGAAAAAAACTTGTAATGTTGTATGACATACCAGGAATCTGAAGCTGATGGTTCTGAGCAGCTTTTCCTACAGCAGTCCTGCTTTCCAGGGTCAAAACATTACAGTCACAAAAATGTCATATCAGACTGATATGAAAAACCATTTCCATCATGACAGAAAAGATACAAATCCAACAGGAAGACAAAAGTGTTAAAGTCATAATTATGAGATGGTAAATATAGTTTGAAAGTCTTCACTTCGAGTTTTAAACTTCTAATATCAGAATAAATGTAATAACTTCAGGTTTGAGGTCATAATTATGAGAATAACAGTCACCATTTGCAGTTATGTTTACGAGAATAAGTCATAATCATGAGAAAAAATATTTATAGTTCCAAGTTTTAATGCCATCATTATGAGTCTTAGAGTCACAACTACAAGAATAAAGGTCATAATTTCAGGTTTAAAGATATAAATATGTGAATAAAATTCATTTCTTAAAATAAGTCATAGTTTTGAGTGTTTTTAGTCATTACTGGTTTCACAGTCATAATTATAAGTTTTAATTGTCATTACAAGAGTAGGCAATAATTTAGTTTTAGTCATGATTTCAAGAATAAATCATAATTATGAAAATAATTGTTTTGAATTCAATTTGAAATACATTACTATAAGTTTTAACATCATAATTATTTAATAAAAATAATCATTTAAATTTTAAAGTCATATTACTTGAATAAAAGTCAAATATGAGTTTTGAAGTCATAATTGTAAATAAGAGAATAAAGTTTATGATTCAGTGTTTTAAATCATGCATTTTAAATTCTATTATTAAAATGAGCATAATTTTAAATTAAATTCATTATGAAAATAAATGTATAATAATAATAATAATAATAATAATAATAATAATAATAATAATAATAATAGTAATCAGAACTTTAAAACTCAAAATGTAATAAGTTAATATTATAATTATTAATTTGTGTTGGACTTTTATTGTCTTTCTTTCATGGCAAAAATGAGATTTTATTGTTTAATATTTTTATATGACACATTCTAATTTTTTCTTTAAGTCAATTTGAATTTATCTTAATTTCTACTGAAAAACAATTCACACCATATCAGTGAAAACCATTTGTCTCTTTTTTATATATATGTTATTTCCATCAAACTGTCAGAATCAGGAACAAAAGGGAAACAATAAAAAAAACTTCAAATGTTATCAGTTAAAATGACTGGGTTCTCGAAAATACACTGCTCAAAGAAATAAAGGGAACACTCAAATATAGATCTGAATGAATGAAATATTCTCATTGAATACTCTGTCCTGTACTGAGTTGAATGTGCTGACAACAAAATCATTGTTGATTGTCAATCAGTGTTGCTTCCTAAGTGGACAGTTTGATTTCACAGAAGTTTGATGAACTTGGAGTTATATTGTGTTGTTTGAGTGTTCCCTTTATTTTTTGAGCAGTATATATTTGGTTGGAAAACCTTCAACTAAAATAAGTTTGTAAGAGTGACAGTCAGTTCATGTTCTTTCATTGTCCCCAGTCTGCAGCCTGCATCCGTCCTTCAGGTTGTTAACCTGCTGACACGCCCAAGGTCTTTGTCTCAAAGTGTGTCAAAGTGTGTCAGTCAGTCAGTCATTTTACTTAGAAAATGTCTTGATAACCCTTTGAATTCACATTTCCTTTCACTTATGTTGCCTTTAGTGCCAGTCAGGTTGCAGAGTTGCAACAATTTCTTAAAAGTTCTTTTCACAGAGACATAAGCAGGTCTTGTGTTGGATCAACCCAATATCACTTGAGTGTATCTGCAGTCAGCAAAATAAATAAATGATATTTTTTTTCCTGTCAAAAAATATCATTTTTTGACAGGAAGTCTAAATTAGGAAAATGAAAATTAAAAAAAAAATACAATGCATATTAATGAAGATATTTAGTGTGGCAATGATCATTAACAGGCACAACTGGAGATAACCAGGTCAAGATGTCGCATGAATTTCATTAGGTTTTGTTTTTTTTACGATAGCTCAACATTAATGAGAGTATAAATGTGAAAAAGAAGCAACATTATATACATTTTCAGAATTCACTTAATGAAAAAGTGCAATGCAATTTAACTTTTTGTCAGGGGGCCCAAGATTCCTGGCAGCGCCCCTGGATGTGAACAACCACACAAATTATATTAACATTTCAACCTGATCATCTATCAGCCAATCAGAGGAGATGCCTGCATCTCATTCAGGCATTGGAGTGACAAACCCCGCCTACTGAGGTGTGACTATGTATGAGGCGTTTTGGGGAAATTTGTAGTCGGCTATTTTAAAAAGAGGAGCTATGGATTCAACATGTTGGAATAACTTTTTATGAACTGTGATGCTGTGAGAGCTCTGCTGGAGCCAGCTGGACAATGTCCGAAAAAAACAAAAATAAACCATCCTCCTCCTACAACATCCTGTCGGCTTCTTCAATGTTTCCACCAGTAGTAACATCTTGTTGATCACATGAGACCTACGATGCAAAGAAGCTACAGCTGTTGCGTTTTGTAGCTTTGCAAAATGCATCTAATTCAATACAGCTGACAAACCAACTTATCCAACCCCAAACACTTTTTTCGAAAAACGTGAGTTTTGAAATTATTGTTTCCATTAATTTTCATAATTTCAATTTGCACAATTTTAAGTATAATGGAAATGCAGCTAGTGTCTCATATTCTGCTGCATACAGAAATGGGAAAAAGAGAGAGAAAAACAGCATAAAAACCTTCAGGATGTAAAAGAAAAGATAAGAAGAAGAACAGCAGGACCCGGGGTAAAGAAAGGTCAGCTTGTACATTTATTTTATTATTCACAGGTGAATACAGCAGAGGCATGGAGTGCTTCATATTCCCTCTGGGCACATTCAGTGGGGCAAAATGACACCGGATGATCGGAAATTGAAATATTTCATGCGAGGCCACATATATGCCCACTGAGATACCAAGTTTTTAAAACAACACAGCTTGGAAACTCTCTGATCTGTAGCAAGCAGGGCCAGCGTTTCCATCTCTTTTTTGCAGTCTTCTCCCTATGTGTGCCAGAGGGTCTGTTGAGGTTTGTGTGCTTATGAAACAGTCATCAACAGTTCGAACAGGCAAAAAAAAGCACAGGCCCGGCAGAGCATAAGAAAATAACACACTAACATGGAACAGAGCGGAGAGGCCGTCCTGTGGGCTCTGACTCCCTCATGTACTGAATACTGACATGCTGTAGACAGGAAGCCGGGGGCAGTGGGCTGGAGGTGGCAGCGGTCAATGTTCTTCAAAAGCATTTATGGAACAGTTTCTGGCTTCAGTGTAGAATTAGCAAAGGTTAACAGATGACAGACTCAAACGGGTGACGGGTGAGGGGAGGGGGGAATTTGTCCATCTCTACAGGGTTCCCCTCCAGTGACTGTCTCTGTTTGGGGGAGACGACTTTTGAGACTGCAGCCGCTCACTCATGAAAGCCAGCCTCATTTCCAAGTCTGTGACTGTTTGAGCCCATGTGTGTGCTCTCTCGCTTAGTGTGTGTGCATGTGTGTGTGTCATCGCCTCAATCTCCGCAGCGATGATGTCCCATTCAGCCAGACACCTGCCGGGATAAGAGCTGGGGGAGGAGGAGGAACGGGTTTCACTCAGTGAGTCAAATCGGGGAGGGAAAAACATGAAAACGGATTACGTGCCCCACCAGGTGCTGCTGGATTGAAAAGAATAAGACTTCCGAAGATCATTCAGCTCCATTTACCTTTTGGGATCACCCGGGGTGCAGCAGCCTAGGTGAGCCACGGGTATCCATGGCAACGAATTGCAGACAGTAAAAGGATTGTGCATCTGTTACGGATGAAAAAAAACAAAACAACAACATTCAGCTAAAGAGACAAAAAACACCAAGCAGATATCTCAAATAGCGATCCGTGTGGGACGAAGGAGAGTCTTTCTGAGAGTTCAGGAGGCGTGTGAGGGGCTCCAGTTCCACGTCTTATCCTGCACCGTCTCTTTAAATGTTCAGAGCTGATCCCACTCAGAGTCAGCGTGAGATGACTGGAGACTCCGTTAGCAGCATCAATATTCTCATATAGGTGTGAGGATATATGAATATACTACCAGAAATGCTAATGAATGAAGGGTAAAATAACAACACACAGCACACAATCCATTTTTTTTTTTTTTTTTTACACAAATTGTTGTCCGAATTGATAACAGACGGTGCTTGATAGATCAGTTAACTGCTGTTACTGAACCAAACCTGTGCATGTGAAGCATTTCATACAATAAGAACCAAGCCGGAACAGAACGGTAACACACTGATCAAAGACTTAACACAAAAAAACACTTCATTCATAACAAATACAGGTCACAATACATTCTGGGTTTTACTGCTACAGTCTTGCTACAGTATGATCAGAAGTAATTCATGATAACAAGCTTTAAGGTTGTTTTTTACATCCCTCTGAAGTTTCATCTCATTTCTTTAAGCCGCTAATTCTGACTCGTCTCCACAGTGGTTGTTACATGGTGAAAAGGTGCTACATTCAGTGCTAGCTGACTGCTGCTAACTGACACCACAGGAAAAAAACCCATCATTAAATAACACTGGATTTGAATTTGATTTGAGTCAATGTAAAATCAATCAAAGTTCAGAAAAAGGGAAAAAAATGTGAGTGGAAACAAAGTTGATGTGTACAGTGTTCAACCACTTCAAAATCAGAGTATGAGTGTAAACATCCAACTATGTCAAGATTTCTTAACTTGCTGTCCTTTATTCAACTGAAAGATTACAAAAGAGTCCAGTAAATCAGAGTTTTAGGATCCATATGGAAACATTTAGATCCTAAAATCTAAATGTTTCCATATACATTTGTGTTTAGATGCGCTAAACATTTTCAAAGCTAAAAGTGCTAAACAAGAAATTAGCTCCACTATTAGCACATTGTTGAATCAGTGGAAGTTTACCCACTACTGGGTATTATTACTGGTAAATTGAATAATTTTTTTTGTATGTATTTTAAATCTACTTCAACTCAATTTACAAAGATCAGCCAAAGAAAAAGCAAAAACATAAGATGTTATGAGTCTAGTAAAATGTAATGCTTTGTGTAATGTCCAAAATAGTAAACGATGTCAAAGTTTATTTGGGTTTTTTAAAATAAATTTACAAAAATACTTTTGTAATAATATATAAATAAAGTCTTTAATTCCTGTTCTCCACAGGAGATGATCTGATGCAGGACAAAACTTCACTGTTGCAACTAAAGCAAAAAATAAAGAAATAAAATCTATGATTAAACTGCAATGCTGAGGGTGTTTTATTGTAATGTAATTTACAGTATATCAGTGTCATAAGTTTAGTCATGTAGCAGCTCTGTATGTGAGCAGTCACATAAGTGCCTTAAAAAAATGCTCTGACTTCCAGAGGGAACTCCTCTCTCAAATCCAGAGGGTTAAAGCTGCAGGACTGTGTGTCTGTCATTCTGTCTTTATTCGTATGAATGATTCAGAAATCACAGTAAGTGTGTTTTTGTGGATGTGAAATCGAAAAGGAAGGACGCAGCCTTTGTGTGTGTGTGCATGTGGGTGGGTGTGTGTGTGTATGGATGACAGTTTGTGTGTCTTCTAGCACTGATGCGTCAGGACCTACAGAGTGTGAAATGGAGCAGGGAGGTTCAGACTTCAGCCGCAACTCATTTCTACACACACACACACACAATCTGTTTCTGCCTTGATTTTCTACTCTTTCTCTGTTTTCCCCTCTCTCATCTCCACCCTTTCACTCATCCTCTTCCTCTTCAGTTGCTTACTTCCCCTTTATTCCCCTGCTTTATCCTTCCCTTTTTCCCGCTTTATCTGTCTGGATAAAGCTCCCTCTGTGGAGTTTGTTTTTCCCTCTGCTCTGCCTTTATCTTCCGTTCGGATGCCGTGTATGAGCAGCAGCATGGAGGAAGAGAGGGAAACAGCATCCCCATGTCAGGCCAGTGATGGATTAGAATACTAAAATACTGGACAGAGAAAACAGAGACTCTAGACGTTCAAATCTGACTGTATGCCTGTGTGTGTGTGTGTGTGTGTGTGTGTGTGTGTGTGTGCGTGTGCGTGTGTGTGTGTGTGTGTGTGTGTGTGGGGGTGTGTGTGTGTGTGTGTGCTTTTCTGCATGGAAATTCAGTGCGCGCTAATAGAACAATAAAACAGAGCGTTTGTTTTGGAGCACACACACATTCTCCTCCTCTCTGTTCCCCTCTCACCCTGGAGCCTTTCTCTCAGTCTCTCTCTCCAAGTTGATTTAACGCTTGACTTCTCTGCTTGTTTATTTCACTACATGTTAATGTAAATCACCAGTGTCCACTCCCTCCGCTCCTGTCTACTCTCCCCCCGTCCATCCCTCTTGTCTTCCTGCCCTCCGGGTCTCCACCCGACGACAAAGAGCTGAGACAACAATTAAAATGAACAACAGGCCCCGGTAAAAAGCCATCGCCTCGGTCCCCGTCGGCCATGTCAATCAGACGTGTGCTCCCCCTGCTGATCTCAATTAACCCCCCTACTGGGTGGTGGGAGGCGAGGGAGGGGCTGACCCGGCTATCTTAATCTATGTAAAGAGAGGATGGAGGGCAGAGGGAACAGCAGAAGCTGGACTGTCCAACATCAGGCCGTCCACATGGCTGCAGACTCAACAGAGCAGCTCTGGGTGAGTTCAGTTCTGTCACAAACCCGGAAACAAAGCATTTCCCACTCCCGAAACTTAAACCATGGAGTTTGACTTTATTTTTAGGTAATCAGAGGAATTCACAAAAATATATATTATCACAAAAATAAGACTCTACTGGTCAAAAACTCATTTTTGACCAGTTATTGCTCATAAAATGCTAGAAGTAATTGTTATTGGTTTTAAAACTGGTGACTAAATTATGTGTTTATGTGTTTTATGTTGCTGAAATGTGCTGTACAAATAAACTTGATTGATTGATTGATTGATTGATTGATTGATTGATTGATTGATTGATTGATTGATTGATTGATTGTGCGATTCTCATCACCCCTCGGTGCTTCTCCCATTGAGATTAATTTCTCAAGATGAATTTCAGTCGGGCCTTTCAGTGAACAGAGGGAGACATTGTAAATGTTGATTTTCTGCGCTGTTTTAGAGTTGCAGTCTGTAGTTTAGGAAGAACAGCAGGGAAAATGAACGAAGCCGTTCAGTCCGCGTTCCAAATGTCCAGCAATTAAAAGCAGAGCAACAGGAATGCACATCAATGATTTAAACAGGTAATATTTTCATAAAACCAACATTGATGTGACATTTGCCGTAATGTTTTCAGTTATTTAACTTTTATGGGCTAGTTGTTTTCTATTTTTCGGTCAATAAAATGCTTTTAGTTAATTTTCAGCAACAAAAACAGGAATCTTCTTCTTAAGATTTTCACTATGTTCAGCCAGTGTGATGGGTGAATGAGCCCAAGTGTGTTTCTGAGTAAAGAGTAGCAGGATTTTCAGGATGTCTTCCTATGAATTAAAAAGAGAACAAAAAGAGAAAGAAAAAAATCTTTGTGTTGCACTTAACACTTACTTATCTTCCATTTAGGCAGATCTAAACTTGCCATGGAAACCCCACGCATAGCATCCTGGAGCTCATTACAACTTGCTCTAGTTTGAAGAATTGAGAAAAAATGTATATTCTACATTACGTTCATCTTTCTTATTCAGAATTAAATATGCATTATCACATGCTGATGTCTGATGCACAGTTGCTAACTGTTACACACAATCAGTTTATTTCCCACATGTTCAGTTAAATGCTGTAGACGCCATCTGGAGGAAGTGTCAACAGGTTGGGGAGGGGCTGACCCGATGACACGGGCTCCCTCTAAGTAACTAAACACCTAATCTATTATCGGACTGCAATGAACCAACCTGTGTGTTTTGTTGCCTGTTTGTTAATTAGAAGTTTTAACCTCTGAATAAACAGCGTTCTCTGCCTCTGAGATCGCAGCACAGTTGACACTTTAACAAAGTGAAGGCAAATCCCTGGAGAACTCTGCATTCTGTGGAAAGATTGCTTTCAGTGATGGACAAAGTCTTTGTGTGAGGGCCATGTTGGGTCAGAAAGGCCCTTCAGGCGGGGTGTGTTGCTCAGCAGCTGAGCCTAACACAGGGCCTGAGGAAGAAGAAAGGAAGGTTAAAGAACCTGACCCCCCCTCTCTCATCCTTTCATTGCTTGGCAGTGTTTCCTTCCTGGCTTCACAAAGAAAACTTTTTCTTCCTCTTCGTCTTTGTTAGTCGTTCCTCCTCTATTATCCCTTCTCTTCCTCTTCTCCTCACTTCACTTTACTAGCACTTACTGGGGGTTTATTCCTTTTTGCAGAACATAAAAAGGGAATAAAATGGCAGAAACTTCTAAAGATGATTCTCCAATTATATCATTTTAAAAACTAATTCTGACATTTGGCCAGGAGTTAGTTGTGCTTTTTTATTTTGATTTCAAAATTCTGCAGTTGCATCTAAGCCATGGTGTTTATAACGGAGATTCATAGTCTTTATCCTCAGGGACCAATTTAGTCCTGCTGACTCCCATTAAAACCACCTGTCATATTCAATAAACTAGAATATAGATTAAAAGCACCTGTTGAAAATAATAACTTTTAACAACATTATTATGTTTTCATTAACTGTCACAGGAAAATCATAATAATTAGTCAAAATGAAAGCTGGGAACCATTCAATTGATTATACTGTGTGCAATCAATTTGTATAATCACTTCAATAAGTGATCAAGTTTCTAAAATAAAATGACTTTTCAGTAATATTCTAATTCATTGATGGGCTACTGTAATCATCCCAGCGCTCTATTATATATATATGAAATTATATCACTGACGATAATCTGTGTTGTTATGAATTATTGACTGTAGCAACCTCATCCTGTCATCCCACTTATGACTCCATAAACATACGGAGGATCTTGCATATTTTATGTTTTCTATTGAAAAAACGGAGTTGTCATGACAAAAAGAAGATAAACATCAATAATAAAATGTCATATAATAAACTTTTTTGAGCTTAGATAATGAGAAAATTATGGGTTGAAAGTGAGACAGGAAGTAAATAAATTGAGTTGTTGCATTAGTTCATTCTGCCTCCATTTTCTGTCACATTTTCTTCCAGTTTTGTCCGTTTTTCCTCCTTTCCCACTGATCATGTATTATCCTCTGCTTTCTCTATTTATTCATATCGTTTCTCTTCTGAAACTGTTATTTGACTTCACGTCCTTTTTTTGACCTTTTGCACTTTTTCTCTTTTGTTTTCTCCTGTGTGCGTCTCATTTTTCTTGCCTTTTTGTGTCTTTTTCATTTCTAAATGAGTAATAACCTGATTCCATTAGTCTCCACAACCTTAAGCTATGGAGTACCTTTTGATTTAATTTGAATTAATTAGTGAATTAATTAATTTTCTCCATAATTTGCCTTTTCATTTCTTCCTAATAACTAGCTCCATTGTTGTCTCCTGTAAGTTTCTAGAGTCTTTCTCGTTTCCTTCCGCTCTTCCTCTCCTGTCATTCCTCTCCTCTTCCTCACTCCTCCTCCTCCTTGGCCTCCACTGTCACTGCCACCAGTAAGATGGAAGTTAATTTCACACACTCCCCAGGAATAAGGAAAAAGAACAAGAGGAAAAAAAATTTGTGTCAGCAAAAGATTTATATGACACAGAAAATCAAGAGCCTGCGATTCTCTCTGCTGTTTGTGCTCCAGGGTCCTTTCTGTTCTCACTATAGCACACTGTTTCTAAAACTGCCTGATGTACACCTCCCTCCACCACACACACACACACACACACACACGCACACACTCCTCCCACCCTGCCCCCTCCACAGGAGCCTGTCAGATGATAAAGAGATGTTGTCAGGGACTGATTATCAGCCTCCCAACTAAAAACAAGTAAAACATCAAACACACAAAGACCACACTGGGACTTGGCCTTATTTTTTTTCTTAATTTCTCCTTCATATCTTTCTTTCTCATTCCCTTTACTGTGTCTCAGTCTTTGTCAGATGTGAGTTTTTTTATTCCAAGTCTGTTTTTTTTTTTGCCTGCTGGGCATCAATTTGATTTGTTC
The DNA here is from genome assembly GCA_922788865.1 of Poeciliopsis turneri. Classification (NCBI taxonomy): domain Eukaryota; kingdom Metazoa; phylum Chordata; class Actinopteri; order Cyprinodontiformes; family Poeciliidae; genus Poeciliopsis; species Poeciliopsis turneri. The sequence goes on from CAKLNU010000807.1 coordinate 106,694, forward strand.
TGCCATTTTATTTTAGAGCTCATATTGTTTCTTGTGCATTGTTTTTATTATGACGGCTTAATTCATATCGGTGCCTGTAGCGGCCGCGTCCCCGGTCCTGCATCACCTGGGAGGACGACGGGGACAGCAATAGAGCAATAAAGCCAGAAAGAGCTGCATCGGCTGAACGTGTGAGGGGTGGCGGGGGGAGTGTGTGTGCAGATGTGTGTGTATGCACGTTTTTTTTCAGTGCTGACGTGGGTGGGAATGATGAAGTGCTAGAGTCGAATTATAACAAAGGAGATTTACATGTTTGATGCCTGAATGCTCGCGCACAAACACACATATCACCAGCCTGATTGCTTTCAGTTACGTTCATCACACACTGAGCATTTGTCAGTCATGCTGGCTGGAGAGTCAAGAGAGCTCAGAATATCATTGCAACAAAGTTCATGAGCATTTACCCCCCGTGGCCCCGTCCCTCTCAGTCATGTTTAGAGTGACCCATTCACACTCAGTGGGACCAACAACAGGCTCTGACCGAAGCTGTGGGATTTTCACATGCAACCTCTTAAACCAGTTTGCACCAGTTCCTCACTTACTGACTCATCTGCATGAATTTAAACTAGTGGTGGGACTGGATTCAAATTTTTAATGAAGTTAATTCCAGGGTAATTGCATTTTAATTGAAGACTATATATTGACAAAACAGCATTTCACATCAGAAACCCCTTTTTTCTGCTAAATTACAGAATAAATAAACATGTGAGCTCAGCAACAAATATATTTATAGTTTTTTCATTTCTTATTTACATTCTCCAACCATCAGATTGGAGCAAAGTGTTATTCTATTCATTTCAGGAACTCCTGATCATTCATGGAGCTTCTACAGAAGCTGACATTCGCGATAGCGTCTGCTGTGGCTACATGTTTAGCACTGAGATGCTATTTTAGGATTGAATAGCTTTGTTGATAGGCTAACTTCTTTTAGCAAAACTTTAACACAACAATAGTCTTTTCCAGCGTCCAATCAGATCGGTTTTTGAAGCAAAAATGAAAACCCCATTGGGCCGGGCAAAGCGTCTTTGTGGTTAGCGGCTGTTGCTTGTGTGTCAGATTCCTGGGCGTAACAGAAACACATGAATACATAGATTACCTTTGAACCTGTACATAAGAAACAAAAAGGTAATTTATTGCATCAAAATTTGTATCTTGTCAATGTAAATAATTAATAAAAATGAACAAATGAAAATACCTTATGCATTGGGACAAATGAATTCTACACTAAAGATATGACAATATTTGATTTTATGAGCTTTCACATGTTTTTTATTCCACACATTTTGGGGTGGACAAAAAAATCTTCTCAGACAGACACCATCAGAAGCTCTTCCCGGACAATTCAGCTTTCATACAAAAAAAAATAATAATAATAATAAATAAATAAATAAATAAATAAAAATCTGAAACTGCTGTGTCTTCTTTGGCCACCTTAACTCTGCCTCACCAGACACAAAACTGAAATATTTCTGTGGCCATACCTATTTGTTTTTTCTTAATTTTTTATAAGAATTTGGAAGTTTTCTCAAAAGTTGCATGACAACAGATGGAAACATAACTAATGAAACCCAAAAGTCCATTCCCTGTAGGGTTTCATTTTCCTGATTCTAGGCTTACAGAAGCACAGGTAGATTAACTCGCCCCACTGACGTCCTGCTCAGCTCACTGGAATAAAGAGTCTTCCATTTTGGAATTAAAAGCCATAATTTTAAGGAGTTCAGAAGTGATTTCCCCAAGGCAGACTTCCATATTCTCCTGCGTTTGGGGGAGTGGAGAGACAGCTCCACACAGGATTACACCTGCCTGGTTTTCTAGATGTAACTAGAATTTAAAACTGAATGATAATTACTTAAATATCAGGGCAAATTTACAAAATGTGCTGATTTTAAATAAATAAATCGCTCCATGCTAAACCTTTAAAAACTCTTCTACCCATTTTGAATCATATGTGCCAAGTTTGCAGATTGCTAGTGCTGGTGGTAGCCATTTTGTGAACACTTTGTTTTGGCTACTTGCTTACGCATCAGCAGATTTCTGATGTATAACTTAATCTAATGGGAAGCAGCCATTCACAGATCCTGTCAGTCCCACTTCAAACAAATCTGTGTCCTCATTTTAAGTACATATGCTCACTGGTTATAGGTAGCATGTGGAATACCCTCTGTCCCCAGTGGCTGCAATCAGAGCCAAATAAATCAAAAGTGCCATTTGTCATGTTTGGAGTCAAGAACGAAAACAAAGACAGGAGTCAAGAACAAAGAAGATGCTTCTGACACAGAAAAGCAAAGTTCATTTCTTCCTACTGTTTCTTGAACTTTTTCAGCAATCAGACCAGTGTTATTTGCGGAACCATTTGATGTGAGTGTGTACATGTACGAGTGTGTATATGTCTGTATGTGTATATTCTATATATTGTTCTACCCCCAGCTGTGGGCAGTAGTTAGGAGCAGAAGGAGCAGCAATACTGGTTTAGTGGGGCTGGCGCTGGGCGCTGCAGCGCCCCCTGCTTCAGATGAGCCCAGGTTGGAGATGGTGGCCCTCTCCGAGTACAGAGGGATCACATCAAACTGGCCACCTTCATCAGCCTCCTCCTCTTCCACCGTCTGTGTCAATTCCTTGTCTTCCTCACTCTCGACCACCTGTTGGGATGCATGCAGAGTCAGTGAGAGCTGCAGCAGCATTTAGCAGCTTCAGTAGATTTACGTTATAGTTCTGGGAGCAGTTGGGCACGACTGATTTTTACACGTTTGTCTTTTAAACGTGAAAGTACCAAAGCTGACATTTTTTTATACAAAAGTAATATTTCTCTTGATTTGTGTATAATTTTAAATCCAACTTGCGCTCAGTGAGCTAAAGCTCAGTGATTTTTTTTTCACTCAGTGCACACATGGGGCATGTCCGGTCAATCCTTGGACTGGGCCAATAAAAGGCCACTCCAAAATGTCTAATTTTGTCACCAGTCATAATGTCTCAGATGTCGCAAGGTATGCTGGAGCATGCCATTGGCATGTTGGATGCAGAGATGTCCACTGGAGCAGTAGCTGCACAGCTCAATGTCTATAATCAGACCATTGGACATCTAAGAGTTTGTTTCCATCAGACTGGCACTATTGCAAATTGACCTCATCCTCGTGTGACCACTCCAGCGTAAGATCACCACATCCGGCTTGTCCATCTCTGGGATTGGCTAAGACCAGCGGCACACACAGCCAATGAGCCTATTGGTCTCACACCTCAGACTGCCTGTAACCAACTATCATGTTCAAAGGACTGTCTATCCGCTACAAATGGCCAGACCATGATGATGTCAATGCTCATATGAAGATCAGTAATTACTGAACATATAGTTTGAGTTTGTCTATATATTGCGTAACCCAAATGTTCATAAAACTCTCATATTTGACGTGGGGCATTTATATTTTTGTTCAGTGTACTTGGTAGTTTAGTTCAGTGTTACAAGCATAGTTAGAGTTTGACTAAAGACTGAAATGTTTTATTGACTTCTGAAGTTTTGGGGAAAATAAATGTTCCCTTTATTTATTGAAACTGTTGAAACCAGAAGTTTTCATACTCTTAATAAAAAATAAATAAATAAACACTTAAAAATACATTTGTGACATTTTGTTTATTACTGTGCCATTGTGCAAATAGAAATAAATGTTGTAATGCTAACCTAAAATAAGAGGCGGTTGGTCTGATTTAAATTCAAACAGTGAGAAAAGGTGTGTATGTTTTTTTATTCAGTATGTGTTAAAAAAAAAAGCTTTCCATTTCCTATGCCTATGTGCAGAGCCACGCTCCATGAGTGCTGAACAACATCTATTGTTCTGAAATACTGCACCTCATCAGGCAGGTAGTCATAAAATAACAGACTGAAAGATATTTGGCTGTTATTTCTTGTCCCTCAACTTGATCATTTTTCTCTAAATTACTAACTTTGTTAATAGTTGCCTTTGGCACTTAATAGTTAATAGTTATTCATAGCCAACCCACATGCATTGCTGTATAACATTCTCTTGCAGGGTAGAAAGGTTGCGGTTGTTAGCATGCTATACTCTGTCACAGGAGGAAGGATGTACGTTTGATTATTGTAAGAGAAGATCCTTTGGCCGACTTCACAAAGTTTTGTTTGCAGTATGAATTAAATGTGTTCCTTTTGATCACAGGCTTGATGGAAATGAGTCGGTGCAGCATTGAGCCCGTTGTTAGTGTTGGGGATTCCCAGCTGTTTATCCTCAATAATATGCAAAAACATCTGGAGCAGCTCAAGGCGCATGCTAGGTACTGTTAATTATATACCTCTCTGTCATTCTCAGTGAAACACTGCCTTTGTTTCACTCATGGCTGACTTTATGCAGGTTCCATCTCTGACTTGTGTTATTTGTTTAATTATTTTCGCTGTTTAACATCTTGTCAGACAGTTACAGAAGACATAAACAGGCCAGGGAGTTTTGGCTACAGACACATGTCGTGGTTTAATGTTTCCTCTAAGGCTGTGAACGACAATATGGTAACGCATACCATTAATCTGAATATTTTAAGGCATTAATATCATATGGCACTCATTAATCGAATGACCGATTCTGACCTAACAGCCTCCCTCCTGCTGAGGGTTATCAAGTTCACAGCAGCACGTTATGGATATGACTACAAACAATAGTGAAAGGTGAAAGGTTTTCATGACAACAGACAGCAACAAAAGTAGAATATTTTCAACTTCCTTGTGTTATTCATAGCATGTGAATAGCCACAAGGAAGTGGCTATTCACATCTGAAGGCTATTCAGATGTGAACATCTGAGATGTATGTTTACAGCTCATACATGTAGATGTTTACAATGACCTTGGATGATCTCAAGCATGAATCACGCCGGTCGGCCAGCTGGATGAAAACAAGCAGCTTTTGCCTCATCACACAAGATCCAGAGGAAACAACATTTCTAGATTAACAATTAAAACAAAATGGCTTCCTTTAAACATACCTGAATATAAAAATCTGGAAAACTGAGGATCTCCAGACATGTTTGGTTTGAGACAATAAAACATGTTTTTGAAAACATGCAGGCAGCAAGTGGTTTTTGATACAGGCTATGTGGGCAGAAAGGGTTGGGGCACCCAATCACTAAAATGTAATCTGTCGTTTGGCTCCTGAACAAGTTTGCAACTACTTATTTGGATGTGTAGTGTCGTAACAGAAACCCTATCATGGTCCATGGCACACAGAGTAAGTTTCATTTAGTTGCTGTTCAGTACTGGGAGACGACATTACCAGCTTTCTGCTATAGGAGAAAAATCTGACAATTTTTTGCATTTTAATTTTGTTTTAGGGGGATGTAAGAACCACAAATTAATATTCATATTTCTAGCTGACAATGTACTAATACTAATTAATTGTGATTAATCATGATTAATCTGACACTCTGTCAGTCAAAACTTATTGACTGACAGAATTAAAAATAAAAACAAAATGTCAGAATTTCCTTCAACTCCTTCAGGAGAAGCCTGAGGCGTTGCCAGGCCAACCCAGAGACACTCCCTCCAGCGTGTCCTGGCCCGTCCCCTGGCCCGTCCCCTGGCCCGTCCCCTGGCCCGTCCCCTGTACCTCCTCTGAAACATCTCCTGATAGAGGTGTCCATGTATGTAAAACTCTGAATTTAAATTCTAAAATGCGAAATTCTTTTTCTCACATCAGTAATTCTAATGGGAAGGTTTATTCTGATTTAATGGTAGACAGTGAGGAGAATATGTTTTTTTATACAGTACCTGTCACTATCTGTTTTCTGAAGCCATCACAAACATTCTATTCATTGGTTATTGAGTTTTCTGCTCTTTGTTTTCCCTTTTAGAAAGGCAATCTCTAGGACTTCTGAATGGAAAAAAAAAACTCTAAGAGAAAAGCAATTCTGCAATATTTTGTTTCCTGTCAAAAGGAACACTTATCTGCAAAAGAGACAATTAACAGAGCACTACTGTTCCCCTACCTTCTCACATTTATCTGTATCCACTATGAAAATGCAGAATTTAAAGCACAGAAAAGTTTAAACTCTTAATTTGAAGCATAAACTTTAAATTCCTGAGAGAGAAAAAAATCCATTCATAAAAAGGACTGAAAGCTTTTCAAAGAGACCAAATGAGCATCTGAGTGACAGACTGATGAGATGAGGACCAGTTATACCCACAGGAGGCTTTAGGAATTTGAAAATGAAATCAAAATGAAAGACAACGGCGAACGAATGCAGGGACTGAAAGGAGGATAAAGGAATTGAGGGAGGAACGAAGGAAGGAAGAGGAAGAGGATTTCAGGGGGAGAAAGAAAAACAGGCAGGTGACATATGGGTATGAATAAATTCATACTAATGGAGCAGTCCTTCCAACAAACACCTCATCTAATCTGCTCACTGGGAGAGAGACACAGAATGACAGAGATGGGACGGGACGAGAGAGCGAGCGATTGGAGCAAAGTTGGAATTCCCTCCTGTCTGCCGGCCCAGATTATCTCTGGCAGCGCGGCACGCCGGGAGCCGGAGAGTCGGGAGCCATGGGAGATTGTGGTCCAGCCAAGGCAGTGGGAGCCAGGTCAGTGATTGGATTGGACCGGGTTGGACAATCCGAGCTGGACAAGGGCAGCCAGGAGCCAGGGCTCTCAGACCGTAGGTGTTCCTCCCGCACTTTAGCATGTGTCTGTGCCCACGCCACAGTTTGCACATTAACAGGCTGGCAGATGGAGAGCAAACAGGGCTGGAGTGAAAACACCACAGGGCCAGAACTCAGCCATCACACAGAGACTGGTGGAATCTGATTGGCTTTAAAGACAAAGTCAAAGACAATCTCACAATGATTGTTTCTCGGCTAACACGAAATAAACAGTGGGAAAGAAATGAATGGCATCCTGGGATCCTGTGTAAAGTTAATCACAAGTCTCCGGTTCCGTCCAGCAGCAGACTGTGTGCTTGGCAGGTTGAACTGCTGTAAAGTTTACAGGAGGAAGGATTTCTATTTGTTTCATAAATAAAGCCATCACTACTCATAGCTTGTCTGTCCTGATTTTGCCATGAGAGTAACTCAGACATGCTCCCTGAACATCACAAACATTATGTGCAACAAATGATAATGATTTATGATTTTTGAGATAAGCTGGGAGCTTTACAGAAGCGTTAGGTAGAGGAGTTGAACCTTCTGATGGGTTTCTGCTTTAACACACATCAGGTCATGAGTGATAATGTGTAGAACTTCTCTTCAGGCTCATCCAGATCATTTGACCTACAAGTGTTGACCAGTGGCAGCGTTATGTTCACACAGCAACTCAACTCCATTTTTTCTTTTTTTTCCCCCCCAAATTTATTTTCTCTTTCCCTGCAGCCACATTTTCTTCTTTTCCTTCTCAAAAAATAAGCAGATTTGTGTCACTTTCATATGCAGAACTAATTCTATTATGCATGCAATTTTAGATTGAATGGTATGGAATGGAATCTCCTGTCTGCAAACATTTTTAGGGGTTAGGGTTAATTGGTGAATTTATGACAGTGTTATTGTCTTCTCTTTTTGTTATGAATGTTTTGTAACCTCTGTCTGCCAGTCTTGGCCAGGATTCTCTTGTAAAAGAGACTTTGAGTCTCAGCGGGGTGCTCCTGCTAGAATAAAGGTTAAATAAAAATCAAATACATTCTAAGGTGGCTGTGGTCACTAATCCCCGCAAATACCAGAGCTCCACTATATAGGATTTATAGTCCATGTATTCTGGATTCTACACTCTATAATCCCACCAACATAACTCATTTGAAATGTGAACATGATGATATACTCACATCATTGTTGAGCTCAGGCAGGCGGTTACTGTTCTGCAGCTCATCCTTCTGGACCAGTGGAGACGGTCTGGGAGCGGGGGGCTGAGTGGGGTCAGAGGGCAGCGATCCGGGGCTTCCCATCCAGCTGATGGAGTTCCCTGTTCACACACACATCACCACATCACCTCTGAGCAGATGCGGGAAAAGAAAACCCCCAACCCTGGGAGCCTGAAAGCTTAGTGGGAACAAAGATCCCGGAGTCTTCAGAGTCAGGGTTGGAATGAAATCAGAGCAAAAATCATGATTAATCGTTAGCTCAGATGGTCAGAGAAGGGAAGTGTGGGTGTTTGTTATGTTGGGGCTAAGGGTGTGTGTGCGTGTGTGGGTGTGTGTGGGTGTGCGTGTGTGTGTGCGTGCGTGTACGTGTGTGTGTGTGTGTGCATGTGTGTGCGTGTGCGTGTGTGTGTGTTCGCTTTTCCAGCCTGTGATGCAGCACAAATATGTGAACCAACATATTTGTCTGGCAGGTTTATTGTCGGAGCCATCGTCAGCTTGATAAATCAGTTTTATGGGAGGTGTCCTGATGCATTGATCCGGGCTTTAGTGTTTGGACAAACAGCTCAGTGTGTATCGATAAACCCACCTGACAGCCGCTGTGACTGACTGACAGGTGCAAGACTTCATGTTCCCGCTCGCCTCTCAGAGCCAATAGGCTCCTCGTGGCAGTGAGAGCCTTTCAGATGCTCACAGTGGAGCGTGCCGCTGCCATAAAGCTGCAGACTGCTGCTCATGCTGTGAGGACGGCTGCAGGAGACAGCCACCCAGCCGCATTCAACTGCCACTGTGTCAGTCACTTTTTCATTTGCTCTCCTTTGAGCTCTTTCTCTTAGGAAAGACAAATAAATTATGTTTTCTTAGCTCTGATTAGTCAAATCACTGCATTGAAGGAAACATGGTTTTATAGTGAACTATTTTCAAACACGCCTGCAATACCACGCAGAGCGTCATGGGAGACTGAGAAGCATTTAATCATGTGAAATGATTTTCTTCTCCTTTTAGGCTATGTTTCAGCAGAAACACAGGGCAGCTTAAGAAATGCCTTTAACAAAATCCGATCCTCACAGACACAGAGGGCATGTATTGGCAGCTCAGCTGAGAATGTGAAAAAAGCCTTAAAACAAATTCTTATTTTATTTCAGTAGCATAATTTCACACTAAAAAAATGTAGAATTAATTATTTTAACTACATTAATTTAGTGGGAAAAACATGTAAAAAAAAATAAAAATACAGAAGTGTAAAAATATGTACCTCCTTAATCTCCCAACTTCTATATTAGTCACACCTAAATGTTTCAGATCAACCAGGACACACACTGAGTGGCACAATCCTGGAATTCAGAACGAATGAATGAATGAATGAGTAAATAAATAAATATATACAAATCAGGTAGAATTCTAGAATAAATCTTTGAGGGGGGCCAATACTTTTTTGTAGTAATATTTGTGGTGGAGGATTGATTGTACTATTAGGCATTTTTTAAATAAATGCTATTAAGGCTATATTTTTTTCACTCATGTTTTAAAAACGTTCAACAATAACTTTATTTTAAGAATCTTTCTTTAGCAGAATTGTAAAAACACTCAGGGAATTCATCAAAATTATGGAATAATACCTTCAATATCTACGAATGAAGATATCTGCTATCTTCAATAGTAAGTATAACAAGTTCAAACTGTTACTCAGAAGCAGGACTGAGAAAACATTTGACGTGAGATCAGCAATTCAACTATAAAATACTACTGTGGTATTACGATCTGACAGGAACATGAACCTTTGACCGGCCAGCTAACGAATCAGGGATGAACAGGCAACACCAATCTGCACACAGCAGACTCACGTAGGCAGCTGTTGTGGGTGAAAAGCTGCTGCAGCCGCAGACATTCCTGCCACTGGTTGCCACTTCCCTCACAGTTGCACCACAGCGACACGTCAGCAGAGTTGTTGCTGATGTAGTTGGGAGTCATGATGGTTCCTGCAGGTCAGAATATCAGTTCAGCATCAGGAAAAAGTGTCTGCGGATCCCCTGGACGTTTCTCTGAACACGCTGGATTAGATACACATACTGTAATACTGATTGCTTACAATCAAAGAACGGGGATTGTGAGTGTCTGACAGGGTGCGAAGAGTTATGTCGGTCTGAAAGCTCTGAGTCCGATCCAGAACTCGTCCATCACCAACAGAGCTGGCAGAAAGCCACTCAACACTCGGCCATCCACATGCGTTTGTCAGCTGTCTTCTCTCTTGACACTCAGTCTGGCCTCTCTTTACTTTGCTGCCCTGGCCATCTATCACATCTTCTCGCTATTTTTGCACAAATTCATTTGGCGTTGCAACAAGAATGCCGCAGTTATTCTGGGTCAATTAAGCTTTGCTGATTTTTTTGGCTTCAGACTTAATCTTGAGTTTTCCAAGTCAGCATTCCCATGAGACAAAGTTTTACTGCTACTAAATCAAACCATTCCATTATAATGAAGCCCATTATTGCCAAAAGAGAAGCAGGGTCTACTTTACCACATTAGATCACCTTTATTCAATTCACAACTTGTTCTGTGACAATATATATAAAAACTTGCCTTGCGACATTTAAAAGTTAATGTTGAAATAAACATGCTAATAGCTCAACATGGATTGCTGCATTCCGACAGATGTCTCGCAACAACAACGGCTTCACTCATTGTGATGCTTTCATCAAGAGAAACATCCTGCTGGGTAAAATACTCCTGGACTGAGGCTGATTAGCAAGCAAATAATCACATAAAACATAAATTATTAGGAAAAACAATCCTAATCAAGCAAACGTCCATGAATTTGAGTGTTTATAATTTTAAAAGAAAACTAAACTCTCAAGATTAACTTAATACAATTTGGAATAAAGCTGCAACATATAATGTGGAAATAATGTCAACACTTCCAATATGGCAGACTGGGGGAGCGGCTGGCCAGCAATGTCAGGACATTTCTGTAAACTGCTCATATTGATAGTGAATGTGTCAGTTTTCTTTCTCAGTTTAACCTGTGACATAAAAAGACAAGCAGCCTTTCTGTCATCACTGCATTAGCAGATGATCAGCCATGATCAGTGGGATGGGAGCAGCCACAGCGTTGGCCTGGCACTTCCTCCACTTTACTTTGAGAGATGGGAAATGTTCAACACAGACTTTTGTTTTCACTAATATTTGTGTGGTTTGTTGACATAAGCAGGTTATATAAGCGAAGAATGTTTTTTTTCTTTCTTTTTTTTCAAAACATATACAGGGCCTGATTGTCACTGGGTGAGAGTCAGAGTTATCAAAATATCATTTTATTCTCTTTATTAGCAGCTGAGAATAAAATAGTTGATATTGCAGTGGCTTAATGTGACTTTTGTAAAATACAAAAGAATAAGAAGAACTTGTTAAGAAGAGTTTTAAAAGACTGAACCTGGACTTTTAGAAAAGTAAGTGTCCGGTTTTCTCTCTGTGGTTTTCCCCTTGAAAATCCACCTTGGTCATGTTGTGGAGCTCCAGATTAAATCTTCTACTAAGGTCAAGCAGCAACATGAACATGTGAACATGTGATGTGCTCTCTGTGTCGGTACCTATAAGCCCAGCATAGGCTCGGAGGCAGAGGCCTGTTGAGTCTTTCAAACATCCGCTGGCTATCAGATGAGATGGTTGGCAGTTACTGAGGAAATCAGCAAGCCTGGACCTGGCAAAAACACAAACAGCTCTACATCAAATGGAAAAAGTGGGCAGAAAATTTAGGTGAATGATTTTAGGTGTGCCTGAATTTGGGTTAGACAGAAAAGTGTTTTTAGTTCAGTAACATTTTTCTCCACAGAGTTGACAGATTCTTGTTTATGTCCAAATGAATGTGGCTCCTTTCATTTCTGTGTTTACAGAACCGTTTCTCTCTCATGTCAGGTGGAGGCGGCAGCAGCAGTGCAGGGGCAGATGTTGTTTTGAAAGCTGATGTCAGCTACTACACTTAAAGTCTGTCCAGAGTGAAAAAAATGGAAAACATCTGTGACATTTATAATATCACCACCATCTCTGAAGGAAACATTGTGTTGAGCTAATATTCCTAAAAACTGACAAATAAAATAAAACATCTGCCCTCTTTACCAGCAACTAGAAAAATGTAATAATTGTCCACACTCTTAGAAAAACCCTAAAAAGTATGTAAACTGTAATTGGTAGTGTTAAACTACCATTTAGTTAGTTGAATGTCTAACCTGCACAGGTCGTCTCGGCGACAGAAGCTCTGCTGGTGGAGGCAGTTAGGCTGCAGACTCTCTGCATCCTGGTAGGAGCAGGAGGGTACGATGGTTTTCCTCCTCCTCTCTCCACACAGGGTGTTGGTGCAGGGGCAGAACAGGACGCCTAGGCTGTATTCCTCTGGTACTCGCTCCAGGAAGCGCCTGAGGGCCCGGTGGCACTTGTACTGGTTGCATCGGCTGGTGTTGGGTATTGGCTTTGTGCAGGCCAACACATATTCTGATCGAAGAGCACCGCACTTCTCATACAAGCCGCAGTCCTGAGCTGCTTTCAGGCACTGGTTCTCACCATCCAGCTGCATGAAGGACGAACCTAGAGGGATGAACATGGAGAGAATGGGACAACAGCCAGCAACTAAACATGATTCAAAAAATGATATGATATTCTGTATCATATATCCTGCTTGTCCATTGTAGCCTGTTTGCTTTGGATGTAGAATAACATCAAACTAAAACCATCTGGCCTTTTTGATACATATTTACCAAATGAGTCTCAATGTATTTAAACTTAATTGAATTGTGCTGCATTAACTTAATTAATGTTTAGATTTAGCTGTTTCCAGATACACATTATGTTGGGCTGTGGTTGCCACTAAATACATTTTGTGTTAACTTGTACTAGATGTATACCTTTACAGTACTGTTGCAGTTGTTATTAATATATATGCATATGTTGTCTGGTTTCTCAGTTTTGTTTGTTTGTCTTTTTTTCTCTCTTTCTCATGGTATAGGAACAGACTTCTTAGCTTTTCAGTTGTATTCTCTATATTATGATTCAAAAATGTTTTTACATATAAAAACCTTAAAAGTGCGGTGTGCAAAAGAATTCAGACATATTTTCTCTGAGTGCAACCAATTCCCGTCAGATGTTACCTGAGTAACTGTTAAGCAATCAATAAATTAAGTTTATTTCAGCAACCAGGCAGTGCAAAGTGCCATACATCATAAAAAACACAAAAATACAAAGTTATAAAAGACACCAACAATTGAGAAAACCAAAAACAAACAATACATTTTTATTAGTGACATTATAAAATTCATCAATACACATCAAATGCATCGATCAATAATTCATTTATTATGAATCAGAAGCAGCTCTAACCGCTGGGTTTTCAGTCTAGATTTAAAGGAACTCAGTGTTTCAGCTGTTTTTCAGTTTTCTGGAAGTTTGTTCTAGATTTGTGATGCATAGAAGCTAAATGCTGCTTCTCCATGTTTGGTTCTGGTTCTGGATGCAGAGCAGAACCAGAACCAGAACCCTGAGAGTCTGGAAGGTTGATACAACATCAGCAGATCTTTAATGTGATGTGGTGCTAATTCTAAACTAACAACAGTATTTCAAAGTCTATTCTCTCAGTGAAGGACAGTAGAACTGGTTCATGTTCTCTGTGTTCCTGGTTTTAGACACAACACCAGCAGCAGCGTTCTAGATCAGCTGCAGCTGGAAGATTGATGTTTTATTCAGAACTCGTTGCAATAATCAATGCGACTAAAGATAAACACATGGAGGAGTTTCTCTAGATCTCACTGACTTTAGCCTTTGAATCCTGGGGATGTTCTTCAGGTTATAGAAGGCCAACTTTGTAACTGCCTTTATGTGGCTCTCAAGGTTCAGGTCAGAGGTCATCACTGCTCCCAGATTTCAGCCTGATCTCTAGTTTCCAGCTGTAATACCTGAAGCTGTGTGTTGACTTGTTTCTGATGACTGCTTTTAGTTAAGCTTTATATATTTCACTCCATATACAGAAAGTGGGCATCTTACCGGACACTAAAGAGGCCATGCGAGAGTCAATCATGGAGTCATCATAAGGTGATATTTCCAGTTCCTCCCTTCCTGTGGAAAAAAGAGACAAAATCAAAATTTGGCAAAATGAGGATCTAAATTCAGCAAGAACAGCAGCAGGTTGGAAGGAATAAAAGTAGGACAATTAATGGAGAAAACTGACGTAAAACAGAAAAGCATCAGTTCACCCATATACACATCCAAAGTGCCCCATTATGAATTAGAACAACATTTAGTCTGTCAACCACAGAACCACAGTCAAACCAAAACAAGTATGCTGCTACTTTAAATCAACTGGAAAAAGAGAAAAAATGACTTAATCCATCCGTCTGTCTGTCCATCCATCCATCCATCCATCCATCCATCCATCCATCCATCCATCCATCCATCCATCCATCCATCCATCCATCCATCCATCCATCCATCCATCCATCCATCCATCCCACAGAAGAAGCTCATGTCAGTTGATTGAGTCCATTATCTATATTTAGGACCATAGATAAGGTCAGAATGTAGATATAAAAGCAAATTACGAGCTTTCCATTTAAATTCCATTCTTCTTCACTGCTGGATGGAGTTTCGGATGAGGTCAAAGTATTCAATGAAAATTATCTGAGAAAATATTAAAACTTCAGTCAGAAAAGTCTCCCCAAGTTCCCAGCCTGAGTCATTCTTATAATTCACATGGACCACTGTCATAGAAAAGCCCAGACATTACACCTATAGAACATAATGAATTTCACCAAAATTCAACAAAGGCATAGGCTAAAAATAATTCTGAGTTAAATGATGAATTAAAATGATCTGAACCCAGTGGAAAACCAACTCAGAATATAAAGAAAGCCTAAAATTTACTCAAATACGTAATCTGTCACGGATCATTGATAGGATGTCAGACAAAGCTGAACTTGGCTTAACACTATTCTGCTCTGTCACCAAAATAAACGACCCTGAGATTTATTTAATTAGATCTGCAAATTAAGCAGGACTGTGTATTTTCCAACAGCTCTCTGCTGAACATGTTCTTCCCTGGAGCTAATTGGGAGAACAAAGACCTCCGTCTGCATTTCCTACAGAGCAGAGAGCTCCCCAAAGCTAGAAACATCCAAAGTGAAAAATGCTACTCACTGACTTGGTTTTATGAGTTTCTCATCATAATTTCGTACAGGTGGCAGAGAGTAATCACTGGTGTAGATAAACAGACATCCACTCTGCTGGCTTTGATGAATTGCTAGCCTCTGAATGTTCCCTCCTGACATACTTTACAGATATAACTCCTGCACCATGGCTCCATTCAGTCCTTTATATTGTAATGACCAAGTAAATGCTGACCAAATGGAATACATGAGAAGGTGACACTGAAATCACTACATTCAGATTCAGAGAGCAGATACTGACTTTACAAGTGTTGAGTATTTCTTCTATTTTGGTAGCACCATCTCACACATCTGACTTAACACAGGCAAAGAAATGTATGGACAGATCTCCATATATGTCAGTGTAGAAGAGCCTTACTGTCATAAACATCTTTGTTTCCTGCTTCAGTCTTGGGCTCATTATAGTCAAAAACATCTACTGCCCCAAATGTTGGGCTCTTACTGCTAAATGTGAGTTCATCATTACATCACTTCTGTCAGCTGGGCCTCAGAGTACTTTCTTTAAAGCAAGCCTCCTTATGCACCTCACCATTCAGCCAATGACTGCTGGCGATAGAAATCGGCCCCCAACAACCTGTAAGGATAAGCAGTAAATATAGTGGATGGACATTGTTTCCCCCTCTCTGCTCTTGGTTGGATCTGTGGTCATTCTGGGCAGCTGTGTGTTTGAATGTGTTTTATTACCAGGCATAAATTGCTGGCCTGCCTGGTCAGCTCTGCCCCAGAAATCTTGGCTGGCCTCGGTCACTCTGCCGGAAAAACTGGGCCGACCCTTGTTTCTACTCAGAGTTCAAAAACTGACCAAGGTAATTTTTTGATTAAAATAGTACATAATACAATTCAAACTCATATCTATACATACATTCATTATATCAATGAACTCACTACACTGGTACTTTTCCTTCAATGCCTCACTCTTTAAAAGGTTTCTGTCAGGAACGCATCAAAACAACCTTGAACATTGTTGTTCTTGTTTGCTCCCAGTGAGCAGACAGCCTGGATGACAGGAAAACAGCATATGCAAAAGAGAGACATGGAGGAACAGAATTACACAGTGCTGTTGTGGTTTAAAGCCAGATCAACACTTCTGCCTCCTAATGTAACACAACATTCTGTACAAGGGAACCAACACAAAAGTCTCAGCAAATTATATAACTTTACGAGAGCCAATCTTCAAGTTGACTGATCCTGACAGGTAGAGAAAATAAGATGTCTTCATGTGGGAGACAAATATTTAAACTGACCAGGAGTATATTTCAGCAGATAACAGGAAGGCTGAGCATATTCCAGCAAATTTGCTGTTTTATTCCTTTGAGCTTTGAAACTCATTTGACATGAAACATTCTGGATTTGGAAAAGCGCAGCCTGGTAAAAACTTGTGTCATGCAGAAGGTCTGTACACTTAGCAATGGAGAAACCATGGTTCCTTGAGGTGTGGATTCTGGAGTTTTGAATGACTGGATCTGGTTTTACCCAATCACTGGCATTTGCCTCGTGATGTATGTAATGTACCAGCTCAAACATTGAGGATACTAGGATATGAAGCTTACCAAAGGTTGCATACGCTGTAACCACCAAACTTTTATCTACAAACATGTTTTTTGTAGAAGTTACATACTGCAGTTTTAAGATTTATTTGTTGATCCCAGTAAGAAAAAAAAAGAGGCATGAAAGGAAACAAAAGCACAGTCACCCTGATATACCCAGAAGACTGTTTATGCTAAATGTTTTGTACCAATCCAGTAACAGACACCATTTGTAAGAAGACATAAAATTAATTAACAAATATGTAAAAATTGTCTTAATAGATAATGTTAGGAAAAACACAAATAGCCAGTGTCAATTCACTGTTTATTACAAATCTATATAATTCAGTAGAACAAATTAAATATATAAATTCAGAAGGAAAATGCTAAATAATCATAATCTGCCAACTTCTTTCCAATAGTGAATCCCATTAGCAGAGCCTCGATGGGCCGCTGGACAGGCTGTATTGTCCTGCAAATTATTTAAACACAATTCAAAGAACAAACTCAATCAAGAATCCAATGGCATGTAAAATGTTTATGTATGTAAATCCTATTCCCGGCCATATATTTATGGTAATGAAATGCTGGAGCGACCTAGCAGCACTGGGAACTGAAGAGTGTGTAATTACACTAATGCTCCACTGACTAATAGGCCACAGGGGAAGAGGAGTCTGCCGGCTAGTGTTAGCTCACTTACTAATGCACACAATATAGCAGCACTTCAGATGTGCTGGTGAGCCTCTGCTCTGAGCGGAGGCTTTTCATCAGACGACACTGGAATGTATGGCCATCTCACGATGTTTACGGTCAAAAGAGAAGACTGTTAGCAGACAAAATGAGAAATATTTGGAAAATAAACTGACATCAGGCCATGTCAGGTTGTGAGTAAGAAAGCAAATAAACATGAAACCTTTTCGTACTGATTCCTCTGACTGAGCCACAGGTCAGGAAGTTCACACCACTAAGATATATTTGCAAATGTACAAAACATCGGACTCAGAGGTCACGCAGATCAGTGAAAGACTTTTCCTTCCCCTCCTACTTTTTATGAACTTTTAAAAGTAAAGATCCTCGTAATGGTTAGGGTTGGGATTGCTTTGTAGAGGTAACGTGATGAACTCGGTGAAGTCTGGGTATATTGATCTTGTTTCAGTTGGAAGTTTCTTCCTGTTAAAAGAGTCATTGATCTCCAGAGATGCCGCTGCCCAGAGTTCAGAATGACAGACTGCAAAAATGTAAAGATCTTTGCTTTCCTTAGACTGATCACATTTCACTAGAGTGGCATCTTAATATCCTACAAATCAGATTATTAGGTTATGGTCAATAGCTCAATGCACCATCGCGCTCACTTTTACAATAAAACAGTCCTGATCTGCTAGAGTTGAACATTCTCCTCAGTCGTATCTGAGGTGCTGCAAGCAGTCAGTTCTTAAAGTTGTGAAATGGGTCAGTAACACTCAGTTTGACTGATGTGGGAGAAATTTGGAGGTTAAGTTAATGTCCCGATGAATTTGTTGACTTCCAGAAACAACTTTTGTTTCACCACAGCTGCTCCTCTTAGGCCTGTTTCTATGGGAGAGTTTAACTGTCATAGGAATGGTTTAAGGAAATATAAAGATTAAGCAATGTCAAGATGTCATCTACATGAACGACGGAAACCAATGATTCTGAGCAGAACAACACCAAAGCCTTAACTTATATTGTTTTCATAGGATCCTGCTGTCATGTCTTCCATAGATCAGTGAAGCACAACCAGCCGCTGCACAGATCCAAGGACACATTATCTGATGAAGTCATTTCCTTTTGTTTGGATTGACAGAAATTCCAAATGTTCTTGTCAACATTAGAGGTAAATCAGAGGTGCATAAGGTGATCCTCTGTACATAAGAGGTGGATCCTCTGTGGCTGCATGGGACAAGGTGCTTATCTTTCCTGAACACCAAGCACTACCACGGTCCAATGTCTGAAGACAAATTAGCATGGTTTGCTTTCGGGGGGGGAGAATTTGAGAATGGCAGTGTAACCGGTGTATACTAAAAGAGTCCTTTCCTGGAAACCTAGTTTTATACAACTGGTTAACCTTGATGTGTTCTGCGTTGTGTTCAATTGAAGGAAGGAGTCAGATCACAGGAGTTGCTGGTTGTTCTTTAATGCAGAGGCCTGCACAAAAAGAAATAAAAATGTCTTTTAACATCCAGCTCTTCCATTCACAGGAGCCGAAATTCCCCTAGCAGATAAGCACATGGAGAAACCCTGTGACTAACTAATAACTAATAATATCTGCTCTAACATTTAAGTAAAATGTTCTGAACTTGTCCGAAAGAATGCTCCTCTGTTGGTATTAAAACAAATAGACATTCACAGCTGCATGTACATACAATTATTTCAAATATTTCATAAAATGTGAGCTCAACCAAAAGCAAAGAAAATTTCCTACCTCTTCTCAGGTAGCCTAGCGCCAACTGAAGGTCATACAGTACTGATGTCATAAGATGCTCTCTTAAGGTGACAGTACAGATAATGGTGCTTATCAGAATAAGTAAAATAATAAAATTCTTAAAATATAACAGAAGATAAGATTCTTCAGTATTAATCAGGATTTGGTGGAATTTCAAACATTATAATAAAAATAAATAAAAGCATATTTTCTAAAGTTGTTACACCAGCCTTCCCAGGGTGAGACAGGGGAGCTGGATCCATCCATCCATCCATCCATCCATCCATCCATCCATCCATCCATCCATCCATCCATCCATCCACCCTACAACCTCATCCCTACTAGGATAGTGAAGGGTGCTGGTGCCTATTGGTCGAGAGACGGGGTCACCCTGGACAGGTCGCATGTCCATCACAGGACCCTTGGCGGCTTCAAAAAGCTTATAGCTTATAAACCATTTGCTTGTTCGTGTTACTGCTCCTACAGCTTGGAGTCCTTTAGATAAAATATCGGAGAAAGTTCTGGAACAGATTCCTCTCCTGCTTTGGCTCACGCTTCTTTTGAGAGACAGAAACACAGCTGGCTCCTTAGAAAGTTCTGGACTGGGAACTAAAAGCTGCCTGTTACTGAAAGAAAGGTAATGCTCTTTTGAAAGCAAAGATGTCTAACTAAGCAGGTCTGGCTAATTAGCCTGCTAATATTAGCGTTCAGTGTTACTCCATGAGAAGCAGAAAAAGATGCAGAATATTCTCTGCAAAGAAGCATCTACTTGTTTCTACTACTGCTCTTTTATACTATACAGTAGTCTTCAGTTCACTCTATATTTATTTAAGAATCCTTTTTAATGTCCTTAAAACACTCTTAGACTGGTTGATTATTTCATTTCCCTATGGGATCAATAAAGTGTTTTTTAATTGATTGATTTGCTTTTTACATTGGTGTCATTGATGAAACAAATATGTATTAGCTAAATTATTCTTCCTAATTTATGTGTGTGTAAAAATGTTTGTCCATAATGAACACAGATGCAAATTAGCCTATTCTACAATCTGGTACAGTGGACCAAATGGTGACATTTCTGGTGGAACTGTATATCATCCCTTCCAAATAGAGTTATATTTAGAAATATTATTATTATTCTGCGTCACTAAATCACTGCACTAAATCACCCCAGTAGGGATCTGTCTTACCTGGCAGGAGGCGAACCCTCCAGTATATGCGGAGGCACCGCTCCTCCTTCCTGAAGCCACGCTGGCACTTGCAGGCCAGAAGTGAAGGGTGTTTGGCCAACAGAGCGTCCTGTCTCTCCAGGCACTCAGATGCTTCTTGTTCCCCTAGCGGTGCAACTGCCGCATCGACCGCACACAGCTCCAAGCCTCGGTACAGAGCCTCGCACTGTGGGTCAGTGGAGCACACACGGTGAGCTTCAACACAGTCGGTCACTGGAGCTGAGAAGGGGAATATCTGTGATGTGGAAAGTATCACACCTGAGAAACAGAAAAAAAGAAAAAGATTACAATAATAATTGAAAAACGGAGCAGTAAATATCAACAACAAGGTCTTGCAAAGGTAGAGCCATCAAACACATTCAGTGAGCTGCTGTACAGTATGACAAACAAACATGACATCTAACCTTTGCCATATAAAAGCAAGAAAGTCGTTGTTGGAAGACAGACATCAGAGGTCCTGTTTGCAGTTTACCATGAAGTGGACACAGCAAACATGGACAAACTTGAGCTGCCCTCCATGTTTTTGACCAACATTGAGGGGAAAACTCACAGTACATCTCCATGGACACACTGTCATCACTGTAAGATGTGGCGATGTTGAACTTCAGAGGACAATCCTGGAAGGAAGACAGCTAGAGGCTTATAACCTGAGTCTGGTGTTGATGATCAGCTTCCAGAAGAGCAACAAGCCCAGACATGCAGGTCATGGATGCAGGGATGCACTGACAGGAACATTTGAGCCGATATCAATATCAAATATTATCCTTGTGGTCAACAACTGATATTTACAGACGTTGTTCATATGTCACATTTCACTACCCTTCTGACACTTAAAAAAAAAAACAATCACCACTGCTTCTCTGCTTCTGTTAAACTCTTTGGTGCATCACTATCAAACAAATACCATATGACCAGAAACAAATGGCAGTAAGATGGAAATAAACATTATGTGTTAATATTGGCCCACTTTTATTCATGAGGCTAAAACTGAGATGTTAAAAAAAAGACTAATATCATCTGATACCGACATTGGTGCTGACATATTGTGCATCTCTAAATGTGCTGAGTGGCTCAGTCAGAATAGATCTGCCAGCAATAGGTAGTCTAAAACATGAGTTAAGCTCATGTTTTAGACTACCTATTGCTGGTAGGTCTAAAACATGAGAAAAAATGCATTTTTTTCTCATTCCAAAATGTTAAGAACAGACAGTTTTCTTTCTGAGAGACTAATTAACCTCACAGTCATGTTTTTGGACTGTGGGAGGAAGCCAGAGTACCCAGAGAGAACCCAGCATGCACAGGGAGAACATGCAAACTCCATATAGAGAGAACCCAGGCCAGGACTTGAACCCAGAGACCTTCTTGCTGTAAGGCAACAATGCTACCAACTGCACCACTGTGCAGCCCTGGTTGTGTTTCATTTTTGCCTCATCAGGTTTCCCCTGCTAGTAGAGTCTATGCAAAGGCTGGGCCACTCAGCTGGTGATTGATGGATTCTCCCTCTTTCAAAGGTCAGCAGTGTCAACATGAATTGCTTCTTGTAGTTAACTGTGAAAGTGACACCAGCCACCCTAACTCAATTGAAAAAAAGAAGCAGAGGACTCAGTTGTAAACACCAGCTTACAGCAAAACTATTTAGCCCTCGGAGCAGCAGTCAAACATCAAACATTTCTGATAGTTTCATGTTCACTCTTTCACCTGCAGATCTCACAATCATATAAATGTTTGGTTTTCGTCCCCCACCTAGCCTCCTGTCACACATCTTCATCCTCAACTTCACAGAGCATCGTCCTGGACATAGATCATCCACCTCCATCCCCTCACTCCTCCACCTGTCTGTCACATGCAGCTGTTGTGTCTTCACTCCATTGTGATTTTCATACCTCTGTATCTTCAGCCTCTCTTCCACCTGACTCCTGCTCCATTCCTCTGTTTCACACACGTCTCATCACCTCAGTGTCCTTGTGCAAGTCATGCAATAATGTTCTATCATTTGCTTTCTGTGGTTGTAAAAAGACAAAGGGCAGCTGAGAAAATTTCTCCATCATCACTCTCAAAGCAAACATTGCAAGCAGGTTTTGCACCACCTCTACTTGCTTTCCAAAGCTATCAAAATGTGGCATGAAAAACAAACATCAAAGTAAAATCGAGGGAAAACCTTTTTCATCATAACTGTGGGTTGAATAATTTTTCTCTCTCCAAATAAAATGTGTCAAGCCATGGCAAATGGAGGAAAACTATTTTTTTCCAAATATAAAATTTAAAATAACGTCCTTAAACAATAAAAAATAACCTTTTATGGATAGAATCTTCTATAAAAATGGACAAAATATATGTTAGAACCCCTTCATTTATTTTATTTTATGTTTTTTAAATGGAGCAAACTGTCTGAAGCCTGTAAAATATATTATGTTGTGGGAGAGAAGGTAAATGTGGTCTGAAGGCAAACATTTGTCTTCCATGGAGGGCAAATTGTTTGTCTCCTGGTGGGACAGAGTCACATTACACATGACAAAAACAACCTTAAAATGCTGGAATATAAACTACTGCCTGATGCACAACAATCGCATCAAAATGTCTAAAGTCTGTGTTCTGTATGGCTGTTCCAACAACTACTTTAATAGAGAGAAAGGTAAACGTTATTTTCATGTTTCAAAGGTAGTTAGTCACAGGAGAGTTAATAAAACAAAATTACAGAAAAAAGAGGAGAAAAGTGGATCAACAATCTACAGCTATAAACAGGAAGTGCAGAAACTCACAATGCCAGAGTTTGCTGCGCAACTTTCTAACAGGTCCTGATCGCATTGTTTAAATTCTATTTTCAGATACTTTATTGGAGTGTTGCTTAGAAAGACAAGCATTTATATACAAGGTAAGATAGATTATGTTTATGCCCTAGCTTGGTTGTCCATAGAAACAATTTGACCTGTCAACCTGGAAAATGAATTCCGGAGCCATATCTTCATTTACCGAAGAACTTTCAAGATAAAACAAGTTGTAAAACTCATGGAAGAGAGAAATGTTCTCCCTAAAACAAGATACGTTTTATTTCTTTATATAACAAGAAATTTTTATGTTACAACAAGATGCAAAACTTCTTTTAACAAGATATAAAAATTCACTCCTCTGACACTTTCTGACTTGTTAGAAGCGCCTAAAGACTCTTGCTCCTTCTTCCTACATTGTTTCTTTAGATGATGTAGAAATCCCAAGACGTGTTGATGTTTTACTGTTACAACCTTTCTCGTTTAAAAGAGAAGATATTTTTATTTTAATGAGCTATAAATCTCATCATAACAATTTTTAGTTTTTTTTATTTTATTATAAAGAAAACATTTTCTCATTTAACCCCTGTAACTGCAAAATTTTAAACATGGCTCCTGAATTAATTTCCAATCTCTGGCAGTAAAATGTTTCCATACATTAATAAGTGTAAAAAAAGGACCAAGGAATCATTTCCAAGACTTCTGACCTTGTTGACTCCACATGTGCAGCTCAGCTGCTGCATGCCACGTGTCAGGGCTCAAAGCGCAGGGCTCCTTTTGGCTTCTACAAATTGGGATTTTACATTTACTTACATTTACTTTATTTACATTAATGACTCCAAAGTTATTTAAAGATTTTGTATTGTATTCATCCAGATGGATGAATTCAGAGTTCATCCATCTGGAATGATTTGTTCCCTACTATATGGCTGCCTTTATTAGCAATATTAAACATGAGGAGGCTCTCTTCTAAAGATTCAATATGTGGCAAAAAAATGTCATCTGGGAGGCAGAAATTGAGAAATAGAAAGATAGATGGAGAGAGAGAGAGAGAGACAGAGAGCAAGAGAGAGAGAGAAGTACTGCAGGAGAAAGCAGAAGAAATGGAGGCAGAAACAGAAAACCACAGTACCAATGTGAACCTTGATGGGTTGGACGCGCGCACAGCATGAAGCACAATCAGCATGCACCGCCGAAAATGATGTTCTTACACTCGCACCGAAATGTGCACGCATTCACACCCAAACACACACATGCAGTGGCAAAATAACAACACAGAGACGTCGCACACACGACTACCCTGAGAAGGACCCTTTTATGTGCTTGTCCTGCTGGGAGGGAGACTAGGAAGCACAGAACCCATCATTATTACCAGAACACAATACTGCACAACCACAGGGGAAGGGGCAGAGGGGGCGAAGCAATCTGTCTAAGACACACACCCGCACACACCCGCGTCCACGCACACATCTCAGTGTCAGAATAAAGTGGCTGAGGGAGCATAAACAGCTTAACATTCAGTGCCGGATCAGTAGACAGTATGTAAATTGAATACTGAGTGTGCTGATGAAAGACTAACCACACACATAAAACATTGTAGGTTGAACAAACAGCCTTTGTGCAGCAATGCATCCTGACACTCCACCGCAGCCCAGTTTGCGGACCCTCGGTAGGACGTGCTTGGCGCCGACGGCTTGACTCTGAGCCGCTCTCTGACCAGAGGCGGTCCCGCCTCCCAGCAGCAGCACATGGTCACACTTCTGCAGAACGTTCACTCATTTCTATCGGCGGTGTAAAGGAAACACAGCACTGATGTCCATGTCACACACTTCAAGCTGGGAGCCTTTCCAGCACGCACGCACGCACGTACGCACACACACACGCACGCACGCACGCACACACACACACACATCAGACAGACTCTGATTGATACACTTTTGCTCAGTTTAAGCTTTGCTGGGATGAGAATTAGAACAGCTTTAAGCCTGGAAGCAACTAGTTACAAATGTCTGCAGTGCAGGTTAGAATTATGGAAGTAAATGACTTTCATATACTTCTATGATCTGTTCTTGTTCCATTATAATGTCACCATATGACATAGAACTTTGATGATTTGTTTACAGCTAAAATTTTTACCTACACATGGTCAAATACATGCATACTGCCCACATGAAATCTGACGGAATAAGTGGTATCTCATGTAAACACTTTGTGAATGAACCAACAAGCATCTAGTGCAGTGGGGCCCAAAGTGGGTCCTGGAGGGCCAACATCCTGCATGTTTTAGTTCTCCCCCTGGTTTAACACACCTGGATCAAATGATGACTCATTAGAGGCCTAAAAAGAACATTGACCTGCTGAGGAGGTCGTTATTAACACCAGGGAGAGAACTGAAACATTCAGGATCCCCAAGGGCCAAAGTTGGCCTTTGAGAACCAACTTTGGGGACCACTGATCTGGCTGGATATGTATCATCTCTTCTCAGCAGGAGTTTATTTTAAATCAGTTGTTTTCCTCATACAGACTGGATGGTTGACAAGAGGTCATGGCTTTCTGAAGGCTAATTCTGAACCCAAGTGACAATATTTGTTCCATTTTCAGCTGGTGCGGTTTGCTTTTAGACAAACTGCAAATCGCACTGTGCCAAAACAAACAAGATTTGAGCAACACGTTCCCCTCCTTGCCTGTGGTGGCGCTGCAGCAAGAACCACTGAAGGAAACAACATAGCATTCACTGGAAGCTAAACCTTCTATCAGGATTATGCAACAATGCTTTACAATTGATCCAGTTTTACTTTGTTTAAAACCAACCGCACTTTGGCTCTTCCAAACATACTTCTTGTAATTTTCTCCAAATAACTTTGTCCTTGGCTCATCTGACCATAAACTTTCTGTATTAGTCACTTAATTTATCCATGAGAGTTGCTGCAACATTCAGTAGAGCATGAAAGTGTTGGCAGCCTCAGTCTTTTCCTTGTAAAACATGATCAGCTGGTGCTCCCATATTTCCTGGTTCTCATTCTTGATCATCCTCAAGACCTTTTTTAATTCAAGGGTAAAAGTTTCTATCATCCCAGAGTGAGCACCATTCAGAATGGTTTCCAGCTGTGAAAAAATGGGGTGGCTGTGGCTCACAATAGAAATTTGTAGAAAAACATCAGAAAGTTGTGGGTTTGATTCCAGCTAAAGGTGTTTGTTAAGGCGAGTGAGAACAGGGCAGGGCCCAGAATGGGCCCCTGAGGTCTAATGAACAACCACTGTGGTAAAGAGAAAAACACAACAACTCATCTTATTTGGTTTGATATTACCAAGCAGTAGGAACTGAACACATCTATGAAAACTAGACACTATTTTTTATTTATTGTTTCACTGCGGCGTAAATCCAAGCACAATCCAACCTGCATTGAGTTGCCCACATAGCAGATTTCTTACATTTCCAAGTAGCAACAACATGCTGTGTCCCCAGCTTTTCACTGGCTCCGTCAGTTACTGGATGTGGCGGGGTCACCGCCTCCAGCTACACGTAAAGAGCTTTGACCTTTTTACTAAGAGATATATCACAGCTGCCAATCACTGCTCAGAAAGAAGACAATTTAAATGGTCTTAAGTCTGCTGGAAACTTGTTTAAGTCACTAAGTTTTACTTTGTGACTTTAAATATGATTCAGATTAATTTTGAAATGTTGACATGAACAACACAGACACACATGAATAAAATACCACTATGTTAATGACCGAAAACCCACAAAGGTCACTGAAATGACTTGAAGCACAAATCAATGAAAATGTTTTCTTAAAAAAACATCTTAAAAAATAAACTAATGAAGCAGACTTGAACAAAAAAGTCTTTATACTTTTTGCAATATCAAAAATAAAGATCATTTCAAAGGCTGGTCTATGACCAGAAAAAACCTGGTTATAGATTCAAGTTGATTGCCTGATTATAAAGTCTGGCACAAAGTCTTTTTCTTTCCCTAATGTGGGATCAGTTTACAGTCTAGTGGCAAATCATAAACTGTATGTCCTGTGAGATTCCACAGCATCACAAGGGAGAGTCACATTTTACTGACGTTCCACCATCAAAGAGATTGGGCCGACCACCGAGGATTAGAAGACAACGGACATCTGCAGTGTTACCATTGGACTGTGGGCTGTGAAAGCAGGAAGACTTGTGTGAATACAAAAAAACAATGTTCTCTAGTACTCCACTTGTAATCAGTCAGCCTAATGAAATCAAACAAAACAGTCAAGTACGTTGGGGTTACACATCATGGCAAAGATTCAAAGCACACCAGCAATTCAGAATTGCAATTGCAACCTGGCCAATCAGTGAACAGAAGAGGTGGTGAATGCTAACGTTGATTTTCTGCGCAGTTTTAGAATTGTCGTGTATTTATGGTTGTAGTTTCACAATGTTAGCAGAGGAAGTGAACGAAGCCACTCAGCCTCCAGTCATTTAACACGTCAGCAGAGTCTGAGTCGTTTGTCAGTAGCTGATGATCAAAAGCAAAGTGGAGCACAAGAAGTTGGTGTTTACCAGGCTCCTCCTGTCTGGACAAAGAAATCACCCAAATCCCACAGAGCAGGGCATTTATATTGGAAAAACCCAAATTCCTTCACAGCGATTTAAAAAAAATGTACCATTTAAGGCAATGAATTATTAGGTTTAGAAGATGGTGACTTTGCCACAGATGAACAGGCTAGTTTGACTGGCATTTTTTTCCAGTAAAAACGTTAGTCCTCAATTTAGTCATTACGTTAGTCATTTGAAGGTAATCTTTGTCTGATATTAAACTTAGATCTCTAAGGGCCAAATAGATTTTCACATCCCTGTATAATCATTTGATGACAAGGGTTATAACCGCAGCTTCCTCCTCAGGCTCTTCGAAAAACAGAGAGAAGGGATCATGAATATTCTAGATGATTACGTCAAGCCTGTTTTCTTCCAACTAAAAACCGTCAAATACAAAGTGACTCCTGGAAGGGTTAGCTGAAACTCATGTGATGTTGCGCCATCCCATTCTGAAAGACTCTGGCACATCCACATGTCATCTACATTTCACATGAATTTCGCCCCAATTTTCATGCAAATCTGTGAATAGAAGCAAATACTAATGCAGCTTTCTATCCACTGTTTTCTGAGGGTTGATCAAGATGAACATTAACCAAGAAAAACTATTACCACAGAGAGAGTCAGTAAATCATAAGAAAGCAGAAATTATGCAGCATAATTATGAACACCTGACAGTCTTGAAGAGTTGAAAAAAAAACACCTGATGAAAATGTGACATTTTGTTTTAAAGTCAGACACCTTTGCTCTATACAGTTATGTATTTGCAGTTTTTTGTTTATCATCACTGTGATGACTGCTCTAAATATTAGTGTTACACACATTTCATGTTAGGATGTATTTTCTTCTGTTTGTTTGTGAAGACAAATGACTTGTGTTTAAAGCAGATTTGTGGAAGATAGATGACAGCAGGCCAAACATTTGTTTGCTTTTATTTGACATACAAACACAATTACATCTATTAAAGGGGTATTCGGGTACCCCTTTAATACCCAAGTATTATAGGATATTAAAGGGTGGAGTACAATGCTGTGTTGTATGGAATAATTAAGAGTAGTAAAGTAGTAAGTGTGTACATAGATGCATAACAGCCATACGTTCATACCAAGTAATCATTCCCAATGGAAAACCCTGAAATCCAAGTCCTGTCTAGAGTACGTTCTAGTGGCAAACAGGTTTTAATCTCTTTAGTAATCAAGTGCTGCAAAAATAATGCAGTTCAAATATTTACAAGAAAGCTTTCCAAGAAACTATCTCAGTGTAGTTGGATTTAGTTTGGGTGATCTACTGTGTTTTAACAATCACAACTTCACATTGGTTGCACAGCAGCTCTGTGATCCCAGGGCGTGAAGGGAGTCGCTCCTGTGTTGACGTCCTTAAGACTGCATTACATTCCAACAAATGCAGCCTATGATTATTTCTGAGTGGTTCATTTATATGAACTGCCCATATGCCATGTGAATATTTTGCGATACACAACTCATACTCATATGAAACAGAAATGCATGTTGGTGCATATGCTGCCAATTAAATTGATATATTAGTCTGAGAGACCAGGTCAGTCAGTATTCAATTGATTATTACAGAATTAGATCAATGTGGAAAATGAATCAGATGATCTTTATTGTTCCCAAGGGGACGTTCACTGGGCAGTGAGATGACGGCATGTTAAAGGAAACATCTTTATCACCATGCCACGGCACTTATAAAGAGTAGACAGTGGCACGCTTTGTTCCTGACTCCCTGCTGACTTAGAACTAGGTCACCAAAATGGTTGTACCAAAGTGAACAAACAGAACACAATGACATTGTCCATTAGCAATTCTGCAATTATACTACTTGTCATTTTTCTACAAGCTAGCTGAGCTGCATGACAGAGTTATAGGCTGTAAAATCATTGGCAGTTTGCCTGAGAAGCATGCTTTTTAAAACACATTACTTTTATTTAGCAATCCCAGAGGATACAGCCACAACACCAGACAAGAGAATAGCACAGTGACACAAACATAATTAATTTTGATCAATGAAAATAAGAAATTATGTTCTAATATTATTAGGTTTTCAAATGGCGATTAGACTTTTATTCTGGACTTACAAGGAAAAATCAGGGAAGATAGATTTCTGTGTCATATTCTTCAACAAGTCCATCCATCCATCCATCCAGTTTTCCTAGGACTGTCCAGTTTGTCCTCTCAGTAGGTATTATGACTAGCATTGTCAACTTAATTATCCAAATATGAGTGTGCAGGTGCCTCTCTCTGATTGGTTCCTAGAAGACGATGGAGACATTCAATTGGCAGCCTCCAGGATGTGACGGATATAAAAGTTTCTGATGGACTTCCTGCCATCCATCCTCAGCTCATCTCAACAGGCCACACTGTTGGTCTGTTAACACCATGTAAAGTTCTGGAGTTTGTAGGAGCAAGCAGCTGTTCATGTTTCCTTCGTTTTCTCATGTTTTTCTTGGTTAGGGAGGTAAGTTTTTATCATTTGGTTTATTTACTTTCAATTAGGTAAGTTGGTCAATATTCCGATAATTTCCTTTTGTTTGTTGTTTTTGGCATTCGCTCACTCTGAAGCCATATGCTCCACTTGTAACATCTTAATCAAAAACACATCTTTTTAAAATAAATAACATTATAAACTGTTCAAATTCATGTGTGTTGACTGCTTGGGATGTGAAGAGGATGGATCCTTCATGGTATATGACCTGACCACCCCTAGACGGGTCGTAACAGTGGGTCATCCCCCACAGACTCCCATCCAGATCAGAGTACCTCAGTTGAGTTAGCGGTGTCCTCCACTGACACATCCCATACCACCTCAACTGGACTGGTCTCATAACTATTAGAGAAAAAAATGGCAGTAAGGTTGGATTGGTTGAGCATACAGGCTGAGGGAAACTCAACAAATCATTTATGATTCTGACTAAATCACAAATGATGATAAAATTAACAGTTGGATATAATAGAATACTTGTGGAAGCATACCTGAGTGTATTGAGTCACATTCATCAAAGTTATGCTGAAAACTAAAGAAAGCACAAGAACATCGTTGTAGGCACAGAAGAGGAAATCTTATCTTCATAACCTGTTAAAGGTAGAAGAAGATCAGCAAGTCCCTGATGCAAACATTATTCTAAACACAAACTGAAAATGGTGGACTGGTCCAAAAGAACCCTGACATCAGCACCATTAAAACCCGTAACCTGTGGATGAAAAACGCACAGAACACGGCAGCCTTCGCTCACATTGCGTGTGAAGGACAGAAGAATGAATAGGTATTCATGTGAAAATATCGATCACCCGCTTCCTCGCAGTGAAGAAGAGTGATAAATCACAAAAGACAACTTCACCGATCACAGGCAGCAGCTTCAGCAGCAGCTCTGTCTTTAATAATGATGCACTTCAGCATCAATAAATCCTTAGGGCATTCATTCTGAGCTTGTGATATAATTACCATTAACAAACAGAAACAGCTGCTGCTGGCCTTTAGACTCCTGCAGGATTACACTTTGTGCCACACAGTTAGATCTGTACTTAGTTTGAAGTGCAAAGCAGGAGGTGAAGCTACTCCACAATGATGTTCCTCTCTTTTCATTCCAGATGCCCAGTCTGGACGCTCCTCCTGCTCTCCACACATTCCTGCTGCTCACATGTTTTCATATTTTGCTCCTAACAACTGAGTTGAGGACAAACAGGAGGAAGAGTGCTTTTCTGGGTGAAAGTAATCCAGGCACTGTGATGAAAAGTGGAAGTGATGCGTTTCACATCCACTTCGGGATTGTTTGGAACAAATAGAGGAGTAAATGGTTGGTTAGAATAGCAAGAGATGGCAAACACAGTCGAATGAATAGAGGAAGAACAGACAGCCATCTAAAAAAAACAACAAAAAACAACAAATTGAACTTATCACCCAAGGGAGAGGAAATAAATCTCAGTAGGAATGACAGAACACAATAATGAGTGGCTGGCATAAAAAAATAAAAATAATAAAAAAATAAAGCCATAATCCCATCAATTCTGACTTAAATGGCATGTCAGTTTCAGATCAGTGGAGTCAACATGTTGGAGAGTAAGGTAATCAGTAAGTAAACAGAAAGTTAGTTCAATTATTCATTACAGAGGCACTGTGCTGCACTGCACAGCCAGAACTGGAGTCTTAACATACACCTGTATGTTAAGACTCCAGGTGTATGGAGGTGTATGCTGCAGAATGTATGGAGGTGTATGCTGCAGAGGTGTATGCTGCAGAATGACGGGCTCATTCTGAGCCCGTCATTCTGCAGCACCTCTGCAGCTTCCATTACTACAGTTTCATATCTGCAAGCATGTATCTGCAGAACTAATGCCTGGTTCACTACAGAGACCACACACACAATGCTGAAAACACTCCGGCATAACGGCTTTGGTCGTGCAGTGTGTGGTGTGGAGCCACAGGAGTAACACACACACACACACACGCACGCACGCACACACACACACACAGATTTTACTCTCCAACAATCAGATATCATACAGAAAATCTCACAAAAACCCTTGAGACCAAACATGAATTCATGGCCAACTGGGAAGAAGAAGTGGTGATAATTTGTGGATTTTATTTAACAGACAAAACTACACAGAGACGTCTCTGATGTCCACCGGGCTTTCTGATGCGCCACAGCTGTCTTCTTTATTTACAATTCCTCTCATTATAGAATGCCTTCATTCCTGGACTATTTTAACTTTTTCCTTACAATTTTTCAACTTTTTAAAATCAGAGAATATCCCAGTTTTCTCTTGTAAATAGTGTGAAAATCATCTTAAAATACTTTTTTGGTGGAAATGTACTCCTCACGAGAAAATAACTCCAGAATATGACATTCTACCAAAAACTGAAATGAAACGGTAAGGGTTACCGTTTCATTTCAAAAAGATTTCAGGTCAAAATCTAGTTTAGATGTTGTTAAGGAGCCATTTCTGCATTTCTGTAAAATATTTTTCCAAATTATTTTTGATGCTTTCTTTTCCAAATTGCAATTTCCTGCTGCCATTAACTCCTTTTTTACCCGATTGTTTTTCTGTGGTTCTCTTAGGCATCTTTTTCTAAATATTCTATTTCACAGCTATAAAATACAGAAATTGATGTACTGTGTATCATTTAAAACCTGTTATTTCCCGTTTTCACGCTCCTTGCATCAAAATGAGTATGAAAGCAAATGTAAGAACTGATACATTTGTATTTTCTTTTTCCCTTACCTTACCATTTTCTGCTTTAATGATGCTCACCATATCAGTCTTTTCAGTAATAAGGTCATGCAGCAGTGGAGTTTCCACTCATGATGGCTTCCTTCATTTCTGATGGCTGAATTGTGAAAAACTCACCCTAAAACTCGACTGAAGCTGAGTAGAAGCAGGCTGTGTGTTTGCAGCCTGTGATTACCGGACATGTGAGGGCGCCTGCATGGACTTTGGCTCCACTTCATGCGCTTCCTTACTAAGAGCTGAAGTTGAGAGCTCGTAATTGGAGTCTGAATGACCTTTTAACAGATCACAAACTTCAAAACACTTGTAAAATTAGTTCTGGAGCACCATGGTAGGTCAACCACTCTAATAATAAAAAAATGGAACATGTGGAACACAGTGCTGAAAATAACAATATAAATTGGCCATTTTATGCCTCTAATTCGTAGGAATTTGTGCCCTGATTCCTAATTTTTGCACAGAAGTCAATGTGTCACCTGCAAAGCTCTTATCACATATCCCAGAAATTTAGAGACTCTGAATCACAAATCTAATTTCCCCCACTTCCTTGTTTATAAGACACTGTGCTAATAGAGGGGCCATGATTAGTCTAATTATGATCAAAGACCAATATAATGGATGATGTCAGGATGATTGGAAACCTCCCACACAGTGATGAATGTCTTTCCCCGTTGTGTTGCTGTGTACTGAGCAAACTGAAGCCTCAAGTAAAGTGGCTTTGAAAGGGAGAAGAAAAGAACTGGGGAGAGGGGATTCAGCTCAGTCCCTCAGGTCAGATACAGAGATGTACAGAAGTAAACTGGCCCTTCAGATTGTCAACATGTCTTCATGGATTACAGCAAACAGTAAAAGCACCTTGGATGCCTTTAGAGAAACATTAGGTGGTATGCTGTCGAAGGGTTGTCAATAGTAAAGTTCTGTTAATTACACCCTGACCCAATTTTATGAATGTCCTTTGTGTTGTCCATAACATACAAACTGAACCTACTTGGGCTGGAAGCCACTCAGCCAGGAAGAAGCTTTTGCTTCTGAAAAGGAAACCTGGTAAAACCCAGCCTTGTGCTTCAACACTTTGCTTCATGCAGAGGTTGGGTGCTAACATTTTTGTGGAGTCAATTAAATCAATCATTTATAAAACATTCCAATCTGAGTATCATCTCGGACTCTGAATTCAATGCATCTCATTCTCCAGGAGCTGTCGGAGCATTCAACAGTTCTGGACCGGAGGCTTTGGAGCACGCTTGTTGCAAGATGGCATTCTGCAGGATTTCCTCCTGCTGGGCCTCGTTGCCATGATAGAGCAGAAAACCACCAACTAGCCAAAGTTGCCAAAGACAAATGAAAAGAAACACATTCAGTTATTTGCCAAAGCAGTGTAGCGCTCATCAGACCTTTGGGATTTAACATCAATTTCTCCAGACCTGATGTCTGACTCATTCTAAATATTTTGCATTTTCTTTGCCTTATTCTTGACTGATAAGGCAAAAATGTCTCCCCAAAAATCTCAGGTAATGCAGTAATACAGTGAGCTTCACTACTTCACCATATAACCATGTTAGTATGTCGGAGGTCTGTTCTGTTTTCACATGGAGGCGGAGCCATCTTGTCTCGGTGTCATGTCAATTGGCCGTACAATATTCTCCTCAGAAGGAGGAGAACCAATCACAGTCGCTGCTCACACCTGGGAGTTAGAATTGCATCATCCTTGTTCAGTCACAAACCGAACTTCCACTTTCATCCAATTAGAACTCAGCAACAGAGACCAGCACACCGCGGCCAGACCTGCGCTCAATAAGCTTCAGTGTTAAATATGACATTAGTTATAGTTATCAGTGTTTCTCTTTGTGGGGAGTTAAAAAAAAAAAAACATCTCTCCTGATTTGTTTATTATTATTTAGGGGTCGAGACAATATAGTAAGCAAAAGAGAAAATAGCTGTCATTTTTTTATTGCATTTGTATTTGTTGTTGATGACATCTGAACTCCAGGTTCATGTCCTCAGGGTTTGTTTATGTCCATCACTCCAACCTGACTGTTTAGTCTTCACGCTAATGGTAGCCATGGTTACTGAAAATCAAAGGGGACGAATATTAAGGTAATCACCAATTTTATGTTTAAAATTTGGATTCAATTGTCATCATTTTGTAGAGTCCAGATTTCACTTTGACATTGAAAGGGTTCAATGTCAAAGTGAACCCTTTCACTTTGACAAGTGTTGACAAATTAGGCTCTTTGTCAAGAGCCTAATTTTTTTTGAGAAAAAAAGGTCCTGAAATTTTAAAGGTCCTAATTGATTTGAAAAGCAACTAAAAATATTAAATATCCAAAGGAGAGATTTTTCTTTTCTGGAAACTCCAAATAGCTAAGCATTTTTTTGCCTTTATGTACATAGAATTTTAACACATGAAACCACAGGAGTTGCATGCATTTAGTCCAGAAGCGCCCGAAAGGTCTCCTTTTGCTGCCATAAAGAGAATAAATGCACAAAGACTGAAAACTACTTCGAACTCCAAACATCCCGACTGCAAAAATGCAGTCAAAAGAAAATCTGTCAAACAGCCACGAATTGCAGCTGTCAGGGGAATGGAGTGAGAAGCAACAACAAAAGAAAAATTTTGTCAAAGAAAATGGTTCTGAGTTTCACAAGCTATAGAAGAGAAAATGACTGCTGGAGGAGCAGAAGTAAATGATGGTTTCATGTTTTCCTATTTCAAACACTTTGGATTACTGTGATTTGAGTAAAGTCTCCAAACAAGATCTGGAAAAAAAATGTTTTGGTTATTGTTACTCAAATGCTAAGCTTTTTATTTAGTCTGGCTATTGCAAAGAATGGGTTGGATTTTAACTGTTTTAAAATGTTCTCATGCTGTTTAGATCATACATTCAGACGGAAACTGTGAAGCAGCAAGAGAGAACCGTCCAATTAGGACACCATTTTGAACACCAGCAGACCTGTGAAGGGAATGGAAGAAGCTGAAAGGTCTGAAAAGACTTTCAGAGGCAGGAGCATGGGAATCATGAGTGAGCCACAGAGCCATTGTGAGAGTCACACCCTGCTTACTTTGATGTATAATACTCAAGTTATTGTTATTATCATTTTTCCCCTCTGCCCTTCAAGCTAATATTAGCCAATAATATCTGGAAGTGTGGTCATTCACGTCCTCTGCTGCCATTAAAAGGACACAACCAGAGACAGACTACAATTCTGAAACAGCACAATCATGTTACCTTTCACCATTTTGTGAAGGATAATAATGCAGAACAACAATAATTCAACAACAGGGTTTAGTGTATCTGCTGGTTTCCAGACTATAGTTTGAGGTTGTTTTAATTAGAACCTCAAACTATACAAATAGCCGAAGTTCAATTGACAGTAAATTAAAGGAGCTGGTCATCAAACCTCTTCACCATGTTGAATCTCTGGAGTTTTGGACGTGACTTTTCCCGGTCTATCACAAGAGGCTCTACACAGACCATCCATCATAATACCAGGGGGATGTTTGTAACCTTTGGCAACCTATAATTTAACATATGATGATTTCTTATATGTTAGTCATGGTCTACTGAAAGGAAAAGTGGCTTTATTACTTATTACTACCAGCAGGAAGTCACTTAGATTTATTCTGGTTGATCAGAGGACTTAATTGTTCATATTTCATGTCAGGCAACTTGCCTAAATCAGAGTAGATGGAAAAGGGATGTAAAACAAATTTTTCACTAAATAATAAACTATGAAATCCAATTACACAATGTGATTTAACAGTTTTACCACTATGACATTTTGACATCTGAAATGGCCAGCTCGGCAGGAAACTGAAACACAAGTATATCAGTGTGAAAGGGTTTGCTTGGTGGTACAAAATGGAGGTAGGAAAGTATGAAATGGCAACGTGTATATTAAACTGGGGGTGGCTGCTCCCAAAGAAGCAAACTGACTCAGAGCCAAACACTTAATTTTTTTTCCCCTTTAGAAAGACGTGTGGTTCAATTGTCAAAAGTGTTTGAAAAATGAAAATGTGAACGAAAAGGCAAAGTGTTTATTTTTCTCCACAGATAATGAACGTTCCCTCAGAGATGCTCGACTTCACATGTTACACAACAAGCAGACGTCTGAAGCTGAGAGCTTCTAAACATTTGTAGGATTTAAAAAAACAAGAGGAAATGGAAGTCAGTGGTTCCTGCTGCCATTGGAAATCTGTCAGAGAGACTAACTTGGGATTGTAGGTCCAGCCACAGATCTGAAGCCAATTTCTGACACATCTGTCACTATGATAGCAGATGGACATGAGGTCAAGCCTTGGCCCAGACCTTGCCGCAGAGAGCAGAGGTACCTTCAGGGACCACTGACTCGGGGCCGGAGTCAAGTTGAGATAAGGACACACTCGCAGACGCACGCAGCATAATGTTTGTTCACACACTCAACAAACACACAGTGAAGGCAGCAGCAGCCAACACACCATCTGCTTTCTCTGTGTTTGAGTTCCAAATCCCAGTTATCAACAAACCACACAGAAGACCTCCAAACTACTCGTCCAGACACACCAATTCCCTTTGAGAAGTATGCGGCACGCACACACTCATCAGCAGGCACACACGGCGCATACACTCCTGCTTCCAGATCAGATGGAAGCAGGTGGATGGAAGCCTCGTCCGCTGCTCATTTTTCATTAAATGTAACAGAAGAGGGAAGATGGATTTCCTCACTTCTTTTACCAAGTTCATTCCGCTCACTCACCTCTAATCCTCTTCATCCTCACTCCTCCCTCTAACCGGTTCTGACCCGGGATGATCGCCTCGCCATCCGACTCCAAGCTGCTTTTTTATTTTTTTTCTTTCCACACTTATCATCAAAGCAGCTTTATGATACTCATTTCACTGGCCTCATTGCTTTTCATAGACGTCATCATCTGTCACCAGAGATCAATAGAGATAAGACGTCCTCTCTCAGTCTCAATCTCGCTGTCTGCTTACTGCAATGGCCCCTGTTGTTCAAAGCATGCTCCCCTGCAGTGCAGTGGAATAATCATCAGAAATAAGTGTTTCAAAGGTGGGGCAGCTTAAAGACCAGAGCCAAAACCACCCGACATCTGTGTGTTTATATGTGTGTGTGGGCGTATGTGTGTAAGGGCGTGTGTGTGCGTGGGCGTGTGTGTGTGAGGGCGTGTGTGTGTGAGGGCGGTGCTGGGCGTGTGTGCGGGCGTGTGTGTGCGCGAGCGTGTGTGTGGCGTGCGTGCGTGGCGTGTGTGTGTGGCGTGGGTGTGCGTGTGAGGCGTGTGTGTGAGGGTGTGTTCCTTATTGACTTGCTTTTCGTAAAAAGCCAAAATGATTAAGAAAACCCTTCTCCCACACAAGAACAAGCACACACACACACGCCCACCACACACACGCCCACACACCCCCACACACACGCCACACACACACCCCGCACACACAGCCCACCACACACCCACACACGCCCACTCCCACGCACACCACCCACACACACTACAGCAGAGTAAGAACTCATGCTGTGTGGATCCAATTCTTTAACTTCTAAATTAAAAGCATAAAAGGGAAAGGTGCTGATGCCCAATTAATGCACGGGTTTGGAGTGTTGGAGTGTTGGACAGATGTCTTTCTTAAAAATAAATGAGTTGCAAAATATTTGATAGCACAGAAGAATCCTACTGCTTTGAGGAAGCTTATTCTGTCATCAGAATAAGAGTAGAAATAGTGCAAACTGAGACTGCTTTATGTCTCAAAAGGTCCCAAAGATGAAACCAGCTGGGAATGAGTAAAATTCTGTAGAAACAAACAGGGTTCAAACTAAACAGCTACTGAAATCAAACTAAAACTCACAGCCTCAGGAAGTCATCATGTTGTTTTCCAACATGTCTTCTCATTTGGATCAAACACCACTGGCTCCTACTGCATATGGGAAAGTGAGAGGGTTCCATCACATTGCCTGGGGGTACACCAGGTATGGGCACATCCACAAGGGTTCATTCACACCAGCCCTGTTTCATCTGCTTTAAGCAAACTCTAGATTGTTCACCATGAAAGTCCAGTTGGTTTGAAATATGTTTTAACACATGATGTGATTATGATGTCATTAGTTTAAATCAGAGGTGACCAGACTTTCTGCTCCAGAGGCCAAATCTGTCGAATTAAATTAAATATACAAAAAATGAGTTTATTGTAACTTTTTTGTTTGTTTTGTTTTACATACTCAATAATAAATATATTTCATAAAATCTGTGTACCATTAGAGATCCAAAACAAAAGCGCTGTGGACTGTTGCTTTATTTTCACAGTTTTTACAATTCTTGACTTGTAGTCTGGGGCCAAACATTTATCATTTCAAGGGCCATAACTGGAACCTGGATCACTCTCTGAATATGGTCTGAGTAACAACCAAACCTTTTGGAGGTACCAGATGATCATATGATGCATGGAATGCTGATTTAAAATGATGAACTGGAATCTCAATTTCTGTAAGCATTTAGTTTTTGAATCATAATGCCAGTTATTCTGTTATGAAATGAATATATATGATCAAGTTTAAAACATTTTAAAACTTATTCCTTGTTTAAAGGTTTAGTTTTCTTTCCAGCAAAGTTATATAAACAAATAAATACATATTGATGGTTTTGCTCTTTTTGGATAGTTTGGTAAGTTGAAGATTAAACAAGTTGAAAAAAGTGTTGATCTAACAGTTGATTTCATGCAGAGATGTTTTGTGTTGATGCTCTCTGGGTTTTCTTCAGGTTTTGTCTCACAGCCAGGAACAAAACACAAGGAAGGTAATGAGAGATCCAAACTGACAGAATCCATAACAGCTGCTGATCTGGTTTGTTGCCTTTGATGACCTAGTGAGGCTAATGGGTGTAGAAAAGGAACCAACAGATGGATGAAATGTCAGGAGCAAAAAACTACTACATTTAATGTCTTCGTTAAGTAAGAAAATGATGCAGTTTGATTTCTAGATGCGTATCGATCACAGAAGGAAGTGATCTGAAAGAGAACCAAATTAAAGTTTCTGTTCTACTTGAAAAATCCATGAAAACAATTCCACACAAATCTCCATTAAAACATGAAATTGCAGTTACTTAAAAAGTGGAGGTTAGATTTGGCCATTGTGGCTCTCCGCCCAGGGTGCCATTCCATCAGCGGGCAGCAGGAGCAACACAGACATCCGTTTACTGTACGTGAGCAGATATTGTTTAACATCCACTTTCTGCAACATGAATTTGATAAAACAAAACAAAATTATGAATAATTATTATTAATTATTAATTAATTAGATTGAATTAGATGGAGAAATGTCCAGATGCATGAAAACCAGCTGATTTCATCAGATGTGTAACCATTACTTTAAGTGTGAAAATAAAAATACAGCAATTCTTAGTATTATCAGAAATGTGGTTAAAATCTCATCTGTGTTTATTAATTGGTTTCTACATATGGAGAAGAAAAGCATAACCCAGGTTCCATTTCTGCCAGACGCTGCCCTGGTGATACAGCCGGTCCAGAGACATAAGGACGTTTAAAGGCGAACCATCGCGGAGTTATGCAGACCTGTTTGCTGAACTGCTACACTCCCAAAGTATCAGTATCACTTTATGTCCTGGAAAACTCCCAGGAGGCGTCTACGCAAAGTGAACCATGTTACGAATTCACTCCAACCCCCTAAAAATACACACAAACACGCACACCTGTCTGAGCGCCGATAAGACGTCAAACACCGCTGCTCCAAATGTGTTTGCACACCGGTGTCGGTTGACTGCACTTCCTCATTGAACGACTTGAACAATTTATTCTGACGCGCAGCTGAATCCGAGGGGGAATTTAGATTGAGATTGAAAAAAAGAACGAGTCAGACACGACCTGAAAGCCTTCAGGGAGAGACGCGAGCGTGAAGGGGGGATGCGGGTCTAAGGGGGGACCTGGAGATACATGAGCCTGTCACTCAAAGTCACAGCATCAGAACACGATGGACAATCATTAACAGGACTAATGAACACAGAAGGGCCACGCTGCAGTACAGAACAAGCTCTCGTTTAAATCCACCGTGGGAGAATTGCATTAGTTCTGCTACGGCCCTGATAAAGGCGCTGATCGGAGAGCAGGCCGCCTGCACCTGGCAGGACTGAGGAGGACAAACTGAAAACACCAAGCAGATGAGCTTGATGTTTTTCTTCTATTTTTTTCTTTACTTTTTAAGAAAAAAAATATCTTTAAAAAAAATCCAATGAGATAATAAGCAGGGAATGACGGTGAATCACATACAGCGAGACTAGTGAACTGTTTCAGTGTCACTGACCCGTTACCATTACACCACACAACAGCTCACTTTCTGAAATTCAGCTGAACATAAACTCTGCCTGGTGACCAAACACAACTACGAGAGATATTCATTATATTATTATTTATACAGATAAAATCCCATAGAGAATAGATTTTTTTTTCTTTACTGAAAAAATGTCATCTCAATCACACAAAAAGTGGAAAGAAAATCAATTAAATTTAAAAAGCTTTTCTTTGTTTTTTTCTTGAAGCAAATTTGTCTTTTAAAAACCAATCGGCAACATCACATATGTCCAGTTTTCAGGTCTTCTTAGAGCGTTTAAGTTCAACAAATATTTGGCCGTAGCAGGTAATGTGTCCAAATGCAGCACACCTGAAAGATCTCCTCTGATGCTGTGTGATTTTTCTGATAAAATAATCAATAACCCCCGCACCACTCCTCCAGAGCCCATTCTGAGCCCTACAAACTGGCTTTGTGTTTTTTCTTTCTTTCTTTTTTTTTTTTTTTTTGTAAGAAACTATTTTACTTTTTGTGTTTCCTTAAGATTTTAAAAACTATCCAGCCTGCTTGAACATCCATCCATCCATCCATTTTCCGTCCCTGCTTGAACAATGAGCCTGAATATTTGCTCATATTTTCTGCATCTGGATAATTGCAGTGAATTCGCACCAGCAGCGTCTACCTGTGAACCTGTCCACACAGACTGCAATGTGAAATTACAAAATGGTTTCTGGAGCTTCTACCACACATATTAAATATGGTATACAGCTCATTGTTTTGTTTAGTTGTTTTTTTTTTGTTTGTTTGTTTTTTTGTTATTGTTATTTATTTCTTCCAGAATTTGAAGCCTGGAACAAACAGACATGGAGATGAACTCAACAAGCTGGTCCTCAGGAGCACGCTCACACCTACAGCAAATTGATCTCATTTTATTCCAACAAGACGCAGCATTTCAGATAAAAAAAAAACTTTTTGTTAAATGCATTTGAAATTGTCAAGAAGTGCAGCTGAACATGTGGTGCAAATCAAATCGTCAGGAGATCCAGCTTGTTGTTCAGATGAGATAAAAGGCCCCGCTCTCCGGGAGAAAACAAGAGTCTCATTGAGACCTTTAATCAGACAAAACTGGAACTGAATTAAAATATAATAAAGGAAACTAACTTCTGAAAAGCTTCAAAAAATTCCCAGATGTTTTACTCTATCCATGTTCCCTCTGGAGAGGAAGAAAGAAGAAAGGATTTCCAGAGCAAAGAGGATAAATTCTAGAACAGAAAACAGTAAATCTTTTTTTTTTTTTTCTTCTATAGCTTGGACAATATTCTCTTATGGAAACTATCCATAAAAATATTTTATTACTTCTCCTGAAGGTCTTTGAGATTTTGCTTGTCTTACTTTGACATCTGCAGATTTTCTGTACGTTTTTCAGAAAAAAGGGAGAAAAAAAAATATATATATATATATATATATATATATATATATATATATATATATATCAGATTAATATTTTTTATGTTTCTGGGTGAACTGGGAGAACTGGGAGGAACACTCCCTCCCAGTAACCCTGACATCTGACTGATTGACCGGTTGATCAGTGAGGAGCTTTCAGCTGGAAGGGCGTAGCCTAGTGGCGTTTTATGTAAATATATTTACAGTCTGTCTCCCACTAAACCACAACCAGAAACTAACAT
This sequence comes from Poeciliopsis turneri, assembly GCA_922788865.1. NCBI lineage: Eukaryota > Metazoa > Chordata > Actinopteri > Cyprinodontiformes > Poeciliidae > Poeciliopsis > Poeciliopsis turneri. The sequence continues at coordinate 149,521 of CAKLNU010000807.1, forward strand.
CTAAAATACATTCACATTGTGATCTGAAATTTCCTGCAGGAAAGTTCCACCTATTGTCCCTCTGAGGACAGAGTCCAGAAAAAGAGTCCACGATGAAGTTTGTATCACAAAACAAGAAGACAAGTGAAGTTTACTTTCAGTGATCATGTCTGCTAAAGTTGTGAGGAGCCGGTTTGTGTTTCTGGTCTCCAGAATCACAGCACAGAGCGACTCTTACCTGGGAGGAGAAGAGCGAGCAGGAACCCCAGGAGAACCATGTTGGTCGTGTTCGGGACGCCCGGTCCAGTGGGCTCGGGGAATGGGGCGAGTACTGGACTAGTGAGGCGGGACGGGAACACTTCCAGCAGCTCCGCTTTCCGCGCCGCAGAAAGACTCGCAGCCGGCTGGCGGACACCTATCCGTGGGTCCGTTTATCCTCCGCCTGCAGGGGTCTGCTCCCCCCGAAGTTCTCAATTCCCCAGATGGAGAGAAGGAGAAGCCTTGGAGGAATAGTCTCGAAGTGCACTCTGGAGAGACGAAGGCAGTTTCTGAGCGCGCGCGTGTGTGCGTGTGTGTGTGTGCGTGTGTGTGCGTGTATGTGCCAAGGCTCCAGCGATCCCACCGCGCTGCGCTGAGGTATCTACCCGGCTGGGTGGAGGAAACGTCGGGCGTCACGGACTGCAGCTCCGCTCACTGTCGGTCATCACGACGCGGCTCCTTCCGTGGAGAGCTCCCGGTGCTTTCTGCGATCATGATGCTGACAGGCAGGGGGAGGCTGAGGTTATTAACTGGTGACATCCCTCCTTCCTCCTCCTCCTCCCCACAGATCATCATCTTCACCTTTAGGGGCAGTAGGATGAAAACAGTGCCTCATTGAGGTCATTATAAGCGAGCAGTCTGACTGCACCAAGATTCAGGATGTAACACAAACAGAAGGTAATGAGTAGTTTCTCTACAAACTAATATAGTTTCTCTGGATTCTAAGTTTGTTCCATTTCCTGCTCTGGGTTGAATGAAATCCTCTGGATCTTTGTGTCTTTCAGTTTTTTGAAACTTTGCAGCTGAAATACCAACGTGACCAAATTTATGGTAGTCTACATTATTTTATGCTGTTTAAAAAACCTACGACAGACTGGTGACCTGTCCAGGGTGACCCCACCTCTCACCCGGAGATGAGCACCAGCACCTCCTGACCCCACTAGGGAGAAGGATGTAATAGGATGGATGGATGGATGGATGGATGGATGGATGGATGGATGGATGTTTAAAAAACAAGACCAAAACAAACCAGGTATCATATTTACACTGTTTGGTCAGAAAAAAAACTGTAACCAAAACAAAAGGTTCACACCAAATATTTCATTGGACCGCCTCTAACTTTGATCACTGGCGTAGACAGATAAAATGTGGCACATTGACATTTAAATACAGAAATGATATGTTGGGCCACACACTGTAGACTGTTAGAAAACGAAAAATATTTCAGAAAGACACTTTGTTGTCCAGGGGTTGCAGCACATTGGTGTCTGCCTGTGCACATTCCTGATTTTAATTCTAACTCACATTCACTGCAGCCTTGTTCAGATAAGCTTTTGCTTCTGCCTGTCAGATTTATTTCCATCCACTGTTGCATTCATTTTTTCACTGAGGTCTTCTACTGATGGTGGGAGAGTCTGACCACTGAGTGAAAAGAAAAACTTTCTCCAGCACATCCCAAAGACTCTCAGTGAAATCAAAGTTTGGACTCTGTGGAGTCTGATCCATGTTCCAACATGATGTTTCCCTGAAGGACTCTTAAACAATTTCAGTCTGATGAAGCTTGGCTTTGTCATCTTATCATATCATCCTGTCATCAGGACAGAAAATAACCCAACAACCTGCTCTAGGTCACAGCACTGCCCCCTACAGGCTGGTTCATATATACACTGGGCATGATGGGTGCAACACTTCCTGATAATCTGCCTGTCATTATCCCCTGGTTTGCCCATCACTCTGGAAGAAGGTTAATCTGGACTCATCGGATCACACAACCTTCTTAGATCATTCTAGAGTCCAGTCTTTATGCTCCTTTGTAATTGTAGTTTTTTTTCTGTGTAACCTCTTGCAGTGTGGGCTGGTACCAAGTCTGGAAAATCAAAGCAGCATCTCCATCCAGCTAGTCAGCAAAGGAAGTATGCAGTGTCTAGGTTCCTTTCCTCCTCAGCTAGTAAAACCAGCTGATGTTGTCTCTGATCCAGCAGTACTTTGACATGGGAATGCCACATTTGTAGTCCATGTCTCATATTCGTCTGTGTGTGGCTTTTCTGGAATGGATTTCACTTTATTATCCTCTTAAGGCTGAAGTTCTTGTTGCTTTTCCTACCACATTTCTTCCTTCCATTCATGTTTCTGTGAATATGCTTGAATATAGAACTTTGAACAATCAGCTTCTTCAGCATTGACCTTTGTGTCTTCCCGTCTTTGTGAAGGGTGTCTGACTGTCTACTGTCCAGTCAGCACTTAACAATGATCATGTAACAGACTGAATCAGAATGACAAAGTGTTTAAAAGTCCACAAAAACTTTGCAGATGTTTTGAGTTCATTCACTTATCAGGAGTTTCCATGAAAGGCCTTTACAATTTTCTAATTTTCTGAGACACTGATGTCTAATATCATCAAAATGAACAGAAACAAAGACTGAGTACGTCACTGTGTGATGATTCTATATAATATACAAGTTTCACTTTTCTGAGCTGATTAGTAAGAAATTATGCACATTTAGACAATATTCATTTTTGTTATGTGTACTGGTATGGTTGGACATTAACCACAGAACACACACTGCAGTCAGAAGCTTTTATTCCCATCAACATTTTTAAGTTGTAACTTTTTTTATGCTTATGAGTCAAGAACATTTGAAATATTTTCTGCTTTTCTAAGTATTGCTAAGAGTTGATCCATTTTAAACAGAGTAACCAATTATTTCTGCACTGCTGGACGTTTACTGAAAAGGTGTTAATGGAAGAAAATATGACACTAAAAACATATTGAAAATATATATCACCTCATCTAAGCATATATTAATGAGTCATTGCTGACTAGAGCGAGTGAGTCACTAGTGGTGCTTTAGGCCACTTAAACCTTGCTGGATGATAACACAGCATATCATCCTCTGTCTTCTTCAGCTAACATTCATGCCGTTTGCTTCAGGTAATCCTCCTCTAACCATACCACACTAACCTGAGGGGATTTACAGTCGCTCAGTGAGTTTTAGAAACGCTTTCACAGTTCTTCTCAGTTGGTTCTTGGATGTCTAATAATTCTAAGAAGGAATATCACAAAAATATACAAAAAATACTGTCAGCATCATAAATAAGTCCTCAGGTATATGTGGTGATTTCGACTCTCCTGGATGGAAGGAGGAGGCAAAAACTATAAAAGGAAATACATTTCAGAGGATTATGCTATATTATTGTAATAGGCCACTTTGCACCACATGCAGCTTTCAGTTATTTTGCCTCGAAAAGGCAGAGAGTTAAAAAGTGGGGTCATTTAGAGGGCTGCAGGGGCTCCACCTGTTAAACCACTGTAGCATCACTTTCATTTCATTTGTACATAAGACAATAACAGAATCATAAAGGGCCCTAACTGCCTGCAGTGTCACAATGTTCCTGCAACACTGCATGGGTCTGATGGCTTTTTTGACATTTGACCAGCAAATGTCAAATTTGCTGATCAAATTTGACCACCAACTTTTTATTGGTTCTTCCCAATAAAAAGTTAAACCTCTGCCACATTTCCTCCTTATAACACACAGCTATAGTGTTGATAGAGGATACATTCCCAGGAAATCATTTTGTACAGTCATTTATTGGCCAATAAAGGTTTTACTACACCAGCTGTTTAGTACGGCAGCATATTAGGGCCACTGTAAACAGAGGAACAAAAAGGAGTAAGTATCTGACAAGAAACTCTGGAATTTGCTAGAAAAAAACCTGGAAATGTCTGACTTTCAAAAGAGTTTTATTGAGCAAATGTTTATGTTTCAAACTCAAATTTCAATCAGTTATACTAGAAAATTTCTCTCATTAATCTCCAAATTTCAGAATTTCTTTCTTACAAATTTCTGCCGTCGTAGTTTAGAACCGGCATCTTGTTGAAAAGTAAACCTACTGTGATTAAAGCAGTTGCTGTGCTTCACTGCACTATTATTGGCACCAATGGTAAAATTGTGTAAAAGTTCTTTAAATAAATTAAACATTATTTAACATAATTGTAAAAGCTTAAAAACACCAATCAATAGGAGAAAGCTTTACTAAAATTAAAAAAATTATTTTGTACAACATTATTGGTGCCACAATGGTTGTTGCGCAATTGTTCTAAAATAAGCAAGGTGTCATGGTCAGCCATTAGCTGTAGGTCAGACATTGTGTTTGGGATTATTGCCCTGTTGTGTGTTCACATCAGCCCTGTTTAGTCCAATCTAATCAAACTCTTGTCCGTTTAACTATGACTGGATGATTTGGGGAGGTGTGAATGCATTATTGAACTCTGATATAGACCAAAAAGTGAACTCTGGTTTTCTGACAAACCTCGGTCCTGGTTTGGTTGAAGTGAATTCTGGTGTGAATCAAATGCAGATGTGAACGCCTAGTGGACCGGAGAAGTAGTGGTGAGGTAAGGTAATTTTATTTATATCGCACATTTTCAGCAACCAGGCAATTAAATGTGCTTTACATCAATGAAAGGAAATACAAACAAAATAACAAAGAGAAAGCGAAAAGTACTCCATAATTTATAGTCTAAAAGGAGTTTCTCTGGATAAACTGATAGTAAAGAAAAGTCCATCCATCCAGTTTTATCCGGGGTCGGGTCCTGGGGGCAGCAGCTTCAGAAGGGAGACCCAGACTTTCTCCTGCCTCTTGTTCCAGCTCTTCCAGGGATCTTCCAAGGCGTTCCCTGGCCAGCCGAGAGACATAGTCCCTCCAGCGTGTCCAGGTCTTCCCCGGGGCCTCCTCCTGGTGGGACGTGCCTGGAACACCTCACCAGGGAGGTGTCTAGAGGCATCCTAACCAGATGCCTGAGCCTCCTCAACTGGCTCCTCTCGACATGAAGGAGCAGCGGCTCTACTTTGAGTCCCTCCTGGATGACTGAGCTCCTACCTCTAAGGTAGGAGCTTAGAGGTAGCAGCTGAAACTCATTTCAGCTGCTTGTATTGGTGATCTCATTCTTTCAGTCATGACCACTACACAAGAGGGTGGGAATGTAGATTGACCGGTAAATAAGCTGTTTTGATCATTTAGGCGAGGAATATGGTCCACTCAGACTCAATGTTCCCCACCTCCCCAGGAACATGTTCAAAGTTCTGCTGGAAATGGGAGTTAAAGCTCCGTCTCACAGGAGATTCCACCAGATGTTCCCAGCAGACCCTCACAACATGTTTGGGCGTGCCAGGTCTGACAGGCATCCAACCCTACCACTGGAGCCAACTCACTACCGGGTAGTGGTCAGTAAACAGCTACAAACCTCTCTTCACCCGAGTGTCCAAGACATACCAGAGCCAATGAAATGATGACAAAGTCGATCATGGAACTGCGGCCTTGGGTGTCCTGGTGCCAAGTGCACATATGGACACCCTGATGCCTGAACATGGTGTTCGTTAAGGACAATCCATGACGAGAACAAAAGTCTAACATCAGATCGGGGGGGAGCGTTCCTCCCAACCACGCCCCTCCAGGTCTCACTGTCATTGCCCATGTGAGTGTCGAAGCGCCCCAGTTCCTTTACTACTCATTTGTAGTCAAGAAAAGTAAATGTACTATATATTGCTTCCTCACGTTTAATATTAATAATAATAAGTTGAGTTTATAAACTAAGATTCTTGTTCTGACAAAACTGGACCAAAAGTTATGAAAATAGGAACACCAGGAGTTTTTCTGTGTGAACTAATAAGAGTTTCTCTGGATCTTTTTGTTTTAACCAATAGGTTTGATTCCTGTTCTAGGAGCATATAAGCTAGATGCTCCTGTTCTAGGTTGCTAGATAAATATAAGTACTGGAAAAAAAACAGCCTTTTGTTGTAGCTCTGCTTCGTCCAGAGTGTCCAGACCCTCGGCTCTGGTGAAACCACTGCTTGCTGAAGACGTGGACTAAACTGTTTCACCTGACTGATTGAGCATTGCCTAAACCTTCTGGGTCTTTCTGTAATTTCATGTTTGTTCTTCATCACCAGTGGAGCAGATGGTGATTGATGCAGGGAAGTGGCCACAGCGTTGTGGAACCCTGCTGGACTCTATATAAAAATAATTTTAAAATTATGAGACTGTAATGTCTGGCCAACCATAGAGATCAGCTACACGATGCAAATACATAATAGTGAGAGTTTTTTCTGTGCAGTTCCTTGACAGGAAGAATCCAAAATAGGACCAAGATGGCTGCCAGGCAAAACATTTACAGTCATAGATTAATCTCACATCAGAGAGACCAAATTACAGAACAGAACCCTAAACATGACATCAGCTGGCAGAACCAGAAAGTAACAGCAAGACAATAAAATGCATTACGCCGTCGTGTTCATTTATCAACAGCTTTTCTGTTTCACTTACAAATCACAGACTGTAATCAAGGGAAGCATTTTAATCATGATGCCTGCGTATTCACACACACACACACACACACACACAAACACACATGCGCAAGTGTTAAAACCTTACACCATCAAGCAAATTACATGCCTCCCCGTTCACCCCCAGAGGTCATCCAGCACCGCGGCCTGTGGGCTCCCAAGCTGTTCAGCTAATCAACGGAGAGCCTGATCTCTCCAGGGGGAAACATATGGTGAAGAGCAATATGACATCACAACAAATAACAACCGCCGTCGCATCACAAAGGAAGCGCTGCGGCAGCAGTATGAATCTCTTCCTGAACACATCTGGCTGAAATGAGGAGGTCTGATAACTGCCTTGCTCAAGGGTTCGGCTTCTAGCTCCAACAACGAGTGCTGGTGATCGTCACAGATTGCTTTAGTAAGCTAAGTTCTAATGCAGTGTTACTCCAACAGCAGTTGGTCCATTCACATTCTATAACTGCAAGCATTCTGTTCTGCTCAAGCTTACAACTACATCAGCGCTGCAGCCAATAAAGTCTGTAATCACAGCATTTTTATTGCATTGAACTCAATAGTATTTATGCACACTGACCACAGACAGAGGCAGCTAAAAACGTTTAGTATCTTGCCTGGGTGAGTGTGACACCACTAGCAGCAAACAAACCTTCTGCCATGATGGTTATAATTTCGAAGCTGAAAAGTCAGCATAAGTGGGACGGTTTGAAACAGTGTCTCTACAACTGCACCACAAAATCAAGCTGTCATGAACCCCCCACTCCCCTCCACCCGACTGCAGGACACAATATATTGGTTTGTCGTAGGGGTGGTCTACCACACAACTGCAACATCTCATGTTGTTTTCCATGTTATCTGAAGCCAATAAAAGAGCAGAAGGCATCAGTGAGACGTTTGCCCGCTGCATGGGACCAGAACCAAATGTTGTTGCCGCGACCCCCCCCCCTTCCTTCACTCTCTCCTCTCTCAGTCACTACTTCCTCTTCTGAGAGGGGAGATGTGCTACCAGCTCTCCATCTAACGGGTCAATTGAGTTTCCTAAATCTGCTGGGATTTACCCTATCCAGAACTGAAGTAAACTCTGTTTAAGCTGGTTTCGAGAAAGAATTTGCCTGATTTCTACGGCCTACATCCAGATGTCTCACCCTTCTTCCCCCTGTGAATTAGCCAGACTGAGCAGCCGACAGCCAACTAGTTTCACAGAGCACATCTGTTAACGGTCGCTCCTTCTCTTTTTTGCAACTTGCACTTGTTACTGAATCAGGTTGGTTTTAGTGACTCGGGCGAGTCCCAAGGATGTTGTTTTAATTTGGCCTAAAGCAACCTATAAAACATTTTCTACTTTTCTTCCCCAGAATCAAACATCATAGCTATTTTACTACCATCAAAGAACTTTGAGGTAACTCATTAATTAATTAACCCTAATTATTTTAAAGGTAATTTATTTATTGTTACTGTTAACTAAAATCTCCAGCATGGGGAAGTGGGATGATCTCGGATTTTCTTGACACCCCCTCCTCGAGGTCAGACCTTTCACATGCTGGGAGTCCAACACCCTCCTGCAGTTCTGCGTCCTCATTCCCTGGAGTGAAGAAGAGGTTCGTCTGGGATGCTGGGATGTGAAGAAGCAGATTCTTCATCCTCAGTTGTCACGAAGGTCTCAGTAAAGCATTCAAAACTCCACTTCTCTTGACACCCTCTCCTTGGAGTTTTGATTTCCTCCATGAGGTGATGAATGTCGAAGAGAACTTCGACCGCTCCAATTCTTCTACAGGAACAAAAATACTCAGTTGGATGAACCGTCGGTTCTTCTTTAGGGAAGGGAATGTGGGCTGAGGCAGAAGACCTCAAAAAAAAAAAAAAAAACTCTGGATGTTCAGCATAGCAAAGCAAAAAGCAGAAGCGATATGATGCTTTATCCGTAATCGTGATCCTTTTCCATCATTGGGGTCATTAAGGGGTACTGGAGTTGTCTGAGGCATCAGGAACTGTCCAATGTTAAAACTGCAGTCTTTGGGTCCCTTCATCAAAACCTACAGCTTTGAATATGCAGGACAGGTGCTCTGGATATCAGGATGAAACAGTTGGTAGGTCCTGGGAGGAAAGTGTCGACTCTTTCCCTTTCCAGGTTAAAGGTTGATGAAGGTGGAAAAAAAAACCTCAAAAACAAGACAGTTCTCTCTTTGGATGCTTTCCATCGTATGGGACACAGTTAAGTCCTCAGGTTGATCATAGACAGTGTGGCTTGTAAAAAAAAAATCTTCTGATGCCATGCATTGAGGAGTGAATTCAGCTTGTGTTCGGTTTGATAACACATATACACTGTAAAACATTTGAGCCGTCTACAATTGTTTCACAGTGTACAGATGGCATCTTCTTTTATCTCTTTCTCAAAAAAAAAAAAAAAAGATTTCCATCCATATCTTCCAGGTTTTGGGTCTGACTTGAATGACTTGTTACAGGATTGATCTTGGTGATTTTCTATGAAGCCTCTTCTCCCTCATGACTTCAGCCCCTTTTCCAGTTTGATCCATCAAGTTGTGGCAGGAGTTCTTCTTTAGCATCGTCCAATTTCTTCAGGGCCCTCCTGAATAGCCTTGAAGTTGTTCTTTGAACAGCAACCACCCTGTAATAGTGGCCAGTCTAATGTAGGATGGCATAGTGCTTGATTCACTGGCCATCTTCTTGTAATTTTCTGGTTCGCTTTAGTTAAGAGCATGAGCAATGCTTTCTCATGGACCCCTTTCAACATCAGTAGTACTGTGTTAGAGTTCAGTACTTGCTTTACAAAATCTTGGGCAGTGAATCTCAGCTTGATCACCGTAGCTGCAGGCTTGAGATTTAATCCAAACTCTCTGCCTTGTCTTTAATGACACTTTAGCTGCAACTTCCCCTTTTCCTTCTCGGGGCAAAAAGGAGAAGTGTCTTCGTCTCCCCTGCTTTCTGTGACATGAACGGAGCTCCTAGCAGGGGAAGACCTGCACTGTGTCCATCAGCACCAAGAGGTACTTTTCACCTCTCTTTCCTGTTATCCCCATTGGCTCTGCTACGTCCATGCAGGCTGAACCCTAGGGGACTGTGCTCTTGATGAACAACCTTTCCATCTGTTGCTCTGCGTGCCCTGCGTACCGACCACATACCTAACCGTCCCACAGCTGCATCAGATGGGCTAAAGGGACATCCAGAAGCTTGCTCAGTTCTTCACGGCTGCGTAGCACGCCTGCATATCCGAGTGCCTTATGCACGCACCATACTACTTCACTAGGACCACCCTTCCTTAGGTGTTTTTTTGTCCCACCTTGACTCCCGCAGAGACAATCTCTTGGTTGCATGATGCGATTTTCATCCTTTCCCCTCCTTAGGGCTTCTTTTCAAGTGTGCGCCCTGTCGCTGCACCTCGAGTTTCAGGCTGAGCCTCAGTTCAGTTCTGCTTTCTTCTTCCATAAGTTGTGATGAGCTTCTTGTTTTCCTCTTGCGCTGTCAAAGTGCTTTTCTCGGGTACTTGTGGCCTTGACTCCTTGACACGGAGTCAAGGCTTTTTGTGTAGATGTCAGATGCTGGTGATCGTTCCTCTGTTGCTGGAGGTCTACTCAACGGCCGTAGTGGAGGACGCCGTGTACTTCCTCGTCGTCAGCTGATGATACTTTTCTTTGGTTCTTGTGCATGCTTGCAGGCTGGTCTTTTTCTTGTCAGCAATACATCACAAAACACTCCAGCAAGAGTGAGCCAAGATTTCTTTTTCAGGCGTTGAAGTCTCAGTTCCTCATTCTTGGAACCAACTTCCCACTTGCTTCAGGTCTTGATTCACAGTAGCTGTGCAGAAAGCTGATGCAGTTCTGTTGAGTTCTCTTCATTTTCAAAGGGATCTGGGCGGCCGGCTTCCTCTGGTTCAGATTCTCCTCCCCGAAGTGATCATCCATCACTCCGTCTCTCTGTCGGTTCGAGTTGTCCTTTTGCAAAGCCCCCTTTAGCGCCTCCGGTGCAAAATAGACGACTTTGCTGCTAGCTTCACTGTCTGGATCTGGTCACCTATCCTCAGTAAAAGCACTACCTCACCTGCACGCTGTACAGTTACTGCGAGGGTGGTGACTGCGTCCCTGCCTCTCAGACAGTAACCGAGTAAGTCTACTCTCTTAGGATTATCACACTAAGTGTGCTATTCAGAATCACACTTCTGTTTTTACACACCTAAAAACAAGGACCCTCCTACTGGTATTTGGAATCGTCCCTGTTTGCTACAGGTTCCTGTTCACTTCAAGTCCCTGTTCGGGCGCCACTTGTTGTTGCCGCGACACCCCCCCTCCCCCTTCCTTCACTCTCTACTCTCTCAGTCACTACTTCCTCTTCTGAGAGGGGGAGATGTGCTACCAGCTCTCCATCTAACGGGTCAATTGAGTTTCCTAAATCTGCTGGGATTTTAATCCTATCCAGAACTGAAGTAAACTCTGTTTGAGCTGGTTTCGAGAAAGATTCAGTCTGATTTCTACGGCCTACATCCAGATGTCTCACCCTTCTTCCCTGTGAATTAGCCAGACTGAGCAGCCGACAGCCAACTAGTTTCACAGAGCACATCTGTTAACGGTCGTCGTTCTCTTTTTGCAACTTGTACTTTGTTACTGAATCAGGTTGGTTTTAGTGACTCGGCGACTTCCCAAGGATGCTGTTTTAAATTTTGGGCTAAAGCAACCTATAAAACATTTCCTACTTTTCTTCCCCAGAATCAAACATCTTTTAGAGTGACTCATTAATTGAATGTCCACAACATCTTTTAGATTTTCTTTATGCTAAATATTTTATTAGTAAAGCAATTTTGCAAGGGTCAGTACAGCTTAATCCAGTAGCAGAAATAATCAAATAAGTAAAATCAATCATCTAGCCTATCTTTCCCTAACGCTGATACTAAGAACTAAAAAGGGAACCTTTGAGAGAGACGGACGGAGTTTGGTGTTTCCAACCCCAGAACTGGCTTGATGATGAAGAAGATGTTGCAGCAGGAGAAGGAGGATGATCGATGAAGGCAGGGATCTCTGTTGGTCTGATGAGCTTCATCTCTGCATCGATGGTGAAGTCAACACAGGACTTGGGTCTTTATCTTTGCCTTGGTCTTTATCTTTGCCTTTGTCTTTATCTTTGTCTTTGTCTTCATCTTTTCCTTGATCTTCATCCTTTTCTTGGTCTTCATCTTTTCCTTTGTGGTCTGAACCCAGCCGATGAGAGAAGTGCAATTTGAAGCCACATGTTGCTGGGCTGATGGGTTGGTCCCCATGCGCAGACAGTCTTCGGCTCTGTGGCCCCGGCTCTTCTTCAGCTGCAGAGTTCTTTGTCCATCTCGATCTTGACTCGAAGCTGCCTGGAGGATCCAACCAAAGATTCCTCTTTTGCTCTCCCCTTATATAGGGCTTATACCGGCTTTCGGTGCATTTTCATTGGCTAACACTGTTGCTGTGCTTGCTTTATTGGGTGACTTGTTTGGACAGATGTACTCATCTCCATCACTGTCTTAGAGACATCTTGTCCTGATGTCTTGGCTAATGTCTCAGTGTTGCTCAATGTTCCTCCCATGTCCTTCTATGTCCTAATAAGGCCTCTTGGTCATCTCTAAGGCTTCCCTTGTTAGTCCCCATTTTTACCCTTTAACTCCCTTCACCTTTCACCCTTTACCATCCTACCTCCAACACATCATCAGTGATCTTTAATTGCAGTTACATGTTTTACACCATTTCTCTCAAGTTTAATGTTGTGAATCACATTCATATAAACCTTTTTAGTTTCTATGATTTAGCATCTCATTTATAATTTTATGATAACCACAACTTATTACTCTTTTTATTTTTATTTGATACCAAAAGTTAGTTACTTGTTTTACTTGTAAGTTTTCCCTACGCGTGTAAAATATATTGTTATATAGTAAACCAATATTAATATAAGTACTTTCCTTTAAATCTTATCTAATTACTCAAAATGTTTTTAGATTTCATCCTTTAAAACTTTTATGCTTTTGAAATAAAACTAGTCTCAACTATTTTTTATAAATCTGCAAGCTGGCAACTTTACACTTTTTTTCAGGAAACCTGCTCTTCCTGTCTCATCTCTCTCTCTATGATTTCTTATGATTAGATAGAAAAAATAAGTAGAATTAAAGCTAAGTTTGCAGGGAGACAAAAACAACACACAACCAGGGTTTATTTTTATTGCAGTCTGGGTCCACTGTTGGGTCTAGATGTGATTTGTGTGACTTATTTTAAAGGTAATTTATTTATTGTTACTGTTAACTAAAATCTCCAGCATGGGGAAGTGGGATGATCTCGGATTTTCTTGACACAAACCAGGGGAGTTCAGTGATTTGGTCCAACAGTATTTACTTCACAGCCTCACATTAATGCTCCTCAAGACCATCCATTGTGCTCTTGGAAGTTGAGCAGTTGGGGCTGCTTCACACAAAAATAAACACACTCATGAAATTCTGACCAATCAGACAACAATTTCACATGCAGAAAATGGCAGACAGTTCACCAGGAGGTTGTGAAAAGAAGTGGTGGTTGATGTAATGCTGAGAACAAAATTATGAGATTTTCGTCACTCAACTGTGACATTGAGGACTGATTTCTGCATTTTGGCCAGTTCATGCAGAGTCATAAGGGCTTCAGTGACCTCTGACAGTACTGAGCTCTTAACCTTGTAAATGTTCTCCTTTCTTTGTATCACTGGTATTTCTTAACAATGGCAGTGAGTGCGGCACGTTTCTGTCCTTAACAGTGTTAAGGACAGTAACAATATTCATCCATTTTCCTGAGCTTTCTGACCACCATAGAGATCTGTCTGCCATGACATTCTTTTCAGTCTGGTTCAGAAACTCCTGCACCCTCAGTTTCTCCAGCTGTCACTCCAAGGCAATCCTCATTGAATCAAGAAAAAGTTAGTTGGAAAAAAGGGGCAACATTTCTGCGTAAGGATGTGAGCGGCTCCTTCAGAATACAACCACTTCAGTTATTTATGCTGAAGTGGCTTCTACCTACTGATTCAGGAGGCTTCCCCTGATTGTATTTGCAGTCAGAGAAACTTTCACCTTCCAATCACTATTATATACGCACTCACTACAAATATATGTGGCTCTCTGACTGACTGTTGTAACAACAATACACATACGTATGGCGAATGTGTACAATGTGAATTCATGAAAGGATAGAGCCTGAACAGAAGAGTAAAGTGTGACGTGCCATACTGAAGGAAAACTCCATTCCAGGTCACATCACTGAATAAGTGCAGAATTCACTGTCTCTCCTCTGTCAACGCTCCAATTGGAAGATCCTGATTGTAGAGTCAGGTTGTTTTTTATCTTGGGTCATAATTATTTTATATGCTTTGATTGTTTCTTATAAGTCTGGCAAACATCTTCCCAGATATCTCCAAGATAATATGGTTTCTGTGCATAGAGCTCATCACGTTTGCACTGAATGTGTTTCATGTTCTCATAGCAACAGCTATTAGAGTCTGAAACAAAACACAAGAAAAGCTGAGTCACTCTTACATATGAACAGATACGAGTTCATAGGTACATTGAAGTGTTTGATGAAGGCTTCTATTTTGCTGATTTGAAAAGATTGCACCTATCTGAATGAAACAAAAGTATTTCAATGCTTTACAAAGATGCTAAGCCCAAAGTAAATATTGAAGTGATTTTCAGCCACTGTTTGAAACAGCCTGTGTTTTTTATTATTTTTAGACAAGAGGACCCATTACAGAATTCATGGTTTAAAACAACAGGTGATGAAGGACTGAGCAGCAAACAGCAAGCACACTGCAGTAATTACAATTACTGACTTGCCTGTGTAAGCCTGTTGGAAACCTTCATCCATCCATCCTTCATACTAGATGAAATAAATGCTTTTAGCTTTCCTGCTGTTTCAGCCTCATGTCAGATGGTTTTACTTCAGAAATGACATAACAAAAATCATAAAGTCTCAGTGATCAGACCCTTCTAACTGGACCAGAGGAAAGTGGACACAGCTTGACACACTCTCCACATCTGCTGCTTGCTTTTTTTACCTTGTCTGAATGAAATCTGTCATCAGGGTTGTCTATAGTTCTTCATATTACAGCAGGTCCCCTCATAGATAACTGATGAACTCATATAAACTCAGAATTCCAGTTGGGTTCCCTGGCTAAATGAAGAGGAACTGAATACTGAGCAGGGAGGAGTCCATATTCTAGATTTTCTATCTAATAACTTTTAAAATGTGCTTTGCAGTGATTTTGTAGTTTGATTATTTGTTACCAATTGAAGCAATTCAATGAAGTTGGTTCAACTGTTTTCTTTTTCCAGTGTACATCAACAACATGCTTAAATACTCTGTATCTGTGGTTCATTTAGAGTGAGAGCAGGAGTCAGAGCAGGTAACAGGAAGGATAAACAGATCACAGCAAAGCTGCTCTGCTTACCTCTTCACGTTTTCAACCTCTGGCTGTCAGGTCTGGCCTCAGAAGACAGAGATTGCTTTAGACATGCAGGTCACGCTAAATATGTTAATATAAGATACTAAACACAAAATGAAACTTTTATTCTTTCATTTTCTCTTTTGGTTTTAAAATAATAATAAAACTGTGTGTTACACCAAATATTCTCTCACATATTGTATTGAATGAATGAGTTAATGATCACTCATGATAGGAAGGCAAGAAAAATACTTTCATTGCTGTTGTTGTATTTTCTGTGTCATAATTCTATCAAGGTCTCAGCAGCCAAAGCCCTGCAAATTTTCAATCTTAGAGAAAGTTTTCTTCTTGATTTAAGTTTAAACTTGACCTGATGTCTGCGGTGTAGTACTGGAGCTCAACAGCTGTAGACCATAGGTGTCTTTTTTTCTAAGGTGTGTTTTTTTCTGTGTGTGCCCCTGGCTTTAAAATAAAAACTGTTTCATGAGGCTGGTGCTGGGTACAAACAGAAGGATGAATCAGGAAGGAGTGAAGGAAGGGGCAGTCAGATCAAAGTGTGAAACAACCTGATGTTGTAACTAAATCTCACAAACCATTTCACGTGAGTCTTCTCCCACTCAGCCTCTTACCTTTCATACCCACACCTCTTATTTCCCTTCACACCCTTTGTTCCTAACCATCCACCTTCCCTCTTCACTCCGTCTCCCTCTCCAGCCTCCAAATGTCACGGTGAATGTCTCTCCCTCTTCATCCTCCTAAGAAGCCCTCCGCCTCCTCGCGTCTTCTTCTCGTTACCATTTTATAGGCTTGTTAGTTCCACTTGAAATCCTAAATGACAAACAATCTAAACCCAGTGAGCCGCTACCTTGCTACCCTCAAAGAACTGCAGAGTCGAAACAAACAAGATGTGAGCTGAAACACTCACACAGTCCACCCACACCCTCCCTCTTTAAAGCCTCATATAGGATTTGGACACTTAAGATACGCATGAGCTGTAATGACAAACGCCAAATCTATTCCCTACCTTGGATTCACAGGTGGAGGGGAGAGTGAGCTGGTTGGACCCTGTTCCTGCTCTTCTACCTTCACATTTGGACCTTTCTGTCTGAAGTGCATCTGAAACATTCCCAGAAATACACACTTTCTTATGAGCAGCAACATCTGTTTTAAAACAGTCTCTGACATCTGCTGAGGAAAACCTGTCACATTCATCAGAGTCTCTAAAGCTTCCATTAAGACTAATGGATTAATGGCTGAAGAATACATTCAGTGTTTGCTAGTCGGGTCACAGGGACAAGATGCAGTTCTAAAGAGTAAACTAAAATCCTGGTAAAGGCACACATCCAAGCCTCAGCAAACACACACACACACACACACACACACACACACACACACACACCCAGAATGCTCTGCTTGGCCATCAAACATCTGCTGTTACTGTCTCCATGTCGGCTCAGGGCTGCGGTGACTGACTGCTCCGTGCTATCAGTGTCATCAGCACCCTGCGTGAGTGTAAGTTTGGAGTGTGTGTTTGTTTTCTGTGTGGGTATAGGGCATGAGCGGGGCTCAGGGTGAACAAATATGTCCTTTTGAGTCGGAGGCTGCAGAGCTAATATTGACCAGCAGGTCAAATTAAGCACAGTAGCGACAGCCGCAGAGCACAAAGAGCCAGTGACGCGCCTTATCACCTGGATGAATTAACCTCCGTCTGTCAGACTTATCACACTTACAGCATGGTGGGTGGTGGGGGGGGAAGGGGGGCACGCCACACACAGACATGGTGCAGCTGTGCAGGATGTGCCTGAGGACCAGGCTTGGATTTTATTTTATAGGCTGCTCTTTACCCTTGCTTCATCTTTTTCACCACCACATGCAAATGGCAGCAGGGGATAATCCCTTCATCTTTATGGGCTTTTCTTATTATCTGTTTATTTATTTTTAACCCACCCATACACAAGCCAAGAAAGAAAAAACACAAAATTATGACAAGAACGCAATACAAAACTAGTACAGAGACAGAGAGACAATATTTAAGTTCCTGTCAATGGAGGAACCAAGAACACAAAGTGTAGATGGGACAAAAGTGGAGGTAGAAGCACAAGCTTGTCATACCTTCACTTTGTTATACATAAAGCACCATCACAATAAAAGTAAGAGAATCTCAAAAACAAAGTCATATTTGAACTAATTACACTGTTTACACCTTCAAGTTGTTGCTTTAAAAAAATTGTAGTAAATGAGCCTTTAGGTGGTATCCATATACTCTAAT
This sequence comes from Poeciliopsis turneri, assembly GCA_922788865.1. Taxonomy (NCBI): domain Eukaryota; kingdom Metazoa; phylum Chordata; class Actinopteri; order Cyprinodontiformes; family Poeciliidae; genus Poeciliopsis; species Poeciliopsis turneri. Next base: position 166,804 of record CAKLNU010000807.1, read on the forward strand.
GGCCAGGACTGTAAAGAATTAGTCCTCTGTTTTCTCTGAGTGTTATGAAAAAGAGTCAAGCTTGAATAAGTTATGTTATTTTAAAGATGTATGCAGTGGACATGGAAACACCACAATTTGAGTTTTTAAAAGACAAAAACGTTACTTGTTTATGACAGGTGCAAACACAATTTAAAAAATTTTAATGTGTGCAAAAAAAAACAACAAACCACCCCCCCCCAAAAAAAACAATTAAAATCAATCAAAATGTGGATGTTGACCAGGTTGGGTTCTGTGTGTACAATGGGAGACTGAGGGAAACTTGAGTTGAGCGTAGATGCAGAGCCATGAGCGTTTGGGTTTCTCATTTGGGTTCAGACAGAATATTCCACAGATTTTGTGTTCATCAAAGACCAGAATATAACACACCCTGTCACCAAGACCCGTTTATTTCAGTCTCTGATTTTCCTTGATTCCATTTTCACACAAAGTGCCACAAACTTCAACTCTCCAACATTTGTGAGGAGACTGTTTTCCTGTTTGTGTTTCCTTAATGAGTGAGAGGGGAAAAGTGAATGTTATTCCCAGTCAGAGTTAAGAGTCAGCTGGATAATTATGCAACAACTAACCATCATTCAACTCCTGCACCCAGTTATCATGTGTGATAAGCTAATTGGAAAACAGGGGATAACGGGGAAATTATTAAGTTAAACCAAAGCTAAATGATTTCTCTCACGAAAGATTGCCTCTTTTGTCCCGAACTGCATTACTGTAATTTCACGATGTGTACTTTATCCACAGACTGTGCATTTATTTTAATGTGTGGTAGGTATTTTAGGGTTGATGTTTCCAGCCACCCGACTCAGGACCACATGCTGGAGTCTGGTTCTGATCTCGTGTCTCTATCCAGGTTTTGCATAAAGTTATTAGACTTTTCTTTGCCTTTGTGCAAGGTTAAGTCATACAATATCCACTGCTGCCTCATATTTTAAAGAAACAGCCTTTTCAAGCTCTGAATTATCCACTGTTATTCAAACAAATTCACACATCACCTACCTTTAAGTTTATCATTGCCAAAGTAAATCAAACTACTAAGATCCTGTCCACCTAAAGCCAGATGTTGTCTTTAATCAATTGTTTGCTGTTTTTCAGTAGCATTTAGGTTAATTTGATTTGTCTGGACCGTGTATGAGAGGGACACAGAGGAGCCGGGGGTGCAGAGCTGTGACACATCCAAGTAATGCAATCAAAACAAGCACAAAATGTTGTTGATGCGAGTCTACACCAGCTTCAGGAACCAGCCGAGAAAACACCCAGAATGCCTCAGATTTATTCAGAAAGGCTCTAATAATACACACACCTGGGAACTCTGCCAGTCTGTCTCAGTTTAGTTTGAAACATGACTTATCTCATTGTGAAAATATGGTCATAAAATTATAATGTACTCTTATTGCAATTACCACAAGAAAGTGTAAAACTTTGTTCTGCAATCCCCTCATCTTCCCTCTGCAACTCCACAGGTCAGTGAGCTGCAGTGGAATCAGAGAACTCCCACCAGGCTATATACAGAGACTTCAGTGTCTTTTTAATTTGTTGTTTCTGATGTTTTGTTCATTTATTTTGGACATTTAAAATGTCTTCTCATTTCAGTGTTAAATCCTTGTCAGAAATTGAAGTTTCTTGAGCTTAAAGAATGAGTCCTTGCATTATTATCATGCCATTACCATTATAATTCTCGATAATGGTCTCAAAACAACAATATTATTGTTTATCACAATAACTTCTGGGAGAATTTATTGCCTACCAAAATGAGCTATCCTCATAGGCCCATGTACGTCCATCTGCAGTGCTGTCCAAGTTACCGGTTTCAGGTTGCATGCTGAATTTTCAACCCTTGGGTGTCTGGAGAGGTCAGGCGTGTTTCACTCCGGGACGTCCACTCATACCTGAAAGAGACTCAGAGTGGATTCAAAGTGGACTTCTGTCAGATACGTCCACACAAATGTCTATTTTCATGACCATGTACCCTCGATAAACCATTCAGTGAGAACTGAATGATGTTTCATATTCATATGAAATATCAAACTGTTTCATATGCAATGATCAAGTTGAGAGTCCGTGCAACCAGTTAGACAGATTCACATCGACATGATTTCCACTCTGTGTGACCACACTCAGCTACAGACATATCAACACGTTTCCACCAAAGGTGGGTAATGTGCACAGCATTGGCCAAAGTATTTTTATGCACAGATTATCCATCCATCCATCCATCCATCCATCCATCCATCTTCTGCCGCTTATCCGGAGTCGGGTCGCGGGGGTAGCAGCTTTAGAAGGGAGGCCCAGACTTCCCTCTCCCCAGCCACTTCGGAGACATAGTGGAATCCCGAGGCGTTCCCAAGCCAGCCGAGAGACATAGTCCCTTCAGCGTGTCCTGGGTCTTCCCCGGGGCCTCCTCCCGGTGGGATGTGCCCGAAACACCTCACCAGGGAGGCGTCCAGGAGGCATCCTGACCAGATGCCCAAGCCACCTCAACTGGCTCCTCTCGATGTGGAGGAGCAGCGGCTCTACTGTGAGTCCCTCCCGGATGACCGAGCTTCTCACCCTATCTCTAAGGGAGAGCCCAGCCACCCTACGGAGAAAACCCATTTCGGCCGCTTGTATTCGCGATCTCGTTCTTTCGGTCATTACCCAAAGTTCATGACCATAGATGAGGGTAGGAACGTAGATCGACCGGTAAATTGAGAGCTTCGCTTTTTGACTCAGCTCTCTCTTCACCACGACGGACCGGTACAGCGCCCGCTTCACGGCGGACACTGCACCAATCTGCCTGTCGATCTCACGCTCCCTTCTTCCCTCATTCGTGAACAAGATCCCGAGATACTTGAACTCCTCCACTTGGGGCAGGACATCTCCCTCGACCCGGAGAAGGCACTCTACCCTTTTCCGGCTCAGGACCCTGGTCTCAGACTTGGAGGCACTGATCCTCATCCCGGCCGCTTCACACTCGGCTGCAAACCGCTCCAGTGAGAGCTGCAGATCACGTCCCGATGAAGCCAATAGGACCACATCATCCACAAAAAGCAGAGATGCAATCCTAAGGCCACCAAAATGGATCCCGTCAACACCCTGGCTGCGCCTAGAAATTCTGTCCATAAAAGTAATGAACAGAATCGGTGACAAAGGGCAGCCCTGGCGGAGTCCAACCCTCACTGGGAACGAGCCCGACTTATTGCCAGCAATGCGGACCAGACTCTGACACCGGTAATACAGGGACCTGACAGCCCGTATCAAAGGGCCCTGTACCCCATACTCCCGGAGAACCCCCCACAGGGCACCCCGAGGGACACGGTCGAACGCCTTCTCCAAATCCACAAAACACATGTAGATTGGTTGGGTGAACTCCCATGCACCCTCCAGGACCCTGCTGAGGGTGTAGAGCTGGTCCAGTGTTCCACGACCAGGACGAAAACCACACTGCTCTTCCAAAATCCGAGGTTCGACTATCCGACGGACCCTCCTCTCCAGTACCCCCGAATAGACCTTGCCAGGGAGGCTTAAGAGTGTGATCCCTCTATAATTGGAGCACACTCTCCGATCCCCCTTTTTAAACAGGGGGACCACCACCCCAGTCTGCCAATCCAGGGGAACTGCCCCCGATGTCCATGCGATACTGCAGAGTCGCGTTAACCAACACAACCCTACAACATCCAGAGCCTTGAGATACTCCGGGCGAATCTCATCCACCCCCGGGGCCCTGCCACCGAGGAGCTTTTTAACTACCTCGACAACCTCGTCCCCAGAGATTGGAGAGCCCAACCCAGAGTCCTCAGGCTCAGCTTCCTCAATGGAAGGCATGTTGGTGGGATTGAGGAGGTCTTCGAAGTACTCTGCCCACCGACCCACAACGTCCCGAGTCGAGGTCAGCAGCACACCACCCCCACTGTAAACAGTGTTGGTGCTACACTGCTTCCCCCTCCTGAGACGCCGGATGGTGGACCAGAATCGCCTCGAAGCCATACGGAAGTCTTTCTCCATGGTCTCTCCAGTACCCCCTCTAAGGACTCCAAAAAGGGTGGGTAGACTGAACTGTCATTTGGCCCATAAGCACAAACAACAGTCAGAACCCGTCCCCCCACCGTAGGCGGAGGGAGGCTACCCTCTCGTTCACCGGGGTGAACCCCAACGTACAGGCGCCAAGATGGGGAGCAACAAGTATGCCCACCCCTGCCCGACGCCTCTCACAGCGGGCAACTCCAGAGTGGAAGTACATCCAGCCCCTCTCAAGGAGACTGGTTCCAGAACCAGAGCCATGCGTCGAGGTGAGACCGACTATTTCTAGCCGGAACCTCTCAGCCTCACACACCAGCTCCGGCTCCTTCCCCACCAGAGAGGTGACATTCCACGTCCCCAAGAGCCAGTTTCTGCAACCGAGATCGGACCGCCAGACCCCCTCCCTCGGCCACCACCCATCACACAATGCACCCGATCCTGTGGCCCTTCCCATAGGTGGTGAGCCCATTGGAAGAGGGACCCATGTTTCCTCTTTGGGCTGAGCCCGGCCCGGGGCTCCATGGGTAAAGCCCGGCCACCAGGCGCTCGCCAACGTGCCCCACCTCCAGGCCTGGCTCCAGAGTGGGCCCGGTGACCCAGCGTCCGGGCGAGGAACACTAGGTCCAAAGTTTGTAGTCATCATAGGGGTCCTCGGGCTGCGCTTTGTCTGGTCCCTCCCCTAAGACCTGTCTGCCTTGGGTGACCCTACCAGGGGCATAAAGCCCCCGACAGCATAGCTCTTAGGATCATTGGGGCACTCAAACCCCTCCACCACGATAAGGTGGCAGCCCGAGGAGGAGATGCACAGATTATTTGTGCACAGATTATTTCACCAGAAATAATTCAGTACTTAATTTAGTGTATTCAGTTCATTGTTAGGCAAAGGTAGGTGGGTTATTATGGAAAATGTAGGAGCAGTTACATCACTGAGTCTTGTACCTTCCATCTTCTCAGAGGATTTCTCTCTCGCTGCAAGCTCCCCTGAATGACACTGAAAAGTTCTTTCCTCTGCAGATTTCCACTTTCTAATCACACTTTTAGAAAGTCCTCCCTTCACATCAAAATGCAGAGAGCCGAAATCTTTAGTATGCACGCCAACAACAAGTCCCTTGAGAGGAATTACTGAGCCTATTATTGTTGCTAATTGAACAGAGCAGTTTCAGCAAGACGTGTCTCGATACAAAGAGACAAATACGGGGGTGCAGCTAGCAGCTAAATTAAGGTGGAAAAGATGATGGAAATCAAAAGAATTGCACCAAGAACTGAGCCTAAAGTGCGTGAAATTCACACAATATGCTGAGTTAAAAAAGCCCACAGAGAAAATACGTTCTCAATCGGACATCAAATCTAATTCAGGAGTTTTAGTGAAGCTCCACATGCTCTTTACAGGTCACTGTATGGCAGAAATTTATGTTCTAACATGAGATGTAAAATGGAGGCATTGGCATGAACCTGGCCATTTTCTTTAGAATTATTCAATTTCGACACTGGAGACAAAGTCTTTTGAAAAATCTAAAACCAAATAAAGGTTTTCAAAAGAGAACAAAGGGAGTCTAGAGCCAGGCCTTCCTGGATTTAAACTAGAAACAGATTCATTTAACATATTTCATTTTAAAACTGTATGGTAAATGGACTTAACACGGTCAGAGATAGGACTGAACAATAACACAAGCAACGTTTTTATTTTGTTGAGTATTTTACACATTTCTCAACTGGTGTTATTCAGTATCTATGAAAATCCAAATCACTTTAAACCTCTTTTGCTAAATAAAATATTCAGTCTTCATAAATGTGTTTTATTAGTGAAGAATAGTTGATGTGTCCTCATTGAAACCTGAGGCCTCGAATATAAATTAATAAATGTAAATATTTCTGGTGTCTCCTAGAGTCAAAATTTTTGATACCACTGCTGGGAAAGTAGATGATTTTCTTTACTTCTACTACAGTGAAAAAGAAAAAACTGTTCTGAATGAAAAGAAATAAAAACAAAGTGTGCAACACAAATCACAAAAGTATTCATAACACTTTACACTTTTTACCACAAAGATTATTTATACTTTATGTAAGGGACCAACTAAGAGTGTGTTTTTTTTCACCTGACAGTCTGGTAATCTTGGTTCGATTGCAGACCAAAATGGCAACATTTGTTCTATTGTCATTGTTCCATTGTTTCCCTGTTTCACACTCTGCAGTGTTACCTCCTAGCCTGTAGGGGTGCTGCACCAAGAATCACTGAGGAAATGACACAAAAGGTGAAGACGCAGAAGGCTTCCTCACAAAATATAAACAGAACTAAACCAGTGTCAGATGTTAGTAGCTGTAGGATTTATCTCACATTCTCCTACAAGCAAAAATATGTTTGTTTTTGTTATATTTACCCAGAATGCCCTGTGCTGTAGTCCACTTTCTGCTTTTGAAATGGTGTCTGGTCTGCTTGCTGTTCACATACGCATTCAAGCTGCACCAGAGTTCACTTCAATCGAACCCAGATGGAGGTTTGAAGGCAGACCAGAGTTCACTTTCTTGGTCCACCTCTGGTCAGGTGGGAGCAGCTGGTGAATGGATAAGTGTTAGTTATGTGACTCATCAAAGATGGTTTTTTTGGAAGAGTATAAGAAGAAAACCACAGAAATATGGAGTCGCAGTAATGAGAACTAGTTGAGATGAGGTAAAAGCATTCTGCTGTGTCTCTTGTAAAAACATGAAACTATCAGTCTTGTACATTTCCACAGAGCTGAATCTAATCTATAACACACCCTGACCTTTGTAAAGAATACCTGGCAATACTTTGAAACTCCTTCACCAGACTAGGCTGTGATCAAAAGGAAGAAATATACCTTTAATAATGTCTGAATCAGTAGTAACATAGAACCAGCCCAAATGATACTACTTCTGCATTCATTTTAGTTGTACAAAGCCGCCTCTCTACTGAATGTGCCTAGTTTGGTAAAGCTATTACTAAAGGGAACAGCCTGTTTCTGTGCTGTGAACTCTGGGAAGGACGGGGTGTAAAATACATTTCACTGATATCTTATTTATTCTGCCTCCTCCTCTGCCTCTGACTGAAGGTGTGTGTGAGAGTAACGGAGTGAAAGCTAAGTCAAGCAGACGTCCTTCTGTGCAGACTCAGTTGTTGTGAAGCCACACCCTCCTCTCAATCAAGTCCCCGACTGAATGAAATTCTGCTTTAAATTGGCCCTCATATTCAGTAACATGTCACATTCCATAAGGTGAGATGCTGCGACTGCTAATTGACTGTCTTTTAGTATGTAAATTTCTAACAGCAGGAAAGTTTTCACTTTGAAATTTTCCTTTAAACTGGGAGACGTAATTACAAAATATAGGGCATGGAGAGCGTGCCGGGCCAGGCCTCCGAACATGCAGACCCTGTCATCACAGAGCCAGCTGTTAGGCTGCAGTCAGATGACTCAAGTTGATCTGAAAGTCTTTAAAGAGTTGTCGCAGCCGCGCTCCGACTTGTGTGCATCTGAGCGGAATGAGCGTTGAAAAGTGATGGAGAGTGACAGCAGACAGATTGTCGGCGCTCACAGCTCACCCTCAGGTGAGACTGGAGAAGACAGATCACCCCCACTGATGTTTAGGCGAAGGAGGTGGAGAGCACAGCTGTTTGTGTGTGTGTGGGGGGGGGGGGGGCGTGTGTGTGTGTGGACATTCATATATCCTTGTACTAAATGAGGACTTTGTATTGACTTCCGTTCATTTTAGTAACTGCTTTTATACCTAACAAAGATATTTTCTCCAACACTAACCATTACTCACATATTCCTAACCCTGACGTAACTTAAAAGGGAATTCACACTTTCCCTCTAAAACTAAGTAGAAGACCACAGTAGAACTGAGAAAAAAGTGAGAACCAGGAAAATATGCTGACTTTCCACAAATAACCTCAGTTTATGTGTGAAAGTGCTCCCCTACATGAAGCATATACAAGTACATACACACACATCCAGTATTCATGATGTAGTATTTGTCAGATAAATGATAAAATGATAAATTATATAAATGATAAACAAGGCCACACACACTCACACACACCTCATGTCTTTCTATCTTCACAAGCACTCTGCATTGATTTCCATTCATGTTTTGAGTTAAGGAGCAGTGGATTTAAGTGTGAGGTCCAAGTTTTGGAAAAATGGGCCTTACAAGGTGAGAAATGCTAAAACATACACACACATGCAAACACATCGGCCAGAACTGTCACCAACACACTCTATGTACCATCTGCACAAAGAAGGTGTATAAGTTTGCATGTGTGTACATGTGTGTGAGCGTGTGGGCGTGTGTGTCAGGCGAAGCCCTGCAGCTCAGGATCTGCTGTCACTAAGCAGCTGACAGTTCTTAGCGACAGACTGACAGATTTTCACAAACTAATTCGACTCTGAGGAAGATGACACAAGATGCTTATGAAACTTTTCACATCCTGCCAGTGAAAATGTATCTATACATTGCGTACTGAAGAGTGTCATGATGACGATGATGACGTTGATAAGAAGCTAACATGTAGCTTTTGACACACAAAGGCACAGGTGTCAAGGGCCACTGTCCTGCAGTTTTTCGATGTGCCACAGGTACAAAACACAGGAATGAAATGGCTTAATTACCTCCTCCTTGTGTCGATCAGTTCTCCAGAGTCTTGCTAATGACCCAATTATTCTGTTCAGGTGTGGTGCAGCAGAGGCACATCTAAAAGTTGCAGGACACCGGCCTTCAAGGACTGGATGTTGACACCCCTGTACTAAGGAGTGTGTGAGATCAGGGCAGATCCTCGAACAGCCAGCGAACGTTAGATCATCTGCATACATTTCAACTTTTTTTACTAATGTGGGCCAAGAACCAAGGAAGAAGTTGTCTGTTTCTCATGTATTCTAACTCGTTTATCTTAAACATCAGTCAAGCTGAAGAAATATATAGCAATCTTGTTATTGTCACGGTGAAGCCATATTTTTTGCAGATAAATTTAAGCAGTCTTTATAGTTATGCAAGATATTTCGGTTGTGCTGAGAAACACCATACGTGTGACCGCAGCGGGTCCTGATGCATCAGGAAGTGAGAAGAGCTCACTTTATTTTTAGTTGCTTCAATTAAAAATACTAGAAGGAAATGACAGAGTACCTCTTCCGCACCATTAACTTCATTCTTACCTTCTTCCACAAAGTTTCTTTGATTTAGAGCAAGTCAGTTCAATCTAACAGTGACTGTAAGCTAAAAGGAGAAACCAAAAAAACCCCAAAAGACGTAATGTTTCCTTTAAAAGCATCAACATGAACATGCTCACAGTAACTGCTTTAATTGGAAGTCGCACTTGAGAGATTTTTAATATTAATAAAGTTCATGTGTAAGTTCGACTTCCATGCCTCAACCACCCTTCTAATCACCCGGCACGCTCAGTTATTGTTGCTTCACCATGCGGGACGTTTACAGGTGAAATTGCAAAGCTGCTATATGAGCAAAAATCCAGGCCAAAACAGGATCAGCATTTATGAATCTGACTTTGTAATGTTGTGAACTAAAATGCCAGTAAAATCCGTGCTTGTACATCCTTTGAAACAAAATTTAATCTTTGGCTGAGGTTGGCTCCAGCTGGTTAAGATACAAAGCAGAAATATCAATAAAGTTATCTAAAAAAGCCAAGTTTACATTTTAATATGGTGACCTTGCTTGGCTTGGACGCTGTAAGTCTTCTAATGTGTTGACTTGTACGTTGTTTGTTTTTGCCTCCTGTGCTGTTATATTACCGGGAAAATTTTCTGCCATATTTCAAGAGCATACATTTTCTGTCTGAAAGCAAGACTTTATGTCTTTCTTCTCAAAAATTGTAATGCAAATCTCTGCCTGCAAATCATTTTCTGCTCACGTTTGGAACATAAAAGTACCATCGTTGTACAAATGTACCCAGTAAAACACTTTCATTCTACTGGGTGAGAGGTTGCCAGGTGACGTTATGTTTTTGTTTTGTTCCAAGCACGAGCAGAAAATGATTCGCAAGCAAGCAGAGAGGTTTGCAAGCAGACATTGGATCCAAGTAGAGATAAGTTTTGAGCGTGAGGAGGAAGGTTTGAGAAAGCACAGTAAGTAAGTAAGTAAGTTTTGAGTTTAAATTAGAAGCTCCTTTTTGATTAGGATAGCTACAGAAAAACTTTCTGCCACACTTCCTGTGCTCCTCTTCCCAATCAGATTTCTTCTCATTAGTTGACAAAAGGCCTCGTGTGAAAAGGAAAAGTCGGAAAAGAGGCTGTGGAGCTGGAATGTAGGTTCAGATGAGACAGACTGGCAGATCAGGAGTTCAATGATTCCTCCTGGGATCTTTTTGTCTGATTGGAGCTCAATCTCTGCACTCTCACCATTTCCATACTTTGCACCCCTGTCCCTCCCACTGGCCCCCACTGTAGAGCTGCTGTCAGTCTGGTCTCACACTGACCAGCTATTGAAAAGCTGCAGCTGTTATCATTCAGTCTGGTTGTCCATCTGAAATCTCATTCAGTTTCAAGCAAAAATTTTCAATAAGCTTTTCTCACAGAAACATGTCTGCTGCTGACTGCTCCACAACAACTGTCTCCCATTCAGGAGTCATGAAGGTCTTGCTGCGTTGTGTGAGGACACACACAGAGGAATGCAAACACAAACCTATTCATCTTTTCAAATGGTTAAGGTTGAATGTTTAACCAAAGTTTCTATTACAGTTTCCTTCTGGCACTGTGACTGTCTATTTGAAAGATTTCACTTTTTAGTTTCTCTAATTTAACGGGAGAACATTTTAATTCTTGGGGGATTTTAATATTCATATTGAAGATCTCCCAACAAAATCACCTGTTGTTCACTGAATTGTAAAGATATCAGCCAGGGACGAAAAGTTTCAACATAAATGTGTCTTCCAAACAGATAATAACCCTGAGGATAAAACAAAGGGGTTACAAAGTGGCTGAAGGACAACAGGGTCAATGTTTTGGTGTGGCCATCATCTCAGTCTGAGAGAATTTGTGGGCAGATCTGAAAGGTGTGTGAGAAAATTGTTCTACAAACCTGAGTCAGACCAGTTCTGTCAGGAGGAATGGGCCGAAAGTCCAGCAAACTCTTGTGAGAAGCTTGTGTTTGGATAGTGAAAACATTTGACCCAGTTGCACCGTTTAAATGCAGCTCTACCAAATACTGGGGATATGTTTGTGGATCTCTGGTAAAAACCAGCCTCTTGTTTGAGAAATGATGGCTTGCTGGAGGACTGGACTCTGTTGAAGTTTTAATGATTGGATCTGATTTTACCCAATCACCAACTGTTGGCCCTAATGTAGACAATGCACAATCTCGACTGTGTGGTCTGTTACATTCCTTTTGATCCAACTTAAATACCTAAATATCTGGAAGAGTGACCAACACAGACTGAATGGCTTCCTTCACTTCCTCTGCTGTCACTGCTAAAATACAGACTACAATTCTGAAAATCAAAAACATTGTTCACAACTCCTCCTTGTATTGACCACAATGAAATGCATCCTGAGAAGTCAAGCTCCATGGGTGAAATCCCAGGTAGAAAACTGAAGGAAAATGAGAATTGAGGAGAATTTCATCAGAAGGCAAGTAAACTAAAAAACTTCCCTCACTTCTTATCCTGACATTTCTAGCCTCTGAAGGCAGATTATTCTGCATATTATGTTGATGCTCTCCTCTTCTGATCAGCCCCCAGAAGCATCTGAGTAGAAGCTGTTTTAACCCTTCTTGTCTACTTTCCTTGAGAAGAGCACAGTGCTCGCATTCCAGTGCTCCTGGATTGCAAGCACTGTGCTCTGTGCTGCTGCTGCTGCTGCTGATGCTGCTGCTGCTGGCTGCTGCTGGTGCTGGTGATGCTGCTCCTGCTGCTGCTGCTGAAGCTGCTGCTGCTGCTGCTGATGCTGCTGCTGCTGCTGGCTGATGCTGCTGCTGCTGCTGCTGCAGCTGCTGCTGCTGCTGCACCTGCTGCTGCTAAAGTGGCTGCTGCTGAAGCTGCTGCTCTGCTCACATTTTGCTTATCTGGTGATGCTTTATGCTGCTTAGTGAAGGTTTAATCAAGAACCATCTCCTGGTTACTGTAGTTTTATATTATCTCTGCCTCTGTCCTCTCTCTGATTAATTCACATCACAGCTCATCATCAATAGTTAATTAGTCCCTAGTTTACATCACATTTCTCCTGATTTTAAGCACTGCTCTTCTTTCCAACTCATCTACCAGGGGAGGCAATCATCAGTGACCCTCCACTTACTCTTTTGATTGTGCAACTGAAGGCAAATAAAGAATTTCATTTCCTGCTTTAGTTTCTCCTAAAGACTGGGGCTGCACAGTGACGCAGTTGGTAGCACTGTTGCCTTGCAGCAAGAAGGTCCTGGTTTCGATTCCCGGCCTGGGGTCTTTCTTCACGGAGTTTGCATGTTCTCCCTGTGCATACGTGGGTTCTCTCCGGGTTCTCCGGCTTCCTCCCACAGTCCCAAAAAAACATGACTGTTAGGTTAATTGGTCTTTCCAAATTCTCCTTAGGTGTGTGTGTGCGTGGTTGTTTGTCCTGTTTGTCTCTGTGTTGCCCTGCGTCAGACTGGCAACCTGTCTAGGGTGAACCCCGCCTCTCGCCCGGAAAGCAGCTGGAGATAGGAACCAGCACCTCCCGACCTCGTTAGAGAGAAGGGTGGTTAGAAGATGGATGGATGGATGATAAGACTGTGTCAACATGGGGTGTAGAGGATTGTGGGAGATTTGATCGAAGACAAACCGTTTTCACAATACATGTCCATTGAAAGGCAAATTAACTTCTGCTGATGATCCCATTCCGTCCATGTGGAATCCCATGGCACATTTACCACAGCAGCAGACCCACAGACTCATACTTAATATAGTAGCTGTTGATTGGATGAGGGGTTCCTTTAAACAAATGGATTGAATATTGGCGCATGTTTGCAAAATTAGGAACTTTGCCAGTTTTGTGATCGGGAGCAGGCAGGTGTGTGTTAGCGCCATGCCAAGGCAGGAAGACAGCAAGAAACACCAGAGAGAAGCAACTGTCCCACTCCATCAAAGAGTGATGCCTGTATTTGATGCATGTCATTCCACAGTGAGAAAAAATATTCACAAGTGAAAAGAAAAATAAAATATAACATCTTCCAAGTGCAGAACATCTGGACAAATGGTCCCAAAATCCACAGATACTGCAAACAAAACAAACAAAGAAAAGAAACAGAAAAATCACAAGACTCCATCTTACACTCTGAAAGACTTTTAAAAAACAATAGAACAAGACTGGACAGGCTCGGGATAATTACATGGGCTTTCAGGAGAAAATTTCCAATCTTTTACGCAACATGGCTGCCCAACAGTTAACAAAGCTGCATCTGAACAAAACATAAAATAACATCATTTACAAAAACTGAACCAAAGAACTGTTATAAGAGACTATGACATGTCTGCTGAACATCAAACTCAGCAAATGAAAGCGCATCATCTCAACTGGACAGCATGGTGGTAAGGAAGGGATTATTTGGCCTCCATTGGGCTTTCGACAGTCACTGGCTGCATTCAACTTAGTTTTTATTATTACTTTGAAACTGTGGAATAATCATTACTCTTACAAAGTTAGAGCATATTTAGAAAGTCCAGAGGATATTTACTTAGACTTAATAGCAACAGGGATGAGAACAAACTTAGAATCCAGAGAAAAACTAGCTTAGCAATTACCTTTTAGATTCCTATTCTTCCAACAGAAAAGGAATCAGACCAGAGGATACTTACTTATACTTATCTAGCAGCCCTGAACTGGAACATCTAGTTTATATACTTTGAATCATCATTTTAGATTTTATTTCTTCTTTTGCTCTTTCATTTGGTTTGTTATTTTGTTTTTATTTCTTTCAATTCATGTAAAGCACTCTGAATTGCCTTGTTGCTGTATAAAAAAATCACAGCATTCTGTTGATTCTGATTGGTTAACAGGGCTGTCATTCATACCTTGGTGTTTACAGTGTCATTTTGTTGGCTCTAATAAGTCCAGGGAGGTTTCACTTACTGATTTTGAATCCTCTGCAGTAGAGCTGTACTTGTTAATGCACAATAAGTAAATAAGGGCTCAGTTTTTAAAGTGAAGATACATTGTAAGACAAAAAAGTGTCTCTAATTTACAGTAAAATACCAGCAGCTATGGATGCCACAAAATTGCCACAAAATTCTGGAATCACAGACTTTTTCTTGCAGTGTAGAAAAACAGCTGTCCTGTCGACTCACTTTTGAATAAAGGCCACCAGAAATAAAAGTACATACTTATTGTTTGTATGTGTGAAAATGGAAATAGAACAGATAATAGCAAACTGACTATTTTTGAATCTTTGCCTGAATCGTCCACAATAAAACTGCTCTTATTTTTTTTTTTCACTTTATCAGAGCCTTTGCAGAGATAAAGATGATATATTGTATTGTTACTTACATTTTTTTATTTGCTTAATTCTCTAATAATTATTCATCCAGATGAAACATGACTTTTTCTTTCTTGAAGACAGACAGGTTTCATACTGTATGTAAATGAATGTTTTCAAATCTCAATGAACCTGAAACAATGCTGGGAAGGAGAGCAGGTCAAAGTTAGTCTGCAGTGATGCAAGAGACTGAGAAGGAATGTTGTTACTACAGAAGTTGATTCTGCTAGCTATTGAATCATAGAAGTTTTTCTAATTAATGGTTTTCCTCTTTGGGCTCATCTTTGTTGAAGGGATAACAGTGCAGCATAGTTTTCTACACTTGAGGTTAGGTTTTATTAATGGTAGTGGCTGGTAAAGACTAGATCAGTTTGACATCAAATTAGGAGAGAGGCGGAGGGTGTACTTTCTCTTCCCACGACTGGATGTTGTTACCACGGCGTCTCTGTGCATCAAACTGTTAGAAATGTCCTCTAAAGCGAGGAAAGAACAGGTTCTGAAAAAAAAGATCTTTCAGAAGTTAAAAGTCAAAACTGTCAAATCCATTTAAAAGGCCTGCAGAGCAGATGTAGGTGCTGCTTTGTGAGCAACCAAGGCCATGAAAAAAGAGCCCAATCAAAACACCAAACACACATTCACAAACATGTCACATTCACTCATCAACTAACCAGCACTCACTCACCTCTTAAGGGAAATTACAGGGCCAGCACACAATGGGCCCGTATGTTTGTGCTCAGTCACAGCAATAAAAAAGTGTTGATGTGAACCTGTGGCAGAGTAACTTAGCAACGACCTGGAAAAAGCAGGAATTAAAAGCCGCACACACAGAGAGACACGTAAATTTCAGCCCTGTATTAACTCCACTGGGATCCTGGGGTGGTCAATAAAATGCCCTGAGACCTTGATGCAGATCTGATTGTCCTGAGAGTGGCCTGGTTACTTATCCGCTGCATGGAGATAGGATACAGTAATTCAGTTAGATCCCAGATAGTTCAGATAAAAATCCTCTGCTGGGAACAAAACAAGCAGCCAGCTGTGTCAGGAGGAAACACCCAGTTCTCAGCTCAATGTTTCCCTCCTGCTTCCGTCACGTCTTATTCTCGTCTATCTTTCCATGTAAGTCATCGCTGTCCACTGAAAGACTGTCTTATATTTTACAGATGAACTCTGACTTATCGTCACTGGAATCTCTTCCCTAGCCTTACAACAGAAAGTATCTCACTGTGAAGACATTATCTAAATAAATCTAGAATAGTCAGGCATTCAGTTGTTCTCTCATTTCTGTGACTGCTGCCACTCAGAACTCCACAAGCCTATATTCTCCCCTGCCTTTGACATCTTGGGGTTTGATGTATATTTTTGATGTAAGGTTATATTTTTGATAAGACTGCATTTTTTACCACAAGAAGAATTTTATTTTTAATCTATTTTTATAGCATTTATATAAATAGATATTTTTGTATTTTCACATGAAGCTCCATACTTTATCTTCATGGTTTCGCTCTGGGTGCTCCAGCTTCACCCCACAGTTAAAAAGTC
The DNA here is from genome assembly GCA_922788865.1 of Poeciliopsis turneri. Taxonomy (NCBI): domain Eukaryota; kingdom Metazoa; phylum Chordata; class Actinopteri; order Cyprinodontiformes; family Poeciliidae; genus Poeciliopsis; species Poeciliopsis turneri. The sequence goes on from CAKLNU010000807.1 coordinate 182,824, forward strand.
TCTCAGCTGGACACAATAATTCATTTTTCAGCCATAAAATCCAAGAATTTCTAGTGAAATTGACCGTGGTCCGAAAATAGACCCATGCTAAGTTTCTATTGCATTCTACACCAGGAGGCAGTGTTGCTGGGCATTCGTGTGATCCGCTTGATTGTTGCCCGAGCCTTAAAAGATTGCCAGTTTAAAACATTGCTGGATGGAGTTGGAAATAACTACCACGGTCTGCTTTTGCACAGAATGTTGGTTGGTTGTCAAGAAGGAAGGTGCTCGGACATTTTGCGGCTTTCTTGAACGAAATCTGGATTTTCCTTGAAATGAAAGGTATTGAGCATCCTGAGCGAGCCGAAATTGAGTAGCTTCTCAAGTTTCACTGTCTCCTGGATCTGACTGAACATCTGAACCAGCTCAACATGAAAATGCAAGGCATTGCAGATGCAGTGTTACTCTTGAAAACAAGCTGGAGCTTTTTATCCTGGATCTTGAAACAGGCCAGAACTGGAGCAGTTCTAGTACGCTGGGTTCCAAACGACCAGCACACTTGCAGGCCCTGTTTCAATTTCTTCAGAAATTTTCTAGTTCCAGGATTACGGTTGACCTCCAGGTAAACACCTGATCAAAATGATCATACTGGAAATATTCATATTTCTTCCCAGTTAGATCTTAAATCTTATCATACATATTGTAAAACTTTTTACTTTCTTTCCTGGAAGAAAAAATAACAACTGCAAGTGCTAATGAAAAGAAAACATAAGTGTGAAAAGTGCCAAATTGAGCGATCATGCATTTATAAATGTGTGAAAGCTTTTGTGTCTGCATTAACTCCACTTAACATGCACATAAGAGCTAAAAATATATTTTTAAAAATCAAGCTTAGTCAAATGCTTTCACAAAAGACTAAGAATTTCCTGAATCCCCTCGATCCATACACTGAAGGAACAGAAGTTATCGTCCATTTTCTTCATAAAAGCAGATTTGAAATAAATAGCAAAACCTTCAGCAACTTTTTTATATTTAAAGTTCATTTGTAGAAGTTGTATTTGGTGCAGGTCATTCAATATGTTCAGAAATATCCTTAAAACTCTGCTAAATAAACCTGGCATGAGTTATTCTCAAATTTATGTTGCACCAAAATGAAGCAAAAAGAGGTCATGACCTTCATTCCCTCTTTTCTTTTTAAATGCTGCTGTATTTTATTTATTTATTCATTCGTTTATTCTCTCCTTGGCCTGACTCTGTCTGTCTAGAGGTTTCTTTCTGTTTCTAGGAGTTGATATTCTCCACTGTCACCCCATGCTTGCTTAGTTATTAGTTTAATGGGGCCGTCATGTTTTCACACTGGATCATGTAGATGTAGATTTTTTTTCTCCTATGTTCATAAACATGGGAGAAAATTGCATATTGTGTTTACTCTGAAACACCGAAGTGTGACGAACATGTAAAGAAAAAAAGGACTCAGGAAGGGGCAGACGCTTTTTCACACAGCTGTACGGTCCAGAGTGAATGAGTCTTTTTGATGACCAAATCAATGACGGAAAAGTAGGATATTAGTGCTGTATGGTGGGATGGTTTTTAGTAGTTTTGCCCTGCAGAAAGAAAATCTTGAGTTTCAGCGAGATGACTGCTGGAGACAGGGAAAGTGTTGCTGTCCTAACCTGAAGGCGGAGGTTTTGTGTTTTGAGTTTGTTACTTTTGGCAACCCAGAAGAAGTTTATTCAAGTTTTATATTTCAACACTTTCACAACCATTCAAACATATGACATAATTTCATGTTCTCATATAATCTGCTTCTTGTTTTGCGTGACCCACACAATAAAAAACTGTGAATCAGGTCCTCAGTTGTTAATGACAATAGTAGAGTGAGGCCTGCAACACACAGCCGCTGGAGCAGCATTCAGGTAAGCTGAGCTGGGTGGAGAGGCTCCAGCCATCAGGCCACACATCACACTCTGATGAGACTGAGCATCTTCACCTTTTCAGGGAGGATCTTTGAAGATAATGAGCGACTACTCCTGCTCATTATCATCAAAGGATCAGACTGTGTTTCACTAAATGAATGCACCAGTGGGGAGTTCTTCAGATGAACTTGGCAATGCAAGAAGAAACCTGCTGCTGTTATTCTTCCTGTCGATAAAAATGTGATTCAATTGCTTAAGAATAACATTAAAAAGATTTAATAAGTTAAGTTCATGTTCTTTTGGAAGACAGTTTGGTGAATATGATAAACTTCTTTTGTGCTGACTGGGAAAATAAAAATGAAATATTTTCCATTTTAATTATTTTATCCGGGAAAACAAAGTAATTCACACATCAGCAGCAGTCTCAGATCTCTGCCAGATTTCTCTTGGAGTAAATCACCTCACTGAGACTAATCCTGCGCTGTAGTACAGCCCCCAGGTTATGAAACATTTTTATTAGATGCTTCATTAGAACACATGTCATAAGGAGAATACGCCACATTAAACCAAAAATAACAGCACTTTCTGAATTATTCCATCAAAATGCAATCAAGCTGTGTGAAATTTAATAGAAAAAAATTAGGCATAGCCAAACAAAACAACTAAAAGTTGGGTTACAAGAGAATTATACAAACAGATATTATTTAAAGGGGCAGTATTGTGTTTTCCAAATACATAATGCCATTTTATAGTACAATCAAGTAGCTTTGTTAACTTCAGTTGTTGAAAAAATGCTACACTGCAAAAAATGTCTAATTCTCAGTAAAATACCAGCACTTGTGGTTGCCAGAATTTTACCATATGAGTAATGGAACATCAGTATTCATAAGATTTTACCATATAAATCCGGTAAAATCCATATTGATACGGAGCTAGGCATTTTGCACAGCTGAATCGTTGCCATGGTGATTAAAGGATTTCTCAAACATGCATGAAAGAATTAAAGCAACACTCCAGTGTTAGATGAGGGTATAATGTTATGATATGAAACATGTAAATCTCATAGAAGTCCATTTTAAATAATACTGTCCAGTATGGAGTGTGGCCCTCTGTGCCGGTCAGGGCTCCATCCTTCAGGATCAGTTCTGCTGCTGATGCACCAGCTCCACACCAACAGGAATCTATATACTGTGCACTGACATTGTACACATTCCCCCAGAAGCATCTTCTGTTTCAGAATCAATTGGTTACGACAGCTGTATCAGAGACACGTCCGTCTTCCTTTAGCCTTTTTTGAAGAGCATTCCTTAATTGCTTTCATGCTCCTTTATCTGGTGCTGTATGAACTGGAATGCTTTGGAGCAGAAGTTGCTGAAGGAAAGAACTCACTCTCATTGTTCTCATCAAACCAGCTTCTTTGTTTAACCAAGTCTCCAATTGGACCTATGGGGCACTTTGAGGTGTTTTTCAACTTCTCTCAGATAGTAAAAATGGCAAATCAGCTATTCACACATCAAAATCTGTCAGTCTGGTTCAACTGCAGACGAAAATTGCCACATTTGTTCCATTTTCCAATTTTCAGCTGCTGCAGGTCTCTTTCACTCTGCACTGAGTCCAACAAACCAAACCCTTTGAGCAACCTGTTCTCCTCACCTGTGGTGGCATTGCCCCAGGAACCACTGAAGGAAGCAACACGAAAACCTCTGAAGACACAACATCCATCTTCATGAAATGTTACAAAAATGGAGTGGTGTCAGTCTTTAGCAGTTGCAGGATTTCTCTGTTTGGCTCGTGGTCAAACAGAGAAGCCATTTTTAAAGCGAGAATTAGACACAAATGCCTGTTTTGTCTGCATTTACCCAGAATGCCCTGTACTGTAGGGACCAGAGGGGGTTGGGGGTGATATTTGAAGGGTGGGCTAATATGTGTATATACATTTTTTTTTTCTTTTCTTTGTTTTTTTTCCAATGAGAGACCATCCAATTTGAAAAATAAGGAGAAAACCTGCTTAAAATAACAACCATGGAAATATACTACAGACCAATTGCATAGATCCTCTGCAGTTGTCCAAATTAATTCCCCTGCATTAATTTCCCAACACTGGACACAATCACACTGATAAAATCAAACAAGATACAATATGTTTTTAAATGAGGCTTACTTTATGTAAAGAGGAATTCACTCCAACAACAAGGTCAAATAATCCACCTCACTGATGCTAATATTGCTCACCATCGCTCCTTCCCTGGAGACCAGGAAACCAACTGGAGTTTGATTAAAGTGGGCTAAATACGGCTGCACCATTAGACATCTACATGTGCTAGCAACTTCTAGGAAAAAGGTTTTGTCATGGCAGGAATCTGACCTTAGCTGTTCATTCAGCACACCTCACAGCCACAGCAGGCACTGACCGATTTAAAGTGTGTTTGCTCCTTCATTGCTGCTGTAAATCTGCCATTTACCGAAGCTCCTCCACTCATAAGTTTATGCAAAACCTTAACGCTCTCACACATCTGTCTGTTTTGAGGCCGCATCCTAACTATGTAATCACACAAAGTATCTCACAAGAGTTAGCTAAAGCTTAATCGGGGCATGTTTTCACGCAACGTCAACAATACTAAGAATGAAAGTTTGTAAAGAGGATACAGGCTGCATCGCCTCAGCATTGATGCTAGAAGTTAAAGCTGACCTGCAGTCAGACGGGTTGCTATGTAAAAACTGACACTGTTTGGGAAACAAACATTACAGAAACCCAAAGAAACTTCATGACAACAGTGACAACCATTAAGATTGTTATTAATGTTCATGATACACGTCATGTTCATGTCGCTCTTCAAATAAAGTGTTACCATCGTTTTGGTCATTTTTGTCACTGATCAATGGAAACCTCATTTCTTCTGGTAATTTTACAGCTTCAGTAACTTACTACAGTAAGAGCAATAGGCAAGCAGTGAATTGACTTGTTATTCAGAGGGACGGATTACTGAGCAAGCCTAAGAGCTCCAGGGGCGCTAAAGCCTGGGGCTCTGCCCAAAGAATATACTGTAACATAAACTCATGTTGGGTTTGTCTGAATGTTGTCCATTTGTATCCACAAAGTTCACCAGAATCCATCAGTTAAGGTCTGTTTTCCCAAAACGTTCTCCCAAAGAAAACTCGTAGATCTCCCCCTTGACAATAATGTCTGGATGACGAGGGTTATACACAAAAATTGTTTTATATATCTGTACCCAGAAGCCACAACACCATAAACCGCCCATGGGTTAAAAGGGTTATTTTTGTATCATAAAATATGTGTTGAAAGTATATCTCATATAGCTTCCCCTGTCTGCCTACAGGACAGAGAAAAAACTTGAGGCTTAGGATATTGCTCCACCATCAGCCCTGTTTTCATGCTTCATCGGGGTTGTATAATTTTCTGGGGCCTGTTCTGAGAGCAGCTCTTTACTTATTTCAAAGAATGTATCCTTAAACTATTCATCGTTGTGTCTCCTTCTCAGAAGATTAAACAATGAGCTGGTCACCCAAACAACTTGGGTGATGAGAGTAAATCTGATTATGAGCAACAGGATCCTGTCTGGTCAGCCTTTGTTTTGTTTTTGCCCAAATGATGATTTGTTTTCTCTGACAATATTCTGTGCTTCCTTAACCTCCTAATAGCTGCACTCCATGTTTTACCAAAGTGCCCCTCCTTTCGACCGTCTTGCTTCAGGGCGTTCGGCTTTGGCATTCTCTGTTCATTTGCTGACCTGTGATAACAGATGCAAAGGAGATCTTTAGACCCCACATCCCGTATCATGGAGATTGGGAAGATGGCATCTCCAGCGTTCCAGGGTGGGCCAAGAAGCATGGTCCACCCTGGACAAGTCAACAGTCCAACACAGGACAACACAGAGATGCACAGCACCAAACCACACACACACACACACACACACACACACACACACACACACACACACACACACACACACACACACACACACACACACACACAGGCATATGTTAACACAAGCACACAAGTACCCAAGGCCAATATAGAGGGAGAATAATGAAAAAAACAACAACAAAGAACTGAATTACTAGCAACTTTGAAGAGCATGGTTATGTGATTCCTCCATGTTCCTTCACTTCATGCTTGAATTATCAAATCCCAGATATTTTTGATCTGGTCTTTTTGACTTGTTCAGAATGTCATGATTCCAATCACCTTTCCACACTCTTCCAACCATGTTTCTGATTTGGGATTCTCTTGTTCCATCCTCTCTGTTTCAAGACTAGAGGGAGAATCCATGCTGGTATCCGTCACTGGCGTTGCTGCACAGCTGAATGCTTCACAGGCAGAGAAGTGTAAGAGGCCAGCACCTATCTCCTCCAGCTTTCCTGCTTTGCAGAGAAGAATGGCTTTGCAGGGAATGGTCATCATTCCTCCAACACTGTGGTGATCATGCAAACAGAGGCCAGAGGCTGGCAGCCTGGTGTTGTCCTGCAGCGTTGCAGCCAAGCCTGCAAATTATGACAAACAGCTCAGTTTCATGGCTCCTTCTCTCTGCAGATGTCACAGAAGTAACACTCCTTCATCCCTTAGTGCTGTCATAACTGCTTGTTTGACTGTTCAGAGGGTTGGTATAAAGGATTATTGAAAACATAAGCTTCTGCTTGAGAAGCAACCAGTTCAACTTTTAATATAGAGCCAGATTGCAATGAATGAATTCCCAGACACTTGACAAGCAGGTCCAATTCATATCCATTTAGATAGAATCCAAATTTGTTTCATATCATTTCATACCATCCTAATATTCAGACACAAGTGACTGTAATGATGTGTGGTACTATTAAGGTCAAGGGGTCGGGTAATATGACCTGGTATTATCTGAGGAGAACCCGGTCATAGCGTTCAGTTTTTGATTCTGCAGCAACCCATCATTCTGATCAAGTATGTGGCAACAGTAGACAGAAACAACAGAAAACCTCCAGCAGTACCTGCTGATTTCCCTCATTTTGAGGGAAATGAGGAGTTTTTTCTCCAGGTTAGCTTGAGAATTAAGTGTGTTTTAACTTAAATAACTTACATTACATTTAATAAATATACTGTTTTTATCCTGCGAGAAGAAAATATTAATATTTACCCACATAGATGGTCCAGCCCTGAGTGAGAGCTGATCTGATCTGAATGATCACTTCTCCCACTACATGGGGCTGAGTAGAATGAAGTAAAAACAGTGATTTCTGCATGGCCTTCTTCACTTTAGGGTAAGGGTCTTGATTTGAAGAGAAAATCCTCTTTGGTGGCACAGGGGCAAAACACAGCCCATGTATGGAGGCCTTAGTCCTCAACTTAGCGGTCACAGGTTTGAGTCCCGGCCTGGTGAACTGTGCATCATGTCTTTCCCCACTTTCCTGTCTGACCTCTCTCAAATGAAGACCGCTAGAGCCAATAAAACCTTAACAAAACAGGGAAAATAAAGAGTGTTATGTAATAATCAAGCTTTACATCATGTTATAAAGTTATTCCCACATTAAAAACATACCTGGGGTGTTGCTTTGATTCGCTCATGCATGTTTGAGAAATTCTTGAATCTCCCATGGCAACCAACCGGGGATGCCTAAACACTGGCTCTCACAAAGCTCAACACACCAAAGCTTCTCCTCGGAGCTCCAGTCTCCAGCTGAGCACCTCTTCCCCGGGGCGTCCTCACTCAGCTCCTCCAGACTAGCCATCAGCAATTAGCAAAGACCTGGTGGAAGTGTTTGCTAATTGTTGGTATGATGCTGAGCTCATCATACCAACCACTTCTCAGACCAACAATACTCCTAAGAACGGTTGGAGACAGCATCATGGAGAAGCACTTCCTGCAGGTGGAGTGTTGAAAAGAGCAGGAGCTTCTTAAAGAGACAGAAGTCAAATTTCTTGAAGTCATTTTTTATATATAAGTTTTTATAACAACTAATAGTAACAGTTTGTTGATTGTGATAGAAAATGACATTTTGTGTTGGTAAATACATAATACTCCCACTTTAAATACTGTTCATGTCTAAATGTATTTTAAGACAGATTTTGTATTTTCTATACTGGTTTAATTCTACATATCCATATGTGTATTTTTTTTCCTGGGGAAATCTTGCTATTAAGAAGTTGAAAAAAAAGTAAAGTATAATTTGTGGAAGTTGATGGTATTGCTCTGAGTGTGTTACGAATGTCATCAGATATATCAGTGATAGCTTTATGTTTTACCAACAGTACAGTTGTAAAATGAGTTTACTGGGATTAGCAAAGGACTGAAATCCCTTTACGGACTGACAGCTTGATATTTGTGATACTGATCTGACTAATGCTGCTCATTTCTTCTCCACATCGACATCTGTTTGTAAAATAGTTAACGTGAATTTCCCTGAACTTCACATGTTAACTGCTCTGAGGAGGCAGCAGGTGATGTTTGTCTGCTCGTGTGTTCGGTCATCACTGCTGCCATGCCAATGTGTCAGCTGAGTGTTCCTGCAGCTCCTCCTGCGTCCGTTCAGCAGAGCTGCAGCTCCTAATGAAATCTGAGAGAAACAGCAAGCTGGGAGCTCTTTGAAATCTTTTTATAGTTGCCGCTGCTTTGTAGACTTCAGTTAGCTTTAGTTGAGATCGGCAGACAGTTGCTTAAAGGAGTTTGTGTTTTCAAGTCTTGTCAAATGCTGACGAATTCTCGGAGTCTGGAATAATCATGAGCTCCCGACTCCTAATGAATATTCTCAACCTGCTCCCGAGATGATGATGATGAGCTGAAAGTACATTTATAGAGCTACCAAACTTTTTCATGTGCCACTGATTACTTTTTATTAATATGCAGCCATGTAAGCCTCCATTAATAATATTATTATACCAACTCAGTCTTTCCAGTCATTATAAAAAGATTTTTGCTACTTTACAAAAATCTTTCACAGTTTTAAAGCAGCAAAACTAGTTTTCGGATTGAAAATGTCTTTTATAATATTGATGTATAGTTTCATCAAAACACACTTAATTGCTATTAATTAATTGCAGGCGCTGTACTTAACTCAATTAAACATTTTAATTTGAATTAAGTCGTACTTCTAAATATTAGAGATGTAAACACTGAGAAACTGCATTACTCTCCTTTATTTTATTCAAATTATTTGTGGCATCAATGAGTGTGGAATCCCACTTTGTGAAACACAGTAATAACATAAAACTGGGTTTTCAATCCCTGCAGAATAAAGAAAATAGATGGAGGATTTTTAGTGAAATTAAAAATTGGATCATCAGAGGTCAAAGGTGTTGCCCTGGATGCTAGCAGCACCAGGAGTAGCCATGTTTGAATCTTTGCTCTTTGGAAAGCACCTTTGTGAAACATTTTTTAATATAAATTTTGGTTCTATAATAAGCTTTATGTTACTTTATTTCCCTCTGGGATTAACAAAGTACTTTAGAATTGAATTAAATTGAACAAAAGAAAATGGACCTCATGAGGTTGCAGGTAAAGCAGCCTAAGAAGATCCAGACTTCCCTCTTCAGAGTCACTTGGGTCACAGTTCATCCACGGGCTGAGAGACATATTCCCTCCAGTGTGGCCTGAGTCTTCCTCGGAGTCTTCCTCTGGGTCTTCCTCTGGGTCTTCCTCTGAGTCTTCCTCTGAGTCTTCCTCTAGGTCTTCCTCTGGGTCTCCTCCCAGTAGGACGTGTCCAGAACATGTCACCAGGGAGGTGTCCAGTAGGCGTCCTCACCAGATACCAGAGCCACCCAGTGTGCTCCTCTTCACGTGGAGAAGCAGCATCTCTACTCTGAGCCCCTCCTGGATGACCGGGCTTCTCTACTGTCTCTAAGAAAGAACCCGACACACTGCAGAGGAAACTCATTAATATCCATGATCTCGTTCTTCTTGTCACAACCCAGAGTTGTGGTACCGGTCATACATGGACTCAGCAGCCCATAGGAAACTTCCAGGACCTATGGGAAGGTGTAGAGCTGGTCCACTTTCCTACAACCAGAACCAGAACCACATTGCTCTTCCTGAATGTGAAGTTCATCTCACCGATGGACCCTCCTCCCCAGACCCGTATTAAGTAAAGTAAATTAAATTAAATTAAATTAAATTAAATTAAATTAAATTAAATTACATTAAATTAAATTAATTTTATATGATGTTTGGGTAGTGACACAAAAGTTATGTTCCACATAGTTAGCAGTTTTTGTGCAGTGATTGGATGCAGATATATTCATAACAATAAAAAATATCTCACCTAAAGAAGTATTTTCATATCAAACCACATTCCTACTCTTTTTTTTTCCTGCCACAAAACAATCATCTAACTTCATTACAGTCCAGTTGCATCATCAGAAGCAGTGAAGCTGTGAAAGAGTCAATCTGAAATGACTGTCAGTCTAATCAGCAGACTGATTTCTCCAAATGAGGGACAGACATGCATTAATTTCTTGGCTTGTTGTGTTGTCAGAAAAGCACACAGCCATCATCAGTTTGCATCAAAATGGCCTCACTTGTGAGGAACCTGCTGCTGAACAGTTTTCCTTTCAAACAGGACCATCTCTTTCTGTGCAGTGAGTTACGCTGTTGTTTTTCCACCAGTGCTCAGCCTGGCACCTGGAAGGTGTAACTCCATCTGCACACACTGGGAAAAATTGTTTTTGACAAAGAAAGGAGCATTGAAGTTACTTTTTCCCAGTGAAAACATGATGGACAGACTGAGATTCTGCTGGACGTAGCAGCAGGCAGTAGACGACTAAAGCAGAGTTACTTCCCGATCTCAACCCACTGAAAACCTGAGTATGACTTAACTCTGAAAAGATTGACTTGTCACAAGATTGTGGTGTATTTGCCCATAAATGCCTTTGGAACTTATGAAATAATTGTGTTTGTTCTTCTGTATGTCTAACAAACATGTCTCCTCCTTTTTTCTCTACTTGCTTCTTGCTGGTAGACTTGTCAGGATCACAGCACCAACAGAGTCTTTCAGTAACTTTATCACCAAGTGAAACACATTACATAGATTCATGTCACACAGACTGATGTTTGAAAGTCTTTTTTTCTGTTTATCTATGATTCTATGCTTACAATTAATGAAAACATAAAAAAACAGAAATATGAGCTGAATAAAAAGTATGTTTAATACTTGATTAAATGTTATTATTGTCCTTTAATCTGACAGTCGAGACTCTTTATGTGTGCTAATTCATTGAATATGACTGTGTATCACTTAGCGAGAGGTCAGAGGTCAGACAGGTCGCTGGTCCATCACAGGAGGAAACAGGAGAACGCACAGAGAACAAAGACAAGGAGAACATGCAGTCTCAAAATCACAAGACCCCTTTCAATTCTTACTTTTATTTTATAAATGTGGGTCTTGGATACATTTGAATATTTCGTGCTTATATTTGCAAACATAATAAATGCTTAAAGTTCTCAAGTGAAAGCACCCAGTACAGTCGATGATTGCAGCAGAATCATCAGAGTGAGCCTGACTTTCTCTGACCCAGAGGCCATCATGTTACTGTCAGTACTGACAGTACTGTAACTGACAGACTTCAGGTCTGCCTCCTACCCAGATGAGGAACGGTGATCACATGACTCATCAAAGAGAAAAAAAATCACTAACCCTCACACCTCCAACCTTACCCTGTTTTGTTGCTTTTATGTTTGAAAGACGTGAGAGATTTAGAAAACTGCAAACTGCTGTAGCTGAACTATTAGGTCAGACACTGGACCTTGGATTGTGACTCCATCACATTCTACAGGATAAAGAGGAAACAACTTTAATCCACATTATGTCATTTATAGAATTGTTATGGTAAAAAACATCAGATCACTAGTCAGAGAGGACACTGAGTCAGCTGTTGTTCTTCATAGCAAAAGAATAAATGAACAATTTACACATATGATACAAACATCTGTCTTTGTCAAATATGCCTTGAAACGTTGCTGTAATTTATGGTTCATGTTTTATCGGAGCAAATAGAGGACAAAATATGGAATGAGCCTGGAATCTAAAACAAAGATCTGCACATTTATGCAAATGAATGTTCAGTAATGAGCTGTTACCTGACTGAATGACAGGAAGCTGGCAGCACAAGCGCGACAAAGGACTTTGTTTTTTCCAAGAAACTAAATAAACACTGTGTATAAATGTTTCCTGTATTTGACCTGAAAAGATGACAAATCATAATGTCACTAGTTTTTTTTTTTTTTTTTTTTACAAACAAAAGCTTCAAATGTTGAAAATGATTTGTTGACTGAACATCTTCCTTATTTTCCTTTATGCTTCATGTAATCTAGTGGCTATTTAATACCAACAGTCTGTTGCATTTGATATGTATCTGTGTCAGATTTTTTCAAATTCAGCAGTGAAGAGAGATGTATTATTTAACCACCATTCTCTGCAGGAATGACAGTGTGAGAAATTCCTGGATGACAAAGAGCAAATTATGCGTCCGGTTTTAATTTGGAAAATTAGACGTTTTTCTTATATGGCTCAACACCGACATCTTGTGGTCTTGTTTGCCATTACGTCACCAGGACGTCAAACTTAATTTAAGAAGTCCACTGGATACATGCGTGACTTCAGCAAACAACTTCTGGAGGTGAGTTTGTGGTGCAAACCGTGAACAGGAGTTTCACCATAAACTCATCATGACAGAATCAGAACCGCACTGCTTCAGGGATGGTTCAATCCCACATTCATATAATCTGATGTAATTTGTATTTGCTGCCTGCACAGATAAACTCAACCCCCATCCAGTGTGAACAGTTGAACTCCTGATGAAAATGTTTTCTCTTTTTAGCATAAGAAGAACAGAGTAAGGAAAAGTCTTGACTCCTGATTTAAATGCACCATGAATTGTTCTGAGCAGCAGTTATCTGTCAGATTACCACAAACTGCCACAAACTATCAGACTGAAGACTTTAAGGAGAAACATCCAAATCTATTTGTCTGTGATTGTTTGTTTGCAGCAGCACCTGAATGAACACGGAAATGTTTTCCTGTCAATTCTAAAGCCTTTAAAGCATAAAAAGAACTAGTGTACTACATTTTATTATTATTATTTTGAACATGAAAGGAACAATTTTCACTTTTGTGGCTTCACTTCCAGCTGGTATTCTCTGCCTGAAGCCTGGGAGCTGCAAGGTTCTGTTCACTGTTCTGGGTCAGCCTCCACCACTACTGTCCTCTTGTTTGCTGTGTCCACCAACACAAGACGAGGTGATTGTCTTGTGAATCAGTGAATCAGCGAGAGATTTAGTGAATCAGGTGTGTTGAACCAGGGACATTAGACTCTGTGCAGCAGCGGCTCTGGAGTTGTGGATCTGAAGACAGCAGTTCCACAGACTGTTATAACCTCACTCACTGAGCAAATGTGTTTTATTTTGTACATTTTTAATAAATATTAAGTTTACTGAATACAGATTATTCTTTTTTGTGAATATCACTCAAAAACAGGTTCCCATAAATTAATGCAAAGGTGTAAAATGACTGTAGAAAAATGTACATTTTCAAAACTCGATCATTTTATTGGCTCTTTTGAACGCACCCTAAAGATTCGGTTCTTTTCAACGATAATAATAGTTCATGGCCCTCAGTGCAAACACATTAATTCTAGGAAATATAACATTCAAACAGATGAGGGCCCTGCTTGGAGCATACAGTATATAATGTACACATTAACTCTATACCTGTGTGGGTTTACTGGAAGCTGCCGCTGAGCCAGAGCGCCGTGTTGGCAGTGAAGGCCCCGCCAATCAGCAGAGGGTCTGCAGGTGAGCAACGGAAGACACGTGGTGTGGTTCTCCACTGGAGGAGTAACACAAACACGGTGGGAAAGATGGAAAACAAGTGCAGCCCGGTGAGTTTTGCGCTCTGCAGGCCGCAGGTCTGTGGCTCCTGGGAATGTCCGCAAGAATGTAACTGGGAACATTAAAGGTTCGGCCTGGTAGGGTTGTTACATTGTTTAGAGCTGGGGCATTCCCAGTTCATTTGGTTCGCTCGCGTCGATGCAGCAGACATGTCTGTTTGTCACGTTGTTAAAGTGTTTGCTTGTTTTGCTGCTCCTCTAATCTAAACACGCCGCGGCCCTCGGGGACTCTCTGGCCCTCGGGGATAACATAGATCTCCTGCTGATTGTTGCGAATTTACAGAACTTTTATTACGCCAGAACCAGCCTTGATCTTGTCCAGAAGGTTCTGTGTTTCTAGCGCGGTAAAATGCATCATCTGTGTCTTAAATTGATGTAACTGTAGATAATTTCTATCTTTGTAAAATAAAAATAATTTCCGTAGGATGTTTGATTAAATACACCTGATTTTAATTACTACCAGCTGCTGCTCTGTGGCGCCACCTCTTGATCATTTTCGGGACTGCCACATGTTTAACGTTCTGTGTGCAGGTGCATCGGATTAAATAAATCGATTTAGTTCAGTAGCTCAAATCTAAACAGGAAACTGTTTATTATAGGTTTATTCCACTCAGTGCGACATGTTTCTGTCCATGTTGATGATGATATGAAATGTTAACCTCAGCCCAGTTAGACCACTGACATGTTTTGGGTCTGCTGGATGAAGCTGCAGAACCTGTGCTTATATGGGAGAACAAGAAACTTCAGGCTGAGATTCAAACTCAAACCCTTCTTACTGCTAGTTGATAGTGCTGACAGCTATGTTTTTGAGCAGCTGCTTAGCTAACGAAAACAAACAAACAAAAAAGTCCAATTCAGAATATTAAATTGGAGTTATTTTTAATATTGATGGGCATGCATGCTGAAAGCATGTCCAGGTGCTGTGCAAGACATAAACTAAATGCTGATTCAGGGCTCACTTTGCATGACTTCCTCCATCAGTGTGGCGTGACATGAAGGAGTTCCCTATGTGGTTCCTCTGAAGAGCAGTGGAGGTCCTGGTTATGTAATCAACCTTCAGCCCACAAGTTCTCTGTGGGTTTAATGTCAGAGTGAGTGGCTGTGTTGGCTGTGGACCTGAGAAAACCCAGTGGACCAGAACCAGCAGGTGACATGGTTCCCCTCCACTGACTGTGGAAACATGAATTATCTTCTTCTCCCAGCTAGCAAACTTTACTTTCATCTGAAAACAGGACTTCAGACTATTAAATAACATCCCAGGTCCGATGTTTCTGATGTCGTGTCCGGTCCAGGAATGGCCTATCGAAAGGAATGTGACAGCAGTAGAACATGCTGCGTGTGAGGCGGATCCTGAAGTTCTGACTCCAGTCTGTACTCTGCAAGCTGTGAACTCTTGGTCAGGGTTTCCTCCACGATCCTCTCCAGACTGCTGTTATTAATGTTTCCTATGCACATTTGTATTCCATCTTTTTTCCTTCCACTGAAGGGGAATTTTCCAGTAACATTAGGGCTGCATGATATCTGGAATGATCTAATTGCGATATTGTTGAAAATATTGATTATAATTGAGCAGTTCTTTTGAACCGACAAAACTCACCACTCTGTTTTGTCGTCTCAACCTCTAAAAATATACATCAAGTGTAGCGATGAGCAGGAGTCAGAATGCATCTGACTGGATGTCTCTTAGTAAATGAGGGACGTCTGCGACAAGCCGTCTGAAACTGAGTGGTTACTGTTTGCGGTTGGTTGCTGAGGTGTTGTGAACAATGCGGTCCTGCTGTGTCTTCACTGTCAGGTGCAGAACATTAAGCGAGAGCAGGCTCTGAAAGCCTGGCTGGAAACGACCAACACCAAGCTGACCCAGGTGAACGGCCAGAGGAAGTACGGAGGACCACCTGAGGGTGAGACGCACAGCCACACTGGGACACATCATATCGACGCGTTAGGCAGACAGCTGGGAAAAAAAACAGTTTTCCCCTTTGCAGATCTCTGCTGCTGTTTTTATCTCTTCTGAAAAATTTACATCATCAAATTTGAATCAAGAGATGGGGTGATTAAACCAAAACATCAATTTTCAAATCAGAATTTTATTCATATTATTTTATTCGGAAAAAGTTATCCAAGCCAACCTGACCGTATGTGAAGAAGCAAACAACATAAACCTCTAACTTATTGTGCCACCAACAGCTGACATCATAATGAGTCTTTAACATCACTGAGAAATGTCGACTCTCGCCTTTACAGAAATGTTCACATTCAGCTATAATGGAGGGTTTGGAAGTATTGACAGTGTGTTTTATGTCAACCTACAAAACCTGAATTGGATTTAAGTCCAGACTTTCGCTAGACCCCCTTCAAAGCTTAATTTAGTCTTTTGTTTTTTTCCTTTTTGAGTCATTCAGAGTTGACCTTGCTGCTGTACTTTGGATCATTCTCCTGCTGCGTAACCAATGAGTTGCAGGCTAATGTTCTGATGGCTGGACATTCTACTGCAGGATGTTCTGGTACTGAGCAAAATTTATGATTCCTCAGTGATGATAAGTTGTCCAGGTTATGAGAAAGCAAAGCTGCTCCAAACCATCATACTACCACCGTGTTTGATTCTTGGTATGATGGTCTGTTTCTGAAATGCTGCTGGTTTCACATCACAGACGCACATCTTCCAAACGATTCACTTTTGTCTTTTCACTCCTCAGATTATTTCCCTAGAGGTCTTTGGAATCATCAAGATGTTTTTGGTAAAATGTCTGTGATGTGTTTTGGTCAGCTGTGGTTTTGGCCTTGGTTTAGCCAGTCTCTCTTTCTCATTGTTAAGTCATGAACTCGTACCTTGCCTGAGGAAAGTGAGGCCTGCAGGGTATTAGATGTTTTTGTGACCTCCGCCTTCAAACATTGATGTGCTCTTAGAGCCAGCAGAGGTCAGTCAACCAAAATGGCTCCATTTTCTGAGGGAATGTTGCATCATTCAGGTTTTCTGGAGGGCAGAAAGTGTTAACATCAGTACAGTAAGTGCATACTGGTAGATCCTGGACATTTTCCTGACTGATACAGCAGAAAGAAGTTATTCGAACACATCTAATGGTGGAAAGTAAAGCTATTTTGATAAAGCGGGTCAGACATGATTCTTTCTCCACAGGAAGCTGAAATACTGAATGTCTTTGTTTCAATAAAACTAAGACATCAGCTGATGATGAAACGGCTAACATGTTTCTGCTAAAATGGAGGAAACTATTGAAGGGTTCAGGGCTGAACCGTAACTTGGATCATAGGTAGGCCTGTCGCGATAAACGATAAGTCAATTAATCGAACGATAAATTAAAACTATCGACCTCATTTTAATTATCGGCTATATCGTTTCTTTCTGCCTTTTTCTCTTACTGTTGATGACACTGAATGAAAAAAGGCTCAACTCCGGTGCTCTCCATTAACCCTCCCTTCCTTACTTCCTTAGTGTAATGCCCAGCGCGCTGCACGATCTTATGTCGCGGATTATCGGTCCATTATCAAAACCTGAGAGACACATTAGCCGACAGAATCCTCGGTATAACGGTTCGATCTAAACCGTGTTGTGTCCAACAATGGACACAAAATAATAAGTCCAGTTCACTAACTTTGAAACCAGGCATTAATCAATTCCTTACTACAATCTACCTGCAATGCATGTGGCTAGTGTCAGTCTGACTGAATGAAAATCATTAGAACTATTTAGGTCACATTAACGAAGAACAGTTACCGGGTTTTCTGGTAGGAATTTCGCTCCGACTCCTCCCCTAGTTATTTATATTTTCTTTGAACGAACTGTTGAATAAACATTCATGTTGTTTCCGATGTCTGGTGGACTTCGGGTTGCACCGTGTCAGCTGTTTGGGATTCCCTCCGTGTTTTCCCTCAGAAAGCAGGAGGAGAATCCGCGCTTTCTGATTGGCTACCGGTCACATTCAACAGGCTGCGTCACTCTCCCAGTCTGGATAAATCCTTGATTTAGATCGATCTACCGTAACACACAACACTAGTGACGATCTCAGAACGAAGAACGTTCTAAGATTGTCGTTCGGGGTAAAAAAATCTTGTAGTGTGAACTATTGCATCAGGCAGTCGGATGTCTCTCTATTTAAATCTAATGATTACTGAAGGCCAATATACTATACAGACTTCATAATCTGCACTCTTTTGGTTGAATGCAGTATTTATTTCCACTTTGGCTTTATGTTGTTTAGTTTTTATTCAAGTACATTTATTGTTAATGGAGACTAAGAATCTATTTTATTTTTGGTTTTGGTTGTTTTATTTATTTTGTGTATCAGTCCAGTGTTAAGTGTTCTTTTGAAAGTAAAGTGTATCTATCTTTGGCAGGAAATCGCATGTATTATTACGTAATTTCCATTAAATCAATGTAAAAAGGTCTTCAAACAATATTATCGTTTATCGCAATAATTTTTTGAGACAATTTATCGCCCAGCAAAATCTGTTATCGTGACAGGCCTAGTATTTAGTACAATAACTCGGCAGCAAAAGAACATATATTTTGTTTGGCAGTAAACATCACAAATGCTGATAAATGTTTTATAATGAAAATTTTAAAAAGATCTTATGCTTAGAACTTGTGACGTTGTAGATAGTTCCTATGATTGGTGGTGATTGTCTGCTGTGTTGTGGTGACTTCACAGAATTTATATAAAAAGTAGCAGAATAACCTGCAGAAAACACAGAACAACCACACTGTGTCTCTGACTGCTATTCATTTAGCCTCTGGAGAGGTAAATAGAGCTGGATAAGCCAGAAGAGGGGCTGCACAATATATTGCTACTATAATGTCACCAGGAATCAATATTGTCACAGAGAACTGTTTGTAGAAACATTTTAGACAAAATGTTTGCATGCCAAATGGGAAGTTACTGAGTTGGTAACAGCATAGAGACTTTTAACTGCAAACAGCAGACGTGACCTGATGGACGGGTCAGTCAGTCAAACCTCTAAGATTGGAGGAAAACGAGACAGTGGCTGACTGTTGGACCTTTGCTGAGGTATGAATAAATAAATATACTTTTTTAGTCCCAGAGGGAACTGTAGATATGATCGGCTTCATATGCATGTATGGGTTAGGGTCACACGGCAGGTCTTGATGCTCAATTAAAATTTTCTGCAAAAATCAAATTTTTTATTTTATTTTTGCGTGATTGTGACTAATTAAGCACAACTGCAATCAGATTTTGATCTGAACGGTTTGAGAGCCCAAAGTCCATATGTGTGGAAGAACAAGGTAGACGTCAGCGCTCTGTCTACAGAGGTAACAATGCTCTGGATGGATTTTAAAGTTTTTCAGTCATTGAGCTGACAAATTGAATTTTTTGGGGGGATCAAAATTGGGCTGTTTATTCTCCTGTGAAAAAGTCTGATGTGGGTTGCATTTGCCTGGTGTGTGAATGTAGCCCCAGTTGTTGAACTGGGATCACATGCTGAATATAACCTCGTCCTGTTAACACACCATAATTGGTTCTTTCTGTGTAGCTAAATGTTTCTAATCTTTATATTTATCCTGGCGGGTGGCAGTGCGTCTGCCACTGAGCCTCACAGCCCCCCTGTCTTGTCTTCTTGGTTTAGGGTGGGACGGTCCAATCCCAGGCGAATACTGTGAGGTCTTCATCAGCCACATCCCTCGGGACGCCTACGAGGACCTGCTCATCCCCTTGTTCAGCTCTGTGGGACCTCTCTGGGAGTTCCGCCTCATGATGAACTTTAGTGGCCAGAACCGGGGCTTTGCCTATGCTAAATACGGCACACCGGCCCTCGCCACCGAGGCCGTCCTCAAGCTGAACGGCTACATGCTGGAGCCCAAGTGCTACCTCTGTGTCCGCCGCAGCACGGAAAAGAGACACCTCTGTATTGGAAATCTGCCGGCTGCCACTAAACAAGAAGACCTGAAGCAGGTTCGGTCGGTCTGCCTGTTGGGGGTGACATGTTGAATTTACTACACAACTTATGAAAACTGAAGAACAAGAATGCACTGATCAGAACTGAATTTATTCAGATTATGTACCAATATACAAAGTCTTCAGGAAGGTAGGTGGGACTGATGAGTGTGTGTGTGTGTGTGTGTGTGTGTGTGTCTTCAAGGTGCTGCGGCGGCTGGTGGAGGGGGTGGAGAGGGTTTCTCTGAAGACCGGTCCCGGCATAGACGGGGTCTCTGCTATCATTGCCTTCTCCTCCCACCACACCGCGTCGATGGCCAAGAAGGATCTAGTGGCAGGTAATCTAGAGTCCAGTCCAACTTTCGGTCTCTTAATGATTTAACACATTTTGTCATTCCACAGAAATTCATACCACTTCCAACATACTCAGTTATTTGTGTTTTGCTACAACTGCATTTGATTTGTTTCAGTTTGTTTTAGACAGATCAGCACAGCACTGAGCCAAATTGTGATGGAAAATGATGCATGACTTTTAGTTTTATTTATTTATTAAAGTTCCAGGGTTCAACTTTTATAAAGAACTTGTTCAAACTGTCTGCATATCCTGGCTATTTGTGATGAGATGAAAAATCTGATCTTCTCCCTGAGCTATTATTCCTGTCTGAAGAAATGCAGTGATAGCAAGTTTTGACAAATGTAAATCTGAAAAGTTTTTTGTCTATTTCTATTCATGCACCCCAGTAAAAACCAGACTCTGGTTCTGACTAGGCTTCGTACAGTCTGAATCCTCAGCTATTGAGAAACCATCACATCCTAGCTGCGTGGCCTCTGCTGAAGTTTAAACGATTGTCTGATTTTACCCAATCACTAATGTTTGGTCATGTGAGGTGCTGTAAACTTTCTGCATACAGCACAGGAAAGGATGTGATGTACACAATGATCCCTCACTGTGAAGAGAGAAGTATCATCTTTGAAACAATGTATTGCTGGCAAACATTCCTCTTGTTCCAAATTTAATAGCTGAATATTAGCAAGCATGTCCAACACAAACTGAACGGCTTCCTTCACTTCATCAGCTGCCTTTGCTCAAACTACAGATGGAGCACAATTCGAAACCAGGGCAGAAAATTTAACTCATCGTTCACAATTTCTCCTTCTGTTTGCTGATTGGCCAGGATGAAATTCTATCGGAGAAATTGAGCTCAATGGGAGAAAACCAAGACAGAGCACTAAGAGGAAATGAGAATTAAGCAAAGTAGTGCAAGAAGGCGATGGCCAGGCTAATATTCAGTCCCACTTGAGTCAATACTTTGCAAGATCACTTTTGACTTTTCAGGCTAATTCATTGTTTCAGTTCTTCCCTGAAACAGTGAATCATTTTCCTTCCATATCAGTCTTATTGTGTTTTATTGGGGTTTTTATGACACAAAGGAAAATAAGTTGTGTGTATATATACTTTTGGAAGGAGCTATTTGTGGTTTTTCTATGTGTGATGGAGAAGATCTGTAGATAAACATGTCTACTCTGTGTCTAGAATTCAAGAAGCGATTTTCATTGGAGATTTCCATCAAGTGGGAACCAGGAGAGAACCTGAGCTCCAGCCAGACATGTTCTCTTCCAGCCCCAAAGATTCTGGTGCAGCAATGCTTCGTGCCCTGCAGCCAGGCTGTCTCTCACCCTTCAGCCCCGCCCGTCTCTCCAGGGTTCTGCAGGGCGGTGGGGGAACCGGTCTCCCCCCTGCACTCACATGTGTGTTACCCCCTCCCGACCTCGCACCACCCCCAGCGACACATGGTCTGTGCGTCGTCCCCAGTGATGCTCCTCCGTGAGGTTTGCGAGGCCAACGGGTTTGGTCAGCCATTCTATGAGCTACACTACAGTTTGGCCAGAGCAGATGGCTTCGTCAAATTTACCTACAAGGTTCTGATCCCCGGCATCAGCAGCGCCTTCAGGGGGAAGGTCATGGTGCTGCCCGGACCCAATGTCAGAGTCATGCTGGAGGAGGCTCAGCGGGCTGCCGCCCAGCAGCTGCTGCAGAAGATGTTCAAAAACAAGCAGGCGGCCTGAACACTCCACCGGCTTCCAGCTGTAACGTTCCTGTTTCACATCTATGGTTTCCTGAAAAAATAGATTTCATTCTGTATCATTTCTTCTTTTCTGCATGTTTTTAATAGTGTTGGTTAACTTGTGTGTCCAGTTTGAGTTTAAGAAGTTTGTTTGCATTTTTTTTTTTTTTTTTAAATCTTGTTTTATTCTTGCTGTGTTCTGAGTTGCTCATTTTAATAAAAATGAGATTTGCTAAAAATAAAAAAAGGTGGTATTTTAAAATGTGCAATGAAGCTTTAGGTCCTAAGTTGTGTTTTTTACCTTAGAGCCGGGTTTCAAATTAATTTTCATTTCACATGTCACATCAAGTTCATGACGGTCTTCAAATGGTCAGTTGTGGCAGAATGTATTGATAAAACTTCAAATATTAAAGCTGTCTCTTAATTCAATGAGGTCTTCTAAAAATTAACATTCTTTCACATTTAAGTAGTTGGGTACTGTACACACAACTCATTTGATTTGACTGATAAAGCAGCAGTTGTGTCCTTGAACATTTTAACATGCATCACCTGAACCACCACTGATACCACGCATACTTTCAACATGACCAAGGTCTTGAAACAATCAGATGTTATTGTGTATAACTTTACGTTTAATGTCATTTACAGCGCTGCTGCTGAGGAACGCCACTAACAGTGTCTGACGTTTGTAACCTCTACGATGAAGATTGTTGTTCCAGATTCCACTGAAACCTCGCCATCGACCCTCTCTGTCTTACTGAATGTGATCTGTTATGTGCTCATTTCTTTGTCATATCAAAGATTTTCTTTGTCACAAAAAGCTATTTATTTTTGTTTATTGAAAAAAAAAAATGGAATCATTACTGAACATGCTGTGCATTGCCAGACTTTTTTGTAAATATTTTTTAACTGGACAAATGTATCAACATTTGTCCAGTTCTGAGAGGCACATCCAGGTGTGCTGTATGGGGGACGTACTGAAAAGCTGCAGGACTGGGCACTCCTGTTTCAGATGAAATGTAAAGCTGGGGTCAGAATGTCACAATGATCTTTATACAGCTGCTCTAAGGTCATACTGAAGGAGCGCTGATTAAAAGGTTTAGATGGTACATTTTTGTGGTTTTTAAGATGAGGAAAGTGGTGTTGGTGAGTAGATTATGTGGTTGCCTGAATATTGCTCCTTAGTTTGTGCTAGTTGTGTGTTAACACCATGTTCCTTATGTGTGCAATGGTTATACGAGTTTAACATTCGCTTCAAGACAGCTTGAGATTATTGAACATCACCATTCAGATGGATCACAGCATAACCAGACAGGTAAAGACTCAACCAATGATCAGCGATGGACGGACCCAACAAGGTCCAACTGAGCACTGGAACAAGTAGGGGCAACATGAGTCACCAAGAAGACCAACAAAGACCCAGTGATGAAGCTACAACCTGCTCATCATGTTCTGAATGACTGTTCTTAGACTCCAAACACTGAAATAAGACCATAAAAAGCATGGTGTGTGTTTAGTGAAGCATGGTGGGATAAGGTGCATGTTTGATCATGGTTAAAATCCATCAAAGTAATGGAAGAGGTCATGTTGCTTTAAGCTGCAGAGGAAATTATGCTAAAACCCCCAAAACAAAAAGAGCAGACTGGAGTGATCCCGACCCCGTTAGGGAGAAGGGTGATCAGAAAATGGATGGATGGATGTTGGAGTGACCCGCCTCCCTGGACGAACACAAACATGTAGAAACATATTTCTGAGGCAAACCTGGAAACCTTTGGTCCTCCAGTGACTCTGGGCTGGAGAACCAAAAGCTGCTCGACTCCATGCAGTTTTCAGAAACGGTCTTTACAGAAGAAATATAAAGTCAGTTCCAGAAAATTACACCTTTTGGGTTTTTTTTTTTGTTTGTTTGTTTTTTGTTTTTTTTCAGATTTTTGGCACTAGTGGCCTCTAATCCTCTCCTCGGGCTGCCACCTTATTGTGGTGGAGGGGTTTGAGTGCCCCAATGATCCTAAGAGCTATGCTGTCGGGGGCTTTATGCCCCTGGTAGGGTCATAAAGTCATAAAGGCAGACAGG
This sequence comes from Poeciliopsis turneri, assembly GCA_922788865.1. Classification (NCBI taxonomy): domain Eukaryota; kingdom Metazoa; phylum Chordata; class Actinopteri; order Cyprinodontiformes; family Poeciliidae; genus Poeciliopsis; species Poeciliopsis turneri. The sequence continues at coordinate 206,634 of CAKLNU010000807.1, forward strand.
TCTTAGGGGAGGGACCAGACAAAGCGCAGCCTGAAGTCCCCTATGAAGAAAGACAACTTTGGTTCTCGTGTTCCCTCGCCCGGATGCGGGGCACCGGGGCCCCACTCTGGAGCCAGGCCTGGAGGTGGGGCACGTTGGCGAGCACCTGGTGGCCGGGGTTTTACCTATGGAGCCCGGCCGGGCCCAGCCCGAAGAAGAAATATGGGACCCTCTTCCAATGGGCTTACCACCTATGGGAAGGGCCACAGAGGTCGAGTGCAATGTGTGATGGCCGAGGGAGGGGGTCTTCGCGGTCTGATCCTCGGTTACAGAAGCCGGCTCTTGGGTCGTGTAATGTCGCCTCTCTCGTGAGGAAGGAGCCGGAGCTGGTGTGTGAGACTGAGAGGTTCCGGCTAGCAATATTCCGTCTCGCCTCGACGCATGGCTCTGGTTCTGGAACCAGTCTCCTTGAGAGGGGCTGGATATACTTCCACTCTGGAGTTGCCCGCTGTGAGAGGCGTCGGGCAGGGGTGGGCATTCTTGTTGCTCCCCATCTCGGCGCCTGTATGTTGGGGTTCACCCCGGTGAACGAGAGGGTAGCCTCCCTCGGCCTACGGTGGGGGACGGGTTCTGACTGTTGTTTGTGCTTATGGGCCAAATGACAGTTCAGTCTACCCACCCTTTTTAGAGTCCTTAGAGGGGGTACTGGAGAGTGCCCCTCCTGGGGACTCCCTCGTTCTGCTGGGGGACTTCAACGCTCATGTGGGGAATGACAGTGAGACCTGGAGGGGCGTGGTTGGGAGGAACGCTCCCTCCGATCTGAACTTGAGTGGTGTTCTGTTGCTGGACTTCTGTGCTCGTCACGGATTGTCCATAACAAACACCATGTTCAGGCATAAGGGTGTCCAGGCACTTGGCACAAGGACACCCTAGGCCGCAGTTCGATGATCAATTTTGTCATCATTTCGTCAGATCTGCGGCCGTATGTCTTGGACACTCGGGTGAAGAGAGGTGTGGAGTTGTCCATTGATTATTATCTGGTGGTGAGTTTGGCTCCAGTGGGGGGTAGGATGCCGGTCAGACCTGGCAGGCCCAAACGAGTTGTGAGGGTCTGCTGGGAACGTCTGTCGGAGTCCCCTGTGAGACGGAGCTTTAACTCCCCTCTCCGGCAGAGCTTCAAACACGTCCTGGGGGAGGCGGGGGACATTGAGTCTGAGTGGACCATGTTCCGTGCCTCCATTGTTGAGGCGGCTTATCGGAGCTGTGGCCGCAAGGTTGCCTGTCGTGGTGGCAACCCTCGAACCCGTTGGTGGACACCTTCGGTGAGGGATGCTGTCAGGCTGAAGCAGAAGTTCTATTGGGCCGTTTTGGCCTGTGGGACTCCGGAAGCAGCTGACGGGTACCGGCGGGCGAAGCGGCTTACGGCTCTAGTGGTTGCCGAGGCAAAAACTCGGGCGTGGGAGGAGTTCGGAGAGACCATGGAGAAAGACTTCCATATGGCTTCGAGGTGATTCTGGTCCACCATCCGGCGTCTCAGGAGGGGGGAAGCAGTGTAGCACTAACACTGTTTACAGTAGGGATGGTGTCCTGCTGACCTCGACTCGGGATGTTGTGGATTGGTGGGCGGAGTACTTCAAAGACCTCCTCAATCCCACCAACATGCCTTCCATTGAGGAAGCTGAGCCTGAGGACTCTGGGTTGGGCTCTCCAATCTCTGGGGATGAGGTGAACGAGGTAGTGTTAAAAATCAGAGGAGTAAATCTACTTATATTTACTTGCTCGTTACTTTTCCTCTGATCTTCTGGGTTCCAGGAACTCTGGAAATATCTGAAGTCAGCTGTCGTATGATTGTTCTCTGAAACTCCACTGTACACGCAGAGTTTTATCCAAAGAATTCAGTGCAATACAGAATGTTACAACAGCATTACACCCGGATTATCAAAAAGTCCAACACATGACAAACATAGAATTACCTGCATGAGTTGAAAACAGAAAGACAAAAAATGCATTTTTTGGGAATCACTCACTCAGCACAAAGAGATTCGAACTTCTGCTGTAAAACAAACCATTTTATAAGAATGTGTATTCCCCTCATTTAAATATATGCATTAGACCAGGGGTCACCAACCTTTTTGAGAGTGGGAGCAACTTCACGGGTACAGAGCAACACGAAGAGCACTTGTTTGATACAGTCTTTATAAGTATATATATATTTATCATATATATATATAAAAAATTCTCTTCTCACCCACCGTGGGTGGTTCTTATCCTCTGAGCTCGGGTCCTCTACCAGAGGCCTGGGAGCTTGAGGGTCCTGCAGTATCTTGGCTGTGCCAAGATATGCTCATTTCTGGACTGAGATGTCTGATGTTGTTCCTGGGATCTGTTGTAGCCATTGATCCAGTTTGGGGGTGACTGCCCCGAGGGCCCCGATGACCACAGACACCACTGTGGTCTTCACCTTCCAGGGCTGTTCCAATGTTAATTTTATTACCTCCTGCTAAAGATCCTCTAAAGACAGATATATGGATTCTCAAAGTGTCTTGCCATACCAGGCGTCTCCTGCAGACACTCTTAGACCAGAATTTATTACCTGGGCCTGTTTTTGGTTTTCTGCCTCAGTGCTTCAACTTAGACAGTGGTTTCTATTTTATACAAACTGGAACAAATCTAATGCCAACTAATAACTTTATGTTTGAAATCTAAAACTGCAGGGTTGTCTATTTTGGAAAAGCTCTTTGAAATGTCTGAAATATTTTAAGAGTTAAAAGTAATGGTTTTAATAATCCAATGTATCTTAGTTTTAAATCATATTACTTGCATGCAATTTATATTACTAACTAATTCAAAACATGCTGTTTAATGCTTAAGGAAATATCTTAATACGTTTGATTATACTTTGGAGAAGACTTTTCTTATACATTTAATGTTTTGCTGAACTTTTGAACCAACACCAAAGAATTTATTGATCCTGATAACAACTACACTCCCTGTCTGAAAACCCTCCTTACGGGAGTACCAGACTGCCTTCTCCTTAGAAATTTATGTAAGTTCAGAGTCACCAGTTGTCTTAGTTTGGATTTTTATCTAAGTTTACCAGTTGTAAAGTCTACTTCTAAAAATATTCCTGCTACATTTAATATTTCATATGTCTAAAGATTAACCGTCTCTACAGTTATGCTAAATAAACTTATATTCTCAACAGTAGTTAAAAAACTCCTCGGTGGCAGGGCCCCGGGGGTGGACGAGGTTCGCCCGGAGTATCTCAAGGCTCTGGATGTTGTAGGGTTGTGTTGGTTAATGCGACTCTGCAATATCGCATGGACATCGGGGGCAGTTCCCCTGGATTGGCAGACTGGGGTGGTGGTCCCCCTGTTTAAAAAGGGAGATCGGAGAGTGTGCTCCAATTATAGAGGGATCACACTCTTAAGCCTCCCTGGCAAGGTCTATTCGGGGGTACTGGAGAGGAGGGTCCGCCGGATAGTTGAACCTCGGATTCTGGAAGAGCAGTGTGGTTTCCGTCCTGGTCGTGGAACACTGGACCAGCTCTACACCCTCAGCAGGGTCCTGGAGGGTGCATGGGAGTTCGCCCAACCAACCTACATGTGCTTTGTGGACTTGGAGAAGGCGTTCGACCGTGTCCCTCGGGGTGCCCTGTGGGGGGTTCTCCGGGAGTATGGGGTACCGGGCCCTTTGATACGGGCTGTCAGGTCCCTGTATGACCAGTGTCAGAGTCTGGTCCGCATTGCCGGCAATAAGTCGCACTTGTTTCCGGTGAGGGTTGGACTCCGCCAGGGCTGCCCTTTGTCACCGATTCTGTTCATTACTTTTATGGACAGAATTTCTAGGCGCAGCCAGGGTGTTGACGGGATCCGTTTTGGTGGCCTTAGGATCACATCTATGCTTTTTGCAGATGATGTGGTCCTGTTGGCTTCATCGGGACGTGGTCTGCAGCTCTCGCTGGAGCGGTTCGCAGCCGAGTGTGAAGCGGCCGGGATGAGGATCAGTGCCTCCAAGTCCAAGGCTATGGTCTTGAGTCGGAAAAGGGTAGAGTGCCTTCTCCGGGTCGAGGGAGATGTCCTGCCCCAAGTGGAGGAGTTCAAGTATCTTGGGATCTTGTTCACGAATGAGGGAAGAAGGGAACGTGAGATCGACAGGCAGATTGGTGCAGCGACCGCCATGAAGCGCGCCCTGTACCGGTCCGTCGTGGTGAAGAGGGAGCTGAGACAAAAAGCGAAGCTCTCAATTTACCGGTCGATCTACGTTCCTACCCTCATCTATGGTCATGAGCTTTGGGTAATGACCGAAAGAATGAGATCGCGGATACAAGCGGCCGAAATGGGTTTTCTCCGTAGGGTGGCTGGGCTCTCCCTTAGAATAGAGCCGCTACTCCTCCACATCGAGAGGACCCAGTTGAGGTGGCTCGGGCATCTGGTCAGGATGCCTCCTGGACGCCTCCCTGGTGAGGTGTTTCAGGCACGTCCCACCGGGAGGAGGCCCCGGGGAAGACCCAGGACACGCTGGAGGGACTATGTCTCTCGGCTGGCTTGGGAACGCCTCGGGATTCCCCCGGAGGAGCTGGAGGAAGTGGCTGGGGAGAGGGAAGTCTTGACCTCCCTTCTGAAGCTGCTACCCCCGCGACCCGACCCCGGGTAAGCGGCAGAAGATGGCTGGATGGATGGATGGCTGGATGGCCTCTAATGAACATTAGTTAGAGAGGAAGCAGGGTGTGGAGAGAGGACTGTACTCTCTGCACTACCAGCTCAGATTTGTAGGCATGTTTTACTTTCTGCTGTAAATGTGTATTTTTTTTTTCTTAATCAAAACTAAGATTCCTCCATTCTGTATATTTTTCAATGGATTCATGAGGATGGAAGTATAAAATAGGGTTTACCAGTCACAGCCACAGCAGTGACGTTGTGTCCAGATGTGGCCTGAACACCTGCTGAACGGAATGACACCATCCTGCCCTCTAGTGGACAAGTACAGTAACTCATTGGCAGATTTCTGCTAGAATGCTTCCATGTTTTTAATAGAGATTTGAAACATGTAGACAGCAGGATGAAATCATGTTTATTCAAAGCGGAGCAGTTCTGATGGAAATATGTCTTCTTCTAACATGAATGGAGGTAAACTCCTGGTTGCTAGGCAGACTTCCTCCTGCAGAAACAGCTTCAGACCACAGTGGTACTTTCACCAGAGCACACAGCTGGACAATAAACATGTAGAGTGAGTAAATGTCTGGATACAAGCTGAAGTCAGAGTATGTAATGTGAGCACCATGGCAACCTGAGGTCCCCTCAGCAGGTCAGCCATGTTGTCCAGGCACTCCAGCAGTGTGTGTCTGCTGCCCACATTAAGCAGGCAGGCTGCTCTCAAATCCATCCAGATCTGTGGAGATTTTGTACCCAGCAGAGCGCCAGCTAGGCCTCAGAGGTTCTCCTCTTGATCTCTGTGATGAGGTCAGAGCGGGACACGTCCACCTGGAGGCAGACCAAGGAACAGCAGCTGGTAAATCACAGACAGGGCTGTTCAGCTGTAGCCAGAGGCTGTGCTGACAGCAGCTACCTCCTCTCTGCTGGCCACCACTCGCAGCTTCACCACGCCGTCCTTCAGCTCCTGCTCTCCCAGTATGGCCACCAGGGGGATCCCCGACTCCTCACACAGCTGCAGCTGACTCAGCAGTTTGGGGTTCTTCTTGTACATCACCTCAGCCTACACCGACACATACACACACCCACAAACACACCATGAGTTTCCTGTCAGGAAAACTCACGAGGCTGCTAGGAGAAGTTCAACCTCTCACAGGGTCAGCCATCCTCCATTTTCACCAACTCAAATTTAAGACCTTAAGACCATAAAGAATGAAATATAAGACCTGTGTCAGGTCAGAAATGTACAAAAGAAAATCACATTTTTATTATTCATAAGAATAGAAAGCTATTGAGGAAGAAACTGTACTTTTTGTGAGATTAACTATAAATTCTGTGGCATTCTTCCTTTAGTTGAAGACTAATTATTGACATTTCTTTTGATATTTTGCACTATTTATCATCACAGCTGCAGCTGTGGATCTCTGTTGTTTGGTTCCAGGTTCTACTCCTTTTCTCCTCCCCTGTAATTCTTCATTATTACGCAGGATTTATTTTTGACAATGTTGAAGTTCTCTTTCTTTCATATCCAGTATTATTGTAACTAACACACACACCTTAATGCCACCATTCCAGAGCTCAGTGACCAGCCTGAGTCTCTCCTCCAGCAGGTTTTTCTGAGCCGATGCCACCAGGACCTGGACCTCTGTGGTCCGGACCTTCTCTGCTGCCGCCTGAACATTAGCAGCAGAGTTAGTCTGAACATGAGCAGTCATCATCAGCACATTCCAGCCCACCCAGCTGCAGATGTCACCTCAGCCCTCTGTTCCATGATGGAGAAGATCCTCTCAATGCCGATGCTGACCCCTACACACGGCACCTTTCTATTCTTGGGGTCAAAAATGCCCACCAGGCCGTCATAGCGCCCCCCTCCGGCCACGCTCCCTACGCTGACGCTTTCCTCAGACCCGTTTTGGGCATCGTTGGATGCCGGGGCCACTGCGGCCACCCCGGCCTGAGTTAACACTGCCTCATAAATCACTCCTGTGTAATAATCCAGCCCACGGGCCAGACTGAGGTCAAACACCACCTGAGGAACGACAAAGAAAATAAAAATGAATAATCCATCCACAGAGACAGGATGCTAAGAGACAGAAGCAGAGCATTCTGGAATGCCTGACCTTGTCTGTGACCTGGAAGAGCTGCAGGAAGCTGAACAGAAGCTTAATGTCAGACAGGCCAGCACAGGCCTGCTTACTCTGTGACATCCTGGGGTCCTGGAGGAGGTGCTCTGCCAGGTCCATTCCCCCTGAAACACACAACCAGCCTCACTCAGGTAGAGTTCCTGCAGGATGGTGACTGGCCGCCAGGCTCCAGGCCCCGGGCTCCGGCCCTCAGTTTTTCTTCCTCATCAGCTACATTTTTCTTCCATGTCTGGCAGGTTGGAGCCATGATCATTGAATATATGTTTTGTACTTGAAACCCTTCTCTTGTTAACATTAGACAAACACTCTTGCTCCTTTGGGGCAAACACTGTCACTAATGAGTCTCTGTAATTTCTACTACTGAATATATATTTTATGACCATTATATAATGACCATATCGCTACACAAAACAGAGTTTGCCTCCTAAAGTTGTAGGGACTGCCACCTCCTGGAGGTGTTCGCTGACTCACCATGCAGGCTGACGTATTCCCCAATCTGGTCTGCAGCCTCCTCAGATAACCCCTTCTCATCCACCATCTCCTTCCTCACTTCCTGCCAGGGCAACTGCAGGAGAAGCACACATGCATCAGCGCTGAGTGATGGCCCACACACTACATGCAAATATAGTTACTAGCAGGAGAACAGCAGCCAGCTAACCATAACTGTAGTAAACGTTTATTTTTTAATCATTTATCAGGTTAAAAAAATTGCCACATTTTGCAGATTTTTAATTTAGCCACTTAAGCCTTCTATACAATATTGCAAATACAATAAAAGATGCAAATAAATAATTTCATTATTTTTAAGAACAAAATAAGCATTTTATTGTCTAAAACACTGTGACTCAGTGTTCCTTGCTTTGTCAAGAAGAAGGTCCAAACGCGAAGCAAACAGCAAAATGAGCTGCAAACACAGGACTGATGCTACCTCCAAAACATAAAGAAAAGAACAAAAGCTACAGAAAAAACACTGAAGTTCAGGAAATAAGAGCAAAGGTGTAAATTTTGCAATTTACTCGCTTCACAAAACAGAAGTGCTGCAGACCACTAGGGAGAGTCAACCAGTAAATAGACTAGGAACAGACCCTCAGTAGAGACAGGATGTCACAATTTATTGATATGTCCAGGAGAAGGAAAATGTCTGTAATGTATAATGTCTTAATGAAACACAACAACTTTTAGCAGCATTTTTACATAGGTAACATTATCTTGTCCAGACTCCCCCTAGTGGTCTGGAGTACTTCCATTTTGTGCAGTAAGTTTGTAGTTTCTCGTATTTTAAGGGGGTTTGTTATTTTTTCCCATTTTGCTTCTATTTCCTGTGACTGCAGCATTTTTGTTTGCATCATTTTTCTGTTGCATTTGTGTTTTGGAGTTTGCAGCTTGTTTAGCCCTTTGCTGTGTGTAGTTTCACCTGTTAGCCACCATACATCTGTAACAAAGGATGCATCTGAAGCTAAAGAAAATCCTTTTGATACTCTGCTAGACCTAATGCAGTGTAGAGCTGATCTAGTGGTTATTTTTGATTTTCTGTTCAGAATCTGAATCAAGTGAAGTTCAAACTCTCTCTTTGTAGAACTCATCCAGTGGCAAAGAAGGTCATGGCAATAATTAACCAGCTTTAATCACTGCTTTGTGTGTGTATTTCTTTCAGCAAATGGTCTTTTTTGACTTTGTATAGTCCAGTTAACAATTTATCAAATAATCAATCAATAAATAATTGATTATTTCAATAATCGATTAATGCGATTAAGGTTTTCCACCGACAGGCCTTCTCACCTTATCCAGTTTGTCTACCGTTGAACAGATGGTGCGGAACTTGTCATCTGGAACTCCACAGACAGCGAACATCCCATCCAGGATGCGCCGGTCATTGACCTGGAAGTGAGGTAAGGGATGAGGAAGTGGCATCTACTGGGCGCTCAGCTGCAGGCGGAGACTGACCTTGATGCAGAAGTCTCCGAGCTCCAGCTCACTGAGGATCTCATGGACGATCTTCAAACACTCTGCGTCTGGAATCATGGCATCGTACTGACCAGCGATGTCAAAATCCTGAAACACACACACATGCATATAACACACTCTGCACTGCAGCAGCCCAGTGCAACACACACCCTCTTCTGTGACAGGAGAACTCACACACTGATAGAACTCTCTGTAGCGGCCACGTGTCATGGCAGGGTTGTCACGGCGATAGACCTTGGCGATGTGGTAGCGCTTGATGTTGGTGATCTTGTTCATGGCCAGGTAGCGTGCAAAAGGTACCTGGAGGAGGGAGTGTGAAGGACCTCAACCTGATTCATCAGCCTAAACTTCTGATTGGCTCAGAACGCCTGCTAGCTTCCTGACAACGCAGAGTTCAGGGGTCAGGATACAGTGAGATCGTATCTTAGCGACAGCAGCTCTCCTCCCTGGTCCTTCAGGTCGTAAATGAGCTTGGAATCTTCTCCGTACTTCCCCGTCAACGTTTCCTGCAGGCACAAGGTTGAATTACCTCCACGTTGGAAACAAGATGAGCTCAGAATTATGACTCCAGTCTAAGACACACACCCACCTTTAGCTCAAACACAGGTGTGTCGATGGTCTCCGCTCCGTGGCGTTTGAAGCAGCGGGTGATGGTGTTGAAGACTCTCTCTCTGATGGCCATCTGCTTTGGGTTGTAGTCCCTGGTTCCCTGCATCACATCCAAACATTTGTCAACATTTTCTGTGCAAGATTCACATTTGACTCTGCTCAGCTGGAAATGCATCAAAAAGCCAGGTTTACTTTGAATTCAAACCAACAATTTGTAATTTATTCCAGCTTTTTTTAAATTCTTGAAAGTTCAGATAATAATAAAGGGGTTGCTGAGAATTATTAACTGGGATAATCCAGTTCTTGGTTTATGTTTTGGTGAATTATAAGACAATGTTATGTGCTACAAAACCTAGAAATTCAATCACAGAAATCAGCATTTGATTCAGAGAAATCAGAAATCAGCCTCTATTTGTCTACTTGTCTCTGCTTTGACAAGTACACATTTTTATATTTACTTTGAAATTATAAAAATATACATCACTTTTTATTTAAAAAAATATACTGTTGCATATGTGTAATTACAAAAAAAAAAAAATTATATTTTTATATGTAGAAAACAATCTGACTTTACCATGGAGGATATTGGGATATTGAAGTAAATAAGAACATATTGTTCAATCTGATGATAAAAATGTTTCCTGTTACTTTTGCTTTTTTTTTTTGTTCAAACTCAATTTAAAAATATTAGTTGTTTTTTTTTATCATTTTAAGACAAAATTATTAAGAGCCATGGTGCAAGGTTCAAAGAGTCACTGTGGCTCTGCTGGTAGCAGACTCTATTGTAAATCTTCAGACAGCTCGCACAGCTTCAGGGCAACTACAGACTCTTACTTTTGGTGTTTTGAGCACAAACTGATGTTTGCCATCATCTCCTCCTCCCAGCCGAGCCTTCAGCTCAAGCAGTTTGGCTACTTCTTCATCAATCTACAACACATACACACATAGAAAGCAGAACATATTACACTACTTTGTCTGGTTCAACAATGAATAAACTAGAATATTCTGCAATGCAGACATGTCTACCTGAGCCACAGTGATGCCAGAGGCAGAACGGAGCGGTTGCAGACGGAGTGCAGTCCGAAACGATGCCAGACCAGAGCAGACACGAGCAAAGGACAGAGCCAGCATGGTCATCCGACACGAGAACAAAAAATATGAAGGGAAAAAAATTGTCCAGGGAGTGGGAAAGGCAGAGTTCAGGAGTGCGTCATGGGAACATTATTCCCAAGAGGAAGTGAGGTGGGTCCGATCGCCCACAGGTGGTGAGGAAGGTGGTGGAGGTCAAGGGTCCAGCAGGAAGAGGTCATCCAGGGCCAGGCAGGAAGAACAGGAGAAAAGTGGTAAGCAACCCTAGCACTAGGGAGGGGCGGGGCATGACGCATCATCATCATCACCACAGCGTGGAGGACAGAACATGAGATGTAGCAAGTCAATCAAAAATGCAGGCCCCGTACACACTCACACACGCACACACACAGCTTATATCAGGCCTGACCACAGCTACCCGGAAAAACCTGCAGATATCTTCAAAAATCCTGAAGCAGCTACAGACAGCAAACATTTACTGGCTTCTGATTCTGTTTATTAATATGTATCTATTCCTGCTCTAAGGCTTGGGAGACTGGACTGGATTTAAGACGGCTTGATTTACAGTGGAATGGATGCAAATTAATAAAGTCCACCTGACAAAGTAACACAATCATCATTTTTGTGAGGCGCAGAGATTCTGTAATGCAGCTTAACATGTTTATATGCTGCTTCCATAAATATAGTGCTGCATCTTTCCCAGCTTATATATGACTTTTAATGGAACTGCTGAGTTCAGCTTCTTCAACACTAGCAGCGTTTCCATTGCTTGTAAAATAATGCAAATTGGAATTCCAAAAATATATTTGTTTAAATTGACATTAGTATGTGATTTGCAGGCACACAGTGTCATTTTATAGCATAATCAAGTAACTATGTTTCTTTCAGATGTTATACAAATATTGTATAAATATGACATTAACAAAAATTACTTTCTGATTTAACACCTTGAAATTGGGACTCTGTCTCTTTAAAAAAAAAAAGACTTCTTTCTGAAACTCTTCAGAGAGTCATCACAACATGGCTCCTCTATTAATCCTTTAATTAAAGTTAATTGCACTTCTTCATTAATGAAAACGTTGAAATTGTGTTCTTTCAACATTAGCAAAAAAAAAAAAAACACAAACAAACAAACATGTGCTAAACTTTGTTGTTAATAGAAACATTTAGTGTGTTTCTTCTTCCCTCTCTTCTAAAGTCAAACTGAACTGTTTCATCTTGAGGTAAATGAACAGTTCTCTCAATTTACTTCCATAGGTTGTAAAATGAATTGATGGAAGCTCTTTATTGGTTCCCCTGCTTATACATTGTGGTAAAGCAACGTCAGAACACAGAAACAAAGATGAGAACTGACAGAATGAAACACACTTGAAACCAGAAGTTTACACACCAAATTTACCTTCAACAAAATGTTGCGTTTAGCAAATAGGAATAACTTGAGTAATTCTAAATGACATAAGACAAAAGAAGTTTGTTCTGATTTAACTTTGAGCAGTAGAAAGAAAATGTGTCTTTTTGGTGAATGTAAACTTCTGGTTTCAGCTGTTCATGTGAGGATCAGTCAGGGAGTCAGCCCAGTCAGGAGATTTTCCCATTTAAAGGAAAAGCGTGACAGCTGCTCCTTTCACTTAATCCTGGGTTCCTACATCAGCATCTGGGTTTCAGCTCCATGGAGCAGATAGAAAAGCTCTGAGCAAAACAGCAGCAGATCGGAGGATGTCGTTCAACAACATGTTTGATTGATATATGAATGAAATTGTGCCGTTATTGTGTCCTAAACCTGCAGGCTGGTCAGGCAGCTGTGAGGGAGGGTAGAGGACAAATCTGCGGTAACAGCCACATCTTATTGCATCAGCTGCGCCTCATTCAAGTAAAAATGTCTAAAATCAAAACGGACTTTTTAAGATAGGTTGTTAATTTTAGTTTAAAGCGCAAGAAGCCTGTTCAAATCCCCCAGAAGTCACCGTGTTAGCATTAGCCGCTCCAGCTAACAGTAAGCCGGTTAGCTTAAGCTAAGGGAAAACACCGGCTTCTTCCGCTCACTATTCCTGTCAGACAGGAACACAGGTCCAGGAGTTTCCTTTTCTGTTGCACTTATGGACTCAAAAATATGCAATTACTTGCCATTCTGTCCAGTGAAGGCCGTGGTTGAATAACAGTGATGTTTAAAAAATAAGTGTTAGCGCATGGTTTTCCACCCGGGCTGAACAGTGACGACGTGAATGTGGATGTCTGTTCTGTGAGAGATGTTACTGATGGAGAGCTCTCTGTCCTTTCAGCCTTTCAGCTCTGAACTTCACCGCATGTTGTAACTATCCAGCCATGATGTCAAAGCTAAGTGTAGAGACTGACCTGCTCTTTGCTCGCCTTTTCGGATTTTAGCTTCCGAACGACTTCCCCCTGGACTTTAATGGCCTCCTGGATCTGAGCTTTGTCTTCCATGGCTTTTCATGAAGGTCTACCTGAAACAAATCACACCGCCTGCAGCGTGGAGCTGTACTGCTGCTGTCAAAACCCTGCCTGGGGAGAGAAAGGCGGAAACACTCGCCAGGACAACTTCCGCTCCGTATTTTCAAAACAAAATACTCCACTGTGAAGGGAGGACTGATCCTGCCTAAATGGCTTGGTAAAGTATTTTTTTCTATTACCACATTTTATCAAATTATTTACCTTTCTAATTTCTGACAGGCATTGTATTGTACTTCGTTTTTAATTTTCTCCCTCCTGTTTTCCCCTTTGTCCTTTTATTTGAAGATTTATTTTAATCTTTGCTTCTTGTTCTCTTTTGTTTTCTTTCTGACTCAGAGGAAAATTGAAAAAGGGGGTAAGGATGAGGCTAAGGCAGCATGGTGGGAACAGATTCAGAGTTGGTTTCTTTCCTGTCGATCAGCATCAAGATCCAGTGTGCTGACATTGAGTATGCACTATAGGACACTACATTTGAACTTTTGTAACATTTATGATGGGTATTTTTGGGGTTGTCTATAATATGTAATTACAGATTAAGCAGGTCCAAATTTCAGAGATCAAGTTAGTCAAAGTTTAGAGACCATCGGATGGGATAAAGCCAATAAAGTCTCCCCCAATTCTAGTGTCTCTCTTCCTTTTACAAGAGAGCAAGAAGTACTACACAGTAAGAATTTGAGTAGAACACAATAAAGTTATCTGTGTACAGCAAGCAAAACTGTTACGTCCATGTGAAAGTTGGGTTTTTATTTGTGAAATTAGTTCTTACACTTTAATTGAGCAGTAATGTATTGAAATCATTTATATTTGGCAATTTAGAAATACATCATGTCACAGATGATCCACTTCTTTCTCTAAAAAACAAATGAGCAAAATCTGTGCAAAATTCTTCCTGCTAGGACTTTAAACTCCATCTGAAAGGCGACATCTTCCTGTTCAAACAGGGTTCACAGTGAACAAACATTCAAAGTCCAAACCAGTGCAGTTGTCTCCACAGCTTTTGTAAGTATGTCTATAAACTTTATTAAGAATCTAAAATCAGATTAAATGTAGCTGTGTGTTGTTTAATTTGAGAATGGTTGAAGTAAAGCGTTTCATCAGAGTGTAAGCTGATGTTTCAGGGCCCAGCAGTGGCTCAGGACAGGAGAACTTTACTGTGGAGATAAAAACTTGTGAAGTGAGTGGAGTCCAGACTTGCTGCTAATTTCCACAGCTCTGACTCATTGAGTACCTGCAACTAACCAGTTAAAGCCCCACTGTTGTTTCTGCTCTGGTTCAGTCTGTGTTTACAGCTCATCAGTTCACATGCAGATTGATTGTTTTTTAACTGTCTCTGCTTTGAGCAGCTGTTGGCTTAACTTCCTTCTGGAAGCCCTTTTTGTTTTACATTAATAATGATCTAGAGCCCAATTTCTACATACAACACCACCCTTCCTTCAGTAGGGTGGTGTGGAGAATATCTACTCTTATTTTCTCTCCAAGAGTAATGTTGTCAATGTTGTTGTCAATGTTCTTATGTTGGTGATGTATTAATTTGATTTTGATTTTGATTTTCAACATTTACTGATTCTGCATTTTAGAGTAGTTCTGCAAAGTCACAGTGCATCTTTTTGATCCTGGTTATTTCCGTATAACAAACCTCTCATATTGTTCGGTCCCTAACAGTCCACATGCTTACCCTCTGACAGGACCGGAGTAAATCCACACAGCATGGAGCTATCTCCTCCTCCCACAGGGTTAGAAGCTGAGAGTGCAGCCCTTTTCAGCACCGGATCTCTTCACTTCCTGCATGAGCTGATCTCCACGTTTAATGAGGAGGTGGAGAAGGTAAAACAGCCCATAGGCCCTTTATGGGCTCAAGGAATGAGCAGTTTATCGTCTTCTTCTTCTGCTTCTTCTTCTTCTTCTTCTTCTTCTTCTTCTTCTTCTTCTTCTTCTTCTTCAGATCCTCCAGCTGAGAGTGTCCAGAAAGGCTCACCTAGATCTCTTGGGTGAACTCCCAAATTTCCTGAAAAGCACTGCACACATAAGGGCAGACCCAGACTGGAGGGTGCTCCCAGTCCCTCCCAGGCTCCAAAAGAGGCATGTGGACATTGGAGACATGGCCCCCTGTGATACCGCACGCTTCATCAGGGCTCTGCAGTCTCCAGCACAGGGCATACAGGTAAAGAACCTTCACCGCTTTCATCACACAGAGCAGTGAGGATTAGGAAACATATTGAGGAAGTGAGGGTTTTTTGTTATTTTTGATGTCTTGTCCAGTATGCAGTATCCAGTTTTTATTATTATTTCCACATTGTGTTTTTTTTTAACACAATATCACAATGTGCACCCATCACAAGTAGCACACATGCTCTTCAACTGTGTAGTCAAGTTTGTGGTTGTAATGTGACGTGACAGATGTTATGGGTCAGACCAACAGACACAAGAACACACATGTGAAGTGGAAGAAAAAAAAAAAAATCTGAAAAGTGTGGTGTGACTTTTTTTTCTGCACCCCTAAATCAAATCTAGTGCAACTGGTTGTTTTCAGAAGTCATTTCAGAGCAAAGTGTCAAAGATGAACAGCAATAGTTTGGGTTATTTCACGTGGAGGAGAAACATTGAGTCATATTGTCATCATGTCATAAATGTTACATTTTCAGAGATAAATATTTTATTAGCAAGCTAATACTTAGTTCCAAAATTAAGTAAATATTTAGCTTAAGGCTGAATATTTCGTTTCAATATTAAATATATATTTAGCTTGACCCTGAGTATTTATGCTATCTGAATGTTCACATTCTAGTCAGGTATTTAGTTTGGAGCTAAATAATGCTTATGAATTGATATTTGGCAATTATTGGTAATTAGTAGAAATAAATTGTGAAAATATGAGTTAAATAAATGAACGCTGTGTTTTTTTTATCTTCTGACTAAATAACCTGAATAACTTGAATAACTGATCTGAAACTCGTCTCTGTGTAAAATTCACACTACATGTGTTCAGCTTGTCTTTATGTTCTTTGCACTGATGCACATATTGTAACTAAAGCTGCCAACATTTCTCTGGGTATAACCTTTAGTTGGATGAAATCTTCTTTTCGCTTTTCTCAGGTTGACTTTGATGATGGGAATTGCCCAACGTTCCACAACCAGATCAAAGGGATTCACAATGTCATTCTGGCAGTGAACAACCGACTCCCTGGTGAGTGTCTGACTTTACAGCCATGTTCATTTTGCATCACAGTATTTGTTAGAGTAGAAGACAGAACACTTACTCTGATGAGTCCTGGTGTTTTTTTGATTCTCTTGTGGGAATGCAGGGGCCCCACACATCTCCCGGGCCCCGGTGCTGATGTTGCGTCCCCGGGCCTGGAACATGGTGGAGCACAACATGATGGTAACATCCTACTGCTATGTTCATTTACGCTCCTTAAGGCTACTTTGGATGCATGGATGTCACTTAAATCACCTAACTGACTGTGTTTGCCATGGGGACGGTGAAGCTGAGGGGTTTGGAAGTCTGCATGTTGATATTTACTGAAACCAAAACCATCAGGTGGAGGGAAAGGAAGCTCCCGGTCCTCTGTTTGACTTTGGCCTGCTCATGTATCACTGTGGAAGGACGCTGCTTGAACACCAGAGTGGACCATTTTTCTACCTGTCAAAGGTAAAGGCCATAAACAGCCTTCTGTGGCCGTTACAAGTCAGTATCTCAAACCATATGCAGCTTCACAGGTAGAAGGAAAAATATTCATCTGCTTCCATCATAAATACACTGTTATCAGGATATTTCAGGACGTTTCCTCTTAAATGACTTATCCAACATAAATGGAGCATTTTTTCACAACTACAGCAGCTGAATGATCTGACTGGTTTCAAAGAAAAGCTAAGGCACGTCAGAATAACTTCTATGGTGGCCCAGAAGGGTCAACAAAATGTAAAAGGCAAGTTTATAGTAACTTGAGAATGAATTCTGTTGTGACTTTTGCACTTCACCCTTCCATAAAAATCATCTGGAAAACTGCAAATGCTTTAAAGAGATAATATGAAGTTTATTGTGATTGTGGAGCTTCATGGCATTTAAAGTGGACATTTTATTTCAAACAGGTCAGTAACAATGAGCCCAACTAGCAATGTCCATCAATTTTCTGAAGCTCAATGATAAATTCACATGGAATATATAATTAGAGCCAAACTAAATACTTTAATTATAAATCATTCAGGGTAACTTTGAGTTGTAGATTGATAAATATCAAATAAAGCAGTCACTGATCATGTCCACAGCTATTTAGAGCTTATTTGTACCCAAACCAACAAGTATGAAGTTTATTTAGATTAATTCAGAACTAATATACAAAGTATTCTTAGAGACATTATATTACTAAACCTGGAAAGCTTTCTCCAGGGATGGTCAGCAGAGGAGGAACCTTCATCATGGTGGCTGATTAAGGCCACTTAATCAGTAAAAAAAAAAAAAAAGTCTCCTCACTCATCCTACCTAAATGTTTTCAACACAAGAAAAAAAATGAACCAATGGTTTGTAAAGAATTTTAGGACCTTTAAAGAAAAAGATTCATGGGAGTTTTACAAAACAGCCTTTTCTAGCTTCCTGCAGCAGTTAGCAGCATATGTGGCTTTAATACTAGTCGTTTTTATTTTGCTGCTTCACTTTACTTTTGCCACATATGATGGCAAAAGTAAAGTGAAGACTGTTCATTGGTGGGATGTTTGCATGTTTTAGTTTTGCCCTAACTTGCAGGTGGAGAGCCTGGTGGAGGCCAGGCTGTGGAACAGCATCTTCATCTGGACACAACAGAAGGTCTGACTCCAAAAAATGACTTTTAATAAGTTATTAGGAGAATTTTCATCTATTTTATATGTTAGGTTAAAATGTAAAAATAAATCCATGTTATTTTTAGTAAGAGCAAATCTGACATTAGAACAGGAAATACAGCAGCAGTCAGAAGTCTGGTCCAAATGACAGAGCATCAATAGTGTCAGTCACACCTGAAATCAATATCAGATGTTAGAATAAACTCAAACATCTGAATGGAATTTGATTTCCATTCTGACATAGGCCAGGTCAAATTCACTAGAACAAATTCACTAGAACAGCTTTCTTGAAGCAAGATTGATTTTCACTTATAAAGTGGTGAGATAAAAAATAATTCATGGTATCTTTTGAAGAACATCTAAGATATGTTGCATCAATCAGAGGCAATCATTTTTCAGAAATTAGGAAATTGTTTTCACTCTGCCTGGCTATCTTCTGTGTTGAACTGCAGATAATAGTCGGGTTGTTTTCGTATTATTTAACAGAATAAATATAAATGTGAACGATCTCAAGGGAAGTGTTTCTCTTCTGGGTTTGTAGTTGTCTGTATGAATCCGTGTGTGTGTGCGTGCAGCTGGGTCTTCCACTGGGCTGCATCAAGGCGACGGTGCTGATAGAAAACGTGTTGGCAACATTTGAAATGGAGGAGATTCTCTTTGAGCTGCGGGAACACTCAGCAGGGCTCAACTGTGGCATCTGGGATTACTCTGCTTCCTTCGTCAATAAGTTTGGTAAGCCCCGTGTGGCTCCTGCTACTTTACCATAACCAACAGAGCACAAGAGGTCACCAGGGGTCACATCCTCCAGGTCACCGTCAGGACTTCCTGCTACCTGACCGCAGCAAGTACGTGAACATGGAGAAACGTTTTCTGCGGCGCTACATGGACCTGCTGGTTCAGACGTGTCATAGACGAGGAGCGTTGGCCACAGGAGGCATGGCTGCTCCGCTGCTGCCTCACCGCCAGCACACACACTCCTACAACACAGTACTGGCCTCTGTGGAAAGGTACAGACAGCACAACGCCTCAACTCAGGCCTTTGCTCTGGCTATGTGTGAGGCTGCGTCATCAGGGAGTTCCAAACACAGGAGAAAATGCAATACACACGCACACACACACACGCACACACACACACACACACACGCACACACACACACACAGACGGAGTGGTTTTAAAGAGGAGGTGTGAGAATAGTTGCACTCATTTTTATTAAAAAATGAACAAGATAGAAACCCATGAATAAGTAACTGTATGTTGTTATTGTTTGTAACACAAAGTTTTACAATTTTTGTTTTAGGGAAAATAATTTTTTCTTATATGATGCAATATTACTTTCTCCTTCAGTGTTTTAGGGTTAGGGTTTTCTATAAACTAAAAGTTTTGTATCACAAAAACCCTGACATTTGCTAATTTTGGCTCATTAGATCTCTGTCTGACAGCAGGTGTTTAGAAATAGCCAAGCTTGCTTTACCAGTTCTGGGCTATTTATTTGATCTATATAATAGGATTTCAGCATTAATTACTTGTGTTAAAATCAGAGCTGATACCCATAAACAGCATGTTTGGGTGCAGGTGGCTGATGATGATGGTTCATTTTCTGCTCCTTGTTGGTACACACACGACCCATTCTTGAAACAAGGTGATGTCATGTTTTGTTGGAAGAGCTGGATTTTACCACCTGTTTCTTTTCATGTAATTCCCGTAATTTAAAGGAGTAGTACTTTCTAGATTAGAATTTAATACAAAGGGTTTTTTTTTGTTGTTTTTTAATGTAACTCCTCGTCCTTTTGGGTAAATATCTTCTGTTCCTGTTTTTGTGCTCTTCAGGCTGAAGTTATTGGAAATCAAGGCAGGTGTTGATGGCTTCATGGTGTATGACATGAATTTGATTAAACCCATGCAAGAAGTGAGTATCTGATTATACTGATTTAGTACTGCATAGGGAAGCTCTCAGTTTTTGTTCTATAAAAAAGGAGCATGATTTGATTTCAAAACTTCATTTCCTGTCTATGTCCCACATATCAAATTCAACTGAAAGAGAAAATTTATTACTTTTCCGTATATAAATATATTTAGTAGCTAGACATTATAGTGAATCTAATTCTGCAATTTCAAAAAGGGATGTCTGCACAAAACACCAGAGCACATCACCCACAGAGTAACACCACTTTAACATATTTTTACTGAAGTAAAAGAAAAGACTTGCAATCCCCCAAAAAATGATTCAAGACTAAAAAAGCATTTAATGAAAAGGCTGCTTAAATACTGATTAACAGATTAGAATGTCTGATTTAATATTTCACAATGATGTTAATAATAGTCAAAAATATTCAATTATTTGTAAATTTGGTTATCTTAAAGACTAAAATAAAGCAAATGACAAATAAGATGATTACAAAACTGAACAGAAAACTTAAGGAGCTACAGCAGTATCCATCCATCCATCCATTTTCCGTCACCCTTCTCCCTAACGGGGTCGGGAGTTGCTGGTGCCTATCTCCAGCTGCGTTCCGGGCGAGAGGCGGGGTCACCCTGGACAGGTCGCCAGTCTGTCGCAGGAGCTACAGCAGTAAGTGTTACATAAGTTTACGGCTCTGCCGCTGACAACATATGGTCTTACTGCACCTTCTAGATCTATAGAGATAGACTGTCTGTTCTTCATTCAGTGTTACTCTCACTGGCTAGAGGATCCAGAAACTTTACTCATGTAAGAACAGCAAAACTTCATTATAATACTACTCAAGTAAAAATAAAAACTACAGTGCAGTGAGCATCAGCAGAATAGAACATTTTGGATTGGCCTGCACAGAATCCAGACCCAAATCTGACAGAGCCTCTGTGAGGTTGCCTAAAGGGGGGCTGTGGAGTACAGGTGGCCTCTGCAGGCTACAGTGGGAAAAAATAGTTTTCTTCCAAGACTGCTTTGCACTCTTCCCCCTTTCTAGATGTATTTGTGCTTCACTTGAATTTTACAGCATGTGTCACAGTAGTGATGAAAAAAGTTGGAAAGATTGTTACATTGAAGTAAGTTGGCATTTTAGCATGAATGGTGATGTTTCTTTTCCTCCAGCTGTTTGAGCTTCACACTGAGGGTGACAACCAGCTCCACCGGCTCCGGGGCGATGTCAGCGTGACTCCTGAGGACCTGCTGTCCATGCCCTCTGTTAGTGGAATCAGGGCTTAGATTGGAGACTGTTTGGAACAAAGTAGCAAGAAGATTCAACAGAGCATTTGTTTTTGTCCTTTTCCTCAGGGAGGAGTCACTCTTTATGGGCTAAAGTATAACATTGCAGTGGGTATCCTGTTTATCAATGCCTGGCTATCAGGTGAGAGACATACACCAAGACTTTGGGTAAAAGTCACTGAGGTTCACCATGTTCTCTGTTGAGTCCTGAGCCACCAGAAGCCCTTCCCTGCCAAAAATGATGCTAAAAACTAGTTTAACATAGTGAAACAATTTTAGCAACTCTGATTAATTTTTTATGTTAGCTAGTACAGGGCTGTAAGAGGACCATATCGCTGTTTTCCAGGTAAAGGCCATTTTTTCTACAGAGGCCAGGTGGAAGACTCAGCCACCGCAGAGATTTCTAGATCCCAGGTATGTTCCAGAGACGATCCTCTCACAGTTCAGTAAATACATCACAGATGGTTTGATAAAAAAAATCACAGGTGAACAGAGTCTAGACATTAAACCACAAAAAAGAGTGGTAGAAGGTTGGCATGTCCAACAGAACCTGCTTTCAGCCAAACACATGATAAACTGAATCAGTCAGACTGCAACACAGATAAAACATGTTTGTTTCTTTTAGGGATCTGCAAACTCAGGTAGACTAACAGTAGAAATTCATTTTGAGGTGTGATCTAACTTCAGCCCCGGTGCCTTAAACAGCACAGTGACACAGACAGCTGAAAAAGATCCATAATTTGTCCCGATGGTCAATCTGGACCTCAGAAGACTTTGGGTAAAGTGGATGAACAGTTTATATGTCATACCTTTTGTTTGGTGAGTTCTACTTCATAAAATCAGACAAAGAAGAACTCTAACATAGAGATCTTAGTTCACAGCCCAACAGTTCTACTTCTGCTACTGAGAAGGTTCCGACTGGCATTAAAATGGACCAAAATAAAAAACAGAACTATGTACCAGTAACAATGGACAAAATAATTCTTGAACAGAAACTAAGCTGGACTGAGTAGGATGAACTAGTTCTGCAGAACAGCTTTTAACTTAGCAAATGTCTGTGCCAGGTGTGGCAGTGGATCCGACACCAGGCTCGACTGGAGGATGACAGCAGGGTGGTGAACAGGCAGCTTGTCACTGAACTCACCAAGGTGCTCAACACTGAATTCAGCCGTCTGTGTCCCTCTGAAAAGTAAGTATGCTGAGTGAAGATGACTTTTCTTCACCTGAATTTCTCTCCACCCATAACTTTTATCTGCTTTAGGTTGGAACAGAGGTTACACACAGCAGCAGAGATGTTCCTGGAGGTAGTTCTGAAGAGACATTTCCCAGAGTTCATCACCTCTTACCTGAACTTGGACCACACTTTTCTCACCTCCCAGAACCTGAGAGAAGAGGAGGAGGTGGAAATAGGAAAGCCACAAGCCAAACTGTGAGGGGCAGCCAGGAGCACAGTGATGGAAAACCAACAGACCTAAAAGTCCTGACATGTATGCAGCTGATTCTGTGCAACGCAATCCTTCAGAAATATGTGCCATTAGATTTCCCTTACTAGTCCAGCTTAGGCATTCAAATTACCAGTCAGAAAATGACTTCATTTTCACATTACAGTGAAAGGGTTAAATTATCTAAAAGTGAAAGGTCTGTACATTAAAATGTGCAATATTTAATCAATGTCTGCAACCGATTCTGAATTGGTCTCAAAACTGTGAATACCAAACTAATATGTGATCACCTACAAGTTTAACTGTGAGTTAACAGCAGGCTAAGTTCTGCAGGCTATCAAAACCGATCTTCAGAGAATCAATGCATGACACCAGAAAACAGAGGCTTCCCTACCTAAACAAGATTAAAACGCAGTTGTAGGAGGATAATAAAATTAATCCAGAAATAAAAAGTTCTGGTTCTGCTGGAGGTTTCTTCCTGTTCAAGAGGGGTTTTTTTTCCCTTCCACTGTCTCTATATGCATGTTCAGTAAGAGGGATTGCTGTAAAGTCAATGATTTGATGCAATCTGCTGGGTTTTCTTAGAGAAAAATGTTTATAATTTGAACAATAAACTGAGCTTAATCTGTTTGAGATGGTAGTTGTTGTGAATTGGTGCTACAGAAATAAACCGATTTTATTTTCTTCAGAATGGATGTTCATGTTTTCTGGTTTCTACACACACAGAGGGTTAAATATTTGCCGAGGATGTTCAGGAACTGAAGCACTGGGGACCAAGATCCTAAAGTTCATACCTGATCTGATCCATGAAGCATAGCTGCAGACCTCCTGCTCTGCAGCCATGAATCCTCATTTCAACTCCTCTGGAATTTGGGGTCAGAGGTCAAGTGTCACTAGCCCTGGGGGATGCAAATCAGCTGCCACCTGTTGTAAAAACCTTGTTGCCAAGGTTATGCATTACAACTGAAAGTTGGAATAAAAAGCAGATATCTTTCCATATGCACTGCATCCAGAACCAGAGAGTAACTGTCCAAACAAAAAACCTGAAACCAAAAACTGATGAACAAAACTAATGCAGCAGAAACACTCTAATATACTCCTCCCACTAGAGGTGCTGTTCAATTCAGTTTCAGTGCTCACAAATTCACCACTTTGCTTAGAAATGGCCACAGGTGGTGAGAAGCAGCAGCTGAGGGAACAGGAAGTGAACATTCTGTCCAACTACATGAATAAGTAAGAATAAGCTGACATGTTCAGCCAGCTTACTCCCTCTAACCTCCCACCACACACACACACACAGACACACACACGCACACACACACACACACACAGACACACACACACCTGTCACACAGGTTTTGCAAACAGTTTTATTAATTCCTCTGTCAGTTTGTAATATATAAATTACTTTTAAAAACGTGAGAAGCAGATGCACCAACAAGAAGGACTTGGCATGAAAACACAGGCATTCTAGAAAACCTAGAATGTGTTCACCAGGCCGCTCCGGCCAGCCAATGACCACACTTCCCACAATCCTTTGCCTCCCAGTGTAAATATATCAGTTCTTTCCTGATGCCATGAACTGGGCAGAGCCTTTTGTGTTGTTTAAAAAAAGTCTGATGGTTCTGTTCCCTTTGCCGTCCATCCTCGGGCGCTCAGTCCAGCAGATCAGTGCAATATGTGGGGGTGGGGAATGGAGTAGGGCTGTGGTGGTAAACTAAGGCGTCTGGCAGCACTCCCCCCTTTCATCCCCGCATTCTTCCCCCTCTCCTCACATTTCATGTGCGAGGTCATCATTCTCTCCTGCCGACAGGTCGCCGTTGGCGCTGATTGTGGTGCTGTTGTCTTGGTAACCGGGGGGCATGAAGGCCAGGGAGTAAGGGTAGATCTTGTGGCAGGTGGCACGGTAAGACTCGGCTGCTTTCTGCTGAGCCTCGCCCAGCTGGCCGCTCCTCAGAGCCTCCAGCACCTCGGAGCAGATCTATGGACAAACACGCATCGCTTCTGTTACCATGGCGCTCACTGTGGCGCCCCCCCCAGTGGTCAAACGACTCACCCGGATGCTTCTTCCAGACAGAGGCTCGGCCAGAGCTGTCGCGATCTCACAGGCCATTTTATCAGAGGATGGCTCCAGGTAGACCATCATCTTAGCAGCTGAAGACACAAGGAGACACGGGCCTGAGAGGTGCTTCTGGTGCAAACATTGCACAGAACAGAGTTCAGAACAGATTCAGTTAAATCACAGACACATGCTTCTTATTTAAATCGGCCAAAACATGTTTATCTTCCCCAGGGAAGACTGAAGCGCATGAACACATGAACAAAAATAGATGGAAAAAAAAAAAACTCATAAAAAAAGAATATATAGAGGAAACTTTAACATTCATGTTGACACTGAGGGCAACAGCCTGAATGTAGCTTTCAGTATCAAACTAATTTGGGTTTACTCAAAGCATTCACAGTCTTTGAATGCAGGTGGTTTTTTTGCCTCTAAAAAAAACGACCTGATTGGACGCTAGATAAGACTATTGTTGTGTTCAGGTTGAGCTAAAAAGAGATAGCCTATCAGCAAAAATATTCAAGCCTAAAATAGCATCTCAATGTCAACCATGTAGCTGCAGCAGAGGCTAACGCTAATGTCAGCTTCTACAGTCACATTTCTACAGAAGCTCCATGAATGAATGAGTTCCTGAAACTCTGGAAGGATGAATGGATTGAATAACACTTTGATCTAATCTGATGGTGGAGAAACTTGAATAACAGATTAAAAAGTACAAATATATTTCTTGCAGCATTCATATTTGTATTTATTCAATATTTTAAGGGACAAAAAGGGGTTCTGAGTTAAACATGTTATTTTGTCAATTTGTGGTTTGATTAAAATGCAATAGTGATTAATTAATTACAGCCCCTTCAAACTTTTAATTGAGTCCCACCACCAGTAAAATATTTTTTACAATATGCAAAGACAGTCTACATATAAGAAAGCAGAAACTGTTGCTTTCTTGTAAAGCTGTCTTTAGTAAGTCTGTCTACTGTTCTCAGCACCATTTCCTGTTCCAAGTTAGCCTTTAGTTTCCCACGTTTTTACTCATTTTAGCAGTTTTGATTTTGTACAGTCCCAATGTTTTCTTGAACTCCACATGTTTAGATCAGTAACTAGAGCAGAGCCAGGAACACGGTGCAGCCTGTAGCTCCTCGCTCTGAGCTGTACCTACCAGCCAGCCGATGGGGGATGCAGCTGGAGTGTTGGCTCAGGTAGTTCTTGTTGAAACTCTGAGGATTGCTGTCTCCAAACAGCCTGGAGATCTCCTGTTGCAGCACGGTCCTCACCGCCTCGGCCAGGTCTGCACTCTCACTCACTGCAGGCAGCAAATACTCAACTTTAGTCACCTCTGGAAGGACTGAGAGCTGAACACAGCCAGCAGTCACTTTCTCACCCTTCTTAAAGAAGCGTACTAAACACTGGTGCAGCCATGGGTTGGAGGGTTCTATGGCCACCGCTCTCTTTATCGACTGCAACATCAGAAGGTACTTCTCTGGGAGGTAAAGAACAGACAGACAAATTATGGTGGAGGAAAATACTTTTGTTTTCTCTTCAAAAACAGGCTAGCTCAGTTGCTGAGTTTCCATCTAATTATCATACTCAGTTTAGACAAACCTTTAAGTTCAGTATGTTTCTATATACTGGTTTGGAGGAAATCAACCAGGCTATGTCAGATGTTGATGACATGTATGGCTGTAATAAACAGGAAGTTGAGGTAGTAAAATAGAATGGACCACACACGTCAGAAGAAGTCTTTCCCTCTGAACAGGATAGATTTCACAGACCCAGCAGAGGATGAAAAAAATTGCTGCACTGGAACTTATTCTGTAAAAATGTCCCCAACTCACTTTAGTGCAAAAAAAGCCAAAAATCTGTTTACATTCATGTGAGCATAAAAATGTTGCCAAATTAAGAAAGTTATTTAAATTCTGCAGTTTCCATCAACCTTTTCTAGTGCAACACTAACATGTGGAGAAACCAGGTTGCAGATCAGAACCACTCTCTGTTCTCAGACATGTTGGTACAAACTTGCCGTGCGATGTCGCCTCTGCTTCTAATACATCTACTAAACAACTCATCACTGATCACATGAGAATATATCCTGTAGAAGCTCAGAGATTTTCCTGAAGAGGATCTGGAATCAGTTCAAAACTGTATCAGCAGGTCAGATTTTTACCAATCCTGCAGATTGCTCATCCAAGTTACACTCAGCAGGAATAGCTCAGTAAAGGGTCAGTCTGTCTACTATAAAGTTATTACAGAACAGACTTAGAAAGGTTTAAAGGTTGAATTAATCACAGCAGTCAGAAATGTCTGACTGCCAATCTGAAGATGCCTTGAGGCAGCAGATGTGGCTGACCGATCCCATCCCTCCTCTGAGCTGCCAACCTTTCCTGAAGTAGATCTCAAAGGCCAACAGGTGAGTCTCGATCTTGTTGCGCACCAGGTTCTTCAGAGGGATGAGGAACTTGACTGCCTCCTCCAAAGGATTCTCTGGCTGGGAACACACAATCAGAATGAGTTTTTATCATTTATTTATAAAGTCCAAAAGCGTTCCTTCAAGTTGACAGAACACAAGAAAGCCCTGAACCCACCTTAGCTAACTTATCTGGTATTAGCTCCTCCTTGGGCCCTCCAATTTCCTCATCATCATCCTCCTTTTTCTTCTTCTGGTTCTTCAGCTGCTTCTCCTTCTCTGCATTCTTCTTCTCCTCCTCTAACTGAGCCTTCTTCTGCGCTCTTCGTTGTTTGTTCCGCAGCTTCTTCAGCTCCTTGTCTGTTAGGTTCTCTGCATAAAGAGAAAAGTTTCATTTCTAAGAGCTTTTTCCACACCCAGCATGTAGCTCTCTTCTAAAGCCAGAGGAGACGCGGCATCAGACCTGCGTCTGCCTGGCTCTCTTTATTGTCATCGGTCAGTGGCTTGTCATGTAGGTCCAGATAGATCTGGATGGCAGTGCAAGCGGCTTTGTAATAGAAGGGATGTTGTCGCAGAACATCCTCCAGCTTCAGCAGGTCCACGTAGGAGCGCAGCGTCATCTTCCTCATGCAGTAGGTGTGGAAATCAAACTGGTCGTCTGTGATCTCCACAAAATGCTGAGACACACAAATACAGGACAGATTTAGAGTTCCATGAATCCAGGTGGTCCACTGAGAAACTGGAACAATGCAGCAGATTAACACGTTAACAAATGTAGAACAATTAACTGTTCAATATGAAAAAAGAAACGATTCTGACTTCAAGAGTAATAGGAACAGCAACCGAGCAAAAATTAAACATGCATGGTGGTTTTAGACTTCTTCACAATAATGGACGTCTGTGATGACAGAGTGAGTAACAAACATACCCTCTCGATCTCATGGCACTTCTTCAGGGCCTCACCAAACTTGTTCAGGGCCTTGTAGGCCAAAGCGCACTCTGTCTGGAACCACATGCACTGCATCTCATTCAGGTTCTCCACTGCAGATGTACCCTCCTGGAGACAAGATCCACAAACACAGGAGGTGAATGAAGCCTATTAGAAGAGCCTCAGCCCTGAGGCCAGAATAACACTCTGCACCAGAAACAGCTAACAACTAAACTTTAAGGGCCCGTGAGTCAATTCAGTTCAACTCACAATTACTTTATCCCAGAGATATTCAATTTTCAAAGAGTCATTGTGATGGTGACTTGATGGACAAGAAGTTCTTCAATAGCAGACAGTCTTACTGCAAATCTGAAGAAGCCTCTGACTGAAGTGTGTTGCTGTATGACAGACTCGTGACTACCATGACAGGCTAACAGCTCAATATGCAGAAACAACCCAACAGCTC
Organism: Poeciliopsis turneri; assembly: GCA_922788865.1. Classification (NCBI taxonomy): domain Eukaryota; kingdom Metazoa; phylum Chordata; class Actinopteri; order Cyprinodontiformes; family Poeciliidae; genus Poeciliopsis; species Poeciliopsis turneri. The sequence goes on from CAKLNU010000807.1 coordinate 234,840, forward strand.
TGCTGATACACCTCATTTGCTTTTGCTGCTCCTTTTTAAAATCTGTCTGTAAAAATCTGTCTGACTGTCTGTCTGTGTGGTTAGAACGTTGAACATAGAGACAGACTGTTGAGAAGTTTTGTGCTGCATGTAAATTATTAGTAACAACTGTTATGACCTGCAAGTTTGAGGAAAACCAGTGGAAATGTGTGATTGTTTTGATGTGCTAATTAGCCATGTGGTATAGAAAAACTTCACATCTATACATTTTAAACCTTTCAGACAATAAAAATATAAAGTTAATGGGAAAAAAGGAGTTCAAACAAGTCTTCCTTACTCCAGAGCAGGAGAATAAAGACGATAAAACAACACAAATATGTATTCAAATGAATTCATCACAGTGGTGTACGCCCTCACCACCTTTAGGAAAACAGTGACCATTGTAAGTGTACCCTTGTAAACTTGGAACACATCTCCTCTCCCTCCTTTATGAGGCCGGCCTTCAGCATGTACTTGGCACACTTGGAGTTGATGAATCGGTCAGCAGTGTCCAGCGCCTGGGCCTCGTCCATCCATCGAGCCGCCTCCTTGATGTTGCCTGCATGCTGCAAATCAGGCCTGACAGTTAGAGGAGGTTGTGTCATCTCCTCCTCTAACTGTCACTCTAAGTGCGCCATCATACCTTGTAGATCTTGGCCTTGACCAGGAAGAGCTCGATCAGTGTGGGTGTGCTGTCGATGGCCGCGTTGATGTACTCCAGCGCCAGGCTGGCCTTGCCGATGAAGTCAAAGTGCTGGGCCAGAAAGTACTGCACCCAGAGGAGGGTGGTTGGAGGCTCCTCCTTCCCATCATCTGCACACACCCATAACACACACAACTCCTGCATTTAGAGACAGCTAGAATGAAACCAATCAGAACGATGTATTAGGACTTCTAAACACTTACCATCTTCACTAAACATTCGACTGCTTTTTAAACAGCTTTCATAGCCAAGTACTAATTCTTCTATTATCGTAACCTGCATGCCCCAAAAGCATAAAAAAAAAAGAAAAACAATGTTAGCTTTACTTAAAATGGAAAAATGAACAAAATACATTAATACAGTCATACTCAGACAGAAATTTTCCAGCAGAACGGTTCTGCTAACCTTTTCTCTGTCTGTGTACAAGGATTTGAGTGTGGTGAAGACAGGAGGGCAGCCTTTAGTGAAGTTCATTCTCAGGTAGATGTCCAGACATTCCCGGAACTTCTCCCCTGACCGGCACAACAAACAGGAAGGAGACAGGAATGTGATGCTGGAATGGCAACATGGAGTCATCAGCCCAGGATATCACACCCTGTCTGATTCCCACAGGAGAGGATCATACTGAGCCTGCAGCCAGGATGTTTGGTTCAACTTAACCACCTGATCCTGGTGGTGCACTACTAATGCACTAGTAGTGTAGTGTAGTACACTACTAATGTAGTGCTGATGTTGATGGTGTCAACAGGGGGAGCTGCTGCAGCTATGCTGATATCAGTACGACCCAAAGGCTGAGCTAAGAGTGCTAATGGATCAGTGTCTAGCAGCAGGCTGCCCTGAATTTACCTGTGAGGAAGTTAAGAGGCAGCCTTCGAGGAACCAGACCCCTGGGAAACTTCATCCAGGACTCCTCATAGATCTTCCGGTGCTCTTCTACACTGCCTGAAGACACACACAGAGACATTTAATGCTAACATGTTAACGCTGTTTGATGTTTAGAGTTGTTTTTGTTCATATTAAAATGCTTCCAACACTGCACAGAAGGTAGTTTTCATGCGAGAAACACACTAAGAGGATTTATCTTAAATTGTGAGGAAACATCAGACTATAATATATGAAAGACAATACATTGGAATACTATACAGTTTTCAGGGTTAGTTTGAGAAAACCCACTAAAGGCCTATAGTTTTATTTATTTTGTTTCACTTCACTTAAATCCTAATTTAGTTATCTGCCAGTCGGTAAGCTATGCAATACTGGTCACATTTAAAAGTCAAATCAATGAAAAGAGATATTATCTAAATTGAACTATGAGTAAGTTTGTCTGCTTAACTAAATATTCTGATGGTACGACATTAAACTATTTACAGTAGTTACCATCCTTGTTTTCCTAAATCCTGGTGTTTGTTTGTAACGTGATGCAGTGTTTTGATTTGCTGGTTGTGATTGAAAAGTCACAACCAGCATTCAGATGATAATGATAATTGGCTGGTGATGACACCAAGCTAAACGTGTGTGAAATGAAAATGCATAACATACACATTACTGTTTGTTCACAAAGTTATATCCGCTCACATCAGTCTCAGGTAGATGGCACAAACAGAATGTCATATGCAGAAGGTTGCTTTTATGACATGCTAACATCCAGGCTAACTAGCGCTCTGCCTCTGTTTGCCAGCAGCAGCTCCAGTAACGTAAACAATGTTGGCATGGTGATGCCGGCTGACCCAGTGGTTAGATGAGTGTTCTAGCAGCTGGAGGGATGTGAGATATGATGTGAACAGAATCCCAAGACACAGATTTAGGATTCAGAATAAAAGATCTGTAAAGAGTAGACAGGTCTGGAGCAATTGGCTCATAATTGGACTAGGACAATTTTCAGCTTGATTGCAGATGTGACCTGGTGTGCCTGTAAGTCATCCTCGCTAACTGCAGAGCAAAAGAGGACAGTGGCTGACTTTCAGACCTTGGTAGAGGAAGATAAGATCAGTTTTACAGATAAGTATCAGCCAATCCCCAATCTCCCAGAATGAAGGAAATCACAGCCGATTCATCAGTGCCCCTCAGTATACAATTATCCATGCAGAGAGACTTTTCATTCAAATGGGAATTAATTCTTGCTATATGTTGTGTGCACCTGGTTTCAAGGCGCTCTCCAGGCCCTTGTAGTAGGCCCAGTTCTCTGGGTTCCTCTCCAGAAGTCTTGTGTAGATCTCTGAAGCTTCCTCTGGCCTCTCCAGCTTCAACAGCAGCTCTCCTACAAACACACACATGTTCACTCTGCACAGCTGTGCATTAAGAGCCTCAGCGGCCTTCAGATGGGCTCCACTGCAGAGGCAGTGTGCTCACCTCTGGTCTCCTCCACAGCCAGCTTGTCACACATCTGCTTCTCATAGCTGTTCAGGTGGTCCAGCGCCTCTTTGTGCAGGCCAGCCTCCCTCAGAATCTGGTTCTGATACAGCAGCAGCTCACTGTACTCATAGTCCACCTTGTCTGGAGACGTCTGGACACCAAAACACACACACACACACACACACACACACACACACACACACACACACACACACACACACACACACACACACACACACACACGGGAACTTTTTCAGCCTGAATTGAACCTCCTGATCGCTGATTATGAAAGTGATAACACTGACTGGGATCAATGCTGCAGCAGCTTTCTGACAACATGTCTGCCTGGTAACCTCAGCTGCACAACAAATGTACTCCAGACACTAGCAGGTAAAGATACAGGATAGCTTTGAGAACCTGTCAATCCATTAGAACACCCTAGAGATGATTTAGAGTTGAGCCTGATGCTTCTCACCCACATCAGTGTCTGACCTTACAAATAGGGTTCCAGATGAACTAGACCCAGAAACACTAGTAAACCATGTGGAAATGTACAAGTCCAAGTAAAGTGACTGTTCCGTCAATCTTTCAGAACTAAACTTTAGGGATGAAACAGTTATTGAAATAATATTCAACTAATTTAGTAATCAAATAATCATTAACTGGAGCACACAGACTAAGAAAGGCTGTTTGCAGAAAGAACAACATGTGAATCCAAAATCTACAACAATATGTGTTTCATTTAATATAATAAAACATTATTTGCCTGTAAATATGTTCTATTCAGAACTTCCCAAGTGGTATTTTTAGCTTCACCTGTGTCAGATTTTGGAGAAAAATCTTCAACTAAGCACCTTGTGCTATCCAATTATTAATCAATTAATCCATAATCAACAGATTAGCTGTTTTATTGATGTTCAGTCCAGTGGAGTGGACTGAACATCAATACAGTCCTTTCTGCTGCATATGATCCAGTGTTATTAACTCTTGGGCAATAAAATATGTTTTCTGAAATTAAAAACAGGAATTATTTATTTGATAGGTACACAATAGGTATGTGGTTTAATAAAAAAAAAAAAAACCCTGCACAATGTCCCAATATTTTAAATTGGATTAATAATCAGAACAAGGGACAGAATACTCAATGAGTAAAATAATACTAAACTTGGCCCAGTAACATAACCAGTCCTCTCCTCCATAACATAAGTATGGAGGAGAGTCATCTCTCCTCCATACAGGAGCTAACAGCAGGTCAAAGTAAATCCTCCATCTGCTTTGCAGTCAGTCATTGTCATGATTTTTACTTCAGCTGTCCAGCAGCTCATTCAGCCCTAGCATACCTGCTGGGTTTTCCGGAATTCCTCCACAATCTTTGCCGCCATCTCAAAGTCTTCCAAGAGGTGATAAGCGACAGCATAGCCGATCCATGAGGCCCGCTGGCCAGGACGCAGCTGCAGCAGCTGGTAGCGGGTCTCCTACAGAGAGACACAGGGGGTCACCAAATCATGCTCCTGCTGGGCTGACCAACCAGGCCACCCTACCTGCTGGGTCCTGGAGTTCTCTGTTTGTAGTCTCTCCATATGACCATTCTCCTGCAGCTGATTGTTTGACTTGAACTGTCTGACTGTTCAAGTCAGACAGTTCTGACTTGAACAGAACTGTCTGTTCAAGTCAGACATTGAACAGACATTGGCTGACTTTAAATATTTAACAATCAGTTTGAAGTAGATTAGGGACTATCCACTGCTGAGCTTCTCTAATGAACCTATCAGCTCCTTGTACCTGCAGGTATGAGACTCTGCACAGTGTGTGTGTGTGGGTGGGGGGGTGTCTCTCTCACCCTGTAGCCCTCCAGGTCCCTCATCTGAATCTGCAGCAGGGACAGGTCTCTGAGGATCTGCAGGTTGTCCTTGTCCCACTTCAGAGCGTTGCGGTAACACTTGATGGCCTCGTCATATTTCTTATCAGAACGCTGCAGCAGGCCATAGACGTGCCAGCCTGGAAGGAGTCTGAGTTCAGGAACAGCACTGATCAGGACTGAGCCCTGGTGAACGTTAGTCAGTCAGAGGAGAGGAGGCACACTGGAGGCAGCAGGGTGAAGGATACAGACATGGCTCTTCAGGTCGTTGCGAAGGCCTCGTCTCACCAGCTCGTAGGCGTCCTCCTTCTTGCCCAGGCAGTTGAGGGTTAACCCCTTCATGGCCAGCGTCTCTGCAGCCCAGAGTCAATAGGAGGCAGCATTCATATCACAGGGTAGAGTAATGGCCCAAAAAATCTTATTGAAGCACAATTCAGTCTGTCAACTACAGTTTAATTAACAAGCAGACTACATCTGATATTACCATGACAACAGCTAAATGAATTGGCCCATAGCCCCTCAGCAACACCACACATGGTGAAGTACGATTTGATTTGATGGAGTCCATCCATGCTTTCAAAGCCAAGTATTAATTCACATATTCACGAGTTTGTGGTATGCCCGTAAAACGACATCATGAAGCTACAGCGACAAAAGAGAGAACTGAACTTTAAACTGAACTCTGAATATCTGAACAGACTAAAATGAACTGACTGCTCTGGTGGTCTGTTACCATGACGGCAGCAGTTCACAGGTCTGATGCAGTCAGTAGTCCAAACATCCATTAACCTCCATGGAAATAAAAAGAAGGGAATTCATGAAATAAGCTAGTCTGCCTCTTACCCAATTCTGTTAGCATCTCATCTCCCTTCAATAAGCTGTCTGGGATTTCTCCCATTTACTAATATTCCTACAATGGAGTTCCTACTGACCAGTCAGTGAACAGAAGGAGAAGTGAGCATTGTTGTTGATTTTCTGGCAGCAGAGGACGTGAAGAAAGCCGTTCAGTCCGTGTTGGTCAAGCTTCCAAATATCAGATTAATATTAAGAGCTGACAAGTTCATTGTCAGCTCTTCTTTCTTCAATGGAGAACGGTTGTTTACAACACAAGTAATTTCCAGTAAGCTTCAGAGTGTCAAACTGCCACATTACATACATCACGGCCAAACGTTAGCAACTGGGAAAAATGTAAATCTTCAACACAGTCCATGTCTCCAAGAAGCAAACCCTCCACAACAGTCAAGGATCCCGACCCTCTAAACGAAGCAAAGTGTAGAACAAGGTTTCAACCAGCCTAGAAATAAGCTGATTTTTTCTGATTTAAGTTGAATATTTATCTTAGTAGAGTTGCACTGATTACAGTTTTCTAACTGATTTTGTTTTTTTTATAACCAACACTGTCAGATGTTAAAAGGTCACAACACACTTTCAATCTGTATAGTGACAAAGGTGCTAAGTTAACAGTGGGCGACTACTGTTAGCATGACCTGATGAGCAGGTCTGTGTAAGCATCTAACAGCAGGGCTGCAGATTTCCAGACCTTTGGGGGCAGATGAGATCAGCCATCAATTTTATCCTACTACTGTAGCTCTCATGTCAGGCACGAATACACAGCAGGTTACCTTTTGGAGAGAGACTCTGTATGTGTCGATAAAGCCCTGACTTCAAGCTATTCCACACATTATTTTGGCTTTCTGTTCCCTTAACATGTCCCTCATTCTGTATTCCTTCAAACAGCTTCCATCATGATGTGCAGGTGGATGAGATCAAAATAGGAATAATTTGATACCAAATTACAGCATGAACATCTGTCCCTTCAGCCCGGGTCTTTCAGAAAGAAGACCCAGGCTGGATCTTCTTTCTGAAAGACAACATTTCTACTAGCAGTGCCACTGTACAACCGAGTCTCATAGTTATTAAAAAACCACACACAGATAGACACAAAGGCGTAATAAACTATCAAAGGCTTTTAAAAACAGGGTGGATTCTCCAGGATCCGTCTGTGGTTTATTTTGGCTGCCAGAGAGAAAGAAACTTTCAGGAAGGCTGACGGAAGAACAACAAAGTTTGTTTAGTCTTTTAGTGTGTGACACCTGTCATGGAACATGACTTTGCAACTGTTAAAAGCTTTAAGACAATCTCAGAGTTAAATGGAAAAGAAAGAAGAGGGTCTCTCTTACCTCCATGCTCTGCAAATTTGGGGTTGCTCAGGATCTGTTTGCAAAACTTCAGCCCATTTCTGTACTGTTTGTGTTCGTAACACCTCTGGAAGAAGAGAGAGAAAAGAATCACAGCATGCCACCATGACAGTTCAATCAGAGCTTAACCTTCCAGGAGTTTTCCTCCGGCTGTTACTGACAGGGGAACAGCCCTCATCCTGATGGGACAGAAATGTCAGCACATCTGGAGCAACGGTCCAGCTCTGCTGTTGAGTTTTAATTAAACTCTAAACTGTTGCTTACTACTGGTTAAGGGAAGTGTATCAAGTTGGAGTTGAACTTAACTGACTTCACTTCTCTGTGACAACAGAACTACAACACCCCGCTGCTCTTCAACGTCTCTCACGAGTCAACAATCCAACTTTCGGCGGACAAACTGCCGCAGGTTTCCTCTTCAACTTGGACATGGCTGTCATGTGTCAACTATTCATTGATACGCTTCGGCTCTGTTGACAGGTCAATAGACATCTGCAGCATCCCAGAATGACCATCCAGCGGTGCTGTTTCTCTCCTGCTCTATCACAGCTGATGATTAACAACACAGGCTTCATAATTGCTGGGCTCCTGATGAGTTAGCTACCTGCTTTATATGTGCTACAACGGGCCACTGCTTAGCACTGCAATAAGCTAACACAAAGTGCTTACCAAAATTCTTTTGAAGAGAGCATTCTCTTTCTGCGGCAGAGTCACTGAGGGCATGGCGGTGGTTTCCTACTCCACTGTTAGTTTGCACATGAACGAAGCTCCTTTAGAAACAGAGATACTGGACTTTATCGGGACCTTCAGGCACCTCGTTCTCACGTGTTTAAGCCGAGGCCCCCCTTCCGAGCAAAATGGCCGCTACGCTTCTCCTCCGGGTCATGTTGAATTCCTGAGTTCATTCCTTACAAGCTAGCCGGTGTGAAGCCTGAGTGTAAGAGATGATGAGCGGCAAAACGAGGAATTTCTAGATTATACATTCGGCAAATAATAATAATAATTATTATTATTATATAAATTATATAAATATATTAACAACACATTATACATATATTTATAGAGTCTGGAATTAATCTGCAGAGTTATCGGAATTATTTATTACATTTGAAACAGCCGTTTCTTTTTGGCATCGACAGAATCCCATTTTGTTCACATTAACAGTGTGGTTTATGCAGTCGTTGTTGTTAGCAGAGTGTGCTTCGTATATGTCTGTGTTGATAGTCTGATGGAAATTCAGTGCAAACTCCACCTGCCCGGCGCGCCTCTCTTCACGCCGACTGTTAAATAGTGCGCACCCACTGTCAAACGACCGGCTAGCATTCAATAGTAGCAACGGTCCGTGGACGCGCAAAAAAGACTTGGCTGAGCCTGAACAAATTCTGCTGGACACATTTATATGGGGGAATTTTTCTGCCATAATCCAAGAGCACATATGTTTATTGCTCCGAGCAGAGACTAACTGTGAGCGGGAGGAGACGTTTTGAGTACAATCACTACCAGTTTTGAGAAGTAAGACATGAAGTTCTGCTCTCAGACTGAACATGTGTGTTCTTGGATTAAGGCAGGAAAATTCCTCCATACTTCTTCAGGTGGCGCTGTTTCGCCTGTAACAACAGGAATATGTTTACAAACAGGAATATGCTTTGGTTGAGATTGCAAAGACAGTCTGTTGAAATAAGACTAGCAGTTCTTAAACATATTTTTTCTTAAGTAAAAGTAAAACGTAGCCATTCAAGAAATTACTCAGGTAAGAGTAAAAAAAGTAGACTGCATACTGAATGTATTGAGCATTGGTCATATGATCAATCATTTAATATTTTAAAATTACTTAATCAGACAGACCAAAACATAAAATTAAGTGATTTTTGTGGGGAATTTTAAGGCTGAAAATTACAATAATTTATATCAATAATAAAATCAGGCAAATATATACATCAAATCAGTTTCTTGATTTGAACTGAAGAAATTCTTACAAAACCTGCAGGTGCGTGTGTGTGTGTGTGTGTGTGTGTGCGCGCGTGTGCGTGTTAGGTGAATTTTGGTTAAAACATGTCTGTCCTTCATTCAGTGAAGTTACTCACAGTGGATAGAGAATCCAGAAATGTTACTCAAGTAAGAGTAGTGATACTTATAAAATTACTCAAGTAAAAGTAAAAAGTTCAGCATAGTAAAATACTCCTGAAAGTACTTTTCTTTTTAAAAACAGTTACAAGTTGAGTTAGACCCAACTCTAATGTTAGTCAAACACTAACATGAGATGTTTCGATGCAGAGTGATTGGTTTTAAATATGTAGCAGAGAGAAAGGCGTGAAATAACGGTTTACTTCAGGATACGTCACTTCTGATAACAGCCATCACAAGCAGTGATTTACTGTTTTGATGCTTTACAACAGCGCCTCCAAAAGTCAAAATTCCTGCTCATATTTTAAAAACTCCGTAGCGTGCCGCTCCGAACAACAATGAGGTTTTATGACATTTAATTCCCTCAAAAGCACATTTCATTCGTAGTAGAATTATAATCTACTTTACAATGCTTCAATTTACATTACTTTACGACTATGTCAAATAATCATGTTAACAGACAAGATATATTAAAAGTAAATACTTTTTACAGTCAACACACCTTTTGACTCTTCGGAGAGGCTGTCAGTATGAAACAATGTTTCTTACTCCGTGAAAAACAAAGTGCCGTACCAACTGCTGTAATAACTGTTACACTCATCGTTGTAACTGCTGTATCTTACTAACAGCTACATTTATGAGAAAACAAACTATCTGTTATACAGCAGCACTAGACAGAAAGTGCTAAATCCAAAATTAAATGCATACAGCTCAAAGCAGAAGTCAAAATTCCTGGCAAAATCAAAAATTTTCACATTTTCTGTAATAAAAGCACTCCAAAGCATTCCAAAGATTTTGCGTTATTAATATTAAATATGAAAAGAAAGTCAAATGAACCTTTCTCTTACTTTGTTTTTGCCTTCAACAAATGAATATTTGTGGCAATGTCATATGTCCTAATGTCAACGAAGCTCCAATTGCCAAATTATATTTTAAATTATGCACAGACCCAGGACGGTAAAAGCAGTTGCCACTATTAATTGTTTCTTATATGTTCAAGTGTTTACTGTTCCTTGTTTTTCTCAAAATAACCTGAAAGAAAGTTACTTTAAAAAAACAAAGGCAAAAGCATTATGTTGGAAATAAAATATTTGATTCCGCAATGAATATTTTGTTTTCCTCCTTTTCTTTTTTTTTTTTTTTTAATGTTAGCAATACGAAACAAGATATTTCAAATCTTCATTAAATTCTTCCCCAGCTTGTTCGAGTTCTCGGCGCTCTGTGAGTCAGGCCTTCCAGGCTGTGAAATCCATCGCAGTCGACAGTCAGTGTCAGGCAGGCGGCATTAAACGCATCACCGAGGCAGCTGTCAGTGCTAAAATGACGTTCAGCCGCTTGTTATCCCGAGCTGTTCTCATTAACAGGGGTGAGTTAGTTACAGCGTGGCCTTTAAGAATGTTGAAGTTTAATGTGGCTATTCTTAATTAAAACACCGAGGCTGTTTTCCAGCCTGACCTTAGCGTAGCATTAGCATTAGCGCTACATTTTCTCACTGCAAAGATTAGAATTTAGTGGTAACCGTGACGCATTTATTGTAGCTAGTTTAACCTCTAGATCATGGAAATCCCGGTCCTATTGTTTCAATCTTATCACAGCTGCCATTTCATTTCATTTGCTGTCATGTCTGCTGGCTTAGAGAAAGATTTACTAACAGAATCTTCTGACCAGGATGTATTGTGTTATTAATGAATTGGGTTATAGTTCATTAACTGGACTTTAGTTGAATTCTGATTGTATTTTCTGAACTGATTTAGAGATGGAACATATACCCACATTTGATTGCATCCATATAAACACACACAATTTAAGTTTAAATCTTATCAAAATAAATTAACTGGCAACAACAGATCATTTTACTACACTATGCACTGATCTCTTTCACATTGTTCAGAACTGACTTGGTTCTACTCTGATTTATTATTTATCCAGTCTATTTTTACTAACATTTTAAATGCTGTATTTTTAACAGTGGTCAAAACAAAGGTCAGACCAACCCCCCCATTCAGGTTGTTTCTATGTTTACACTTCTTTTAAAGATGTCTTGCTTTCCTTGTCCCCAAATCATTTTTCCTGTGCTATCAAACTGTTTTATGGTAGTGTTTATTGTTCATTAAAAGCAGTGTGTGTTTGTGCATGTGTGTGTATTCTTTCAGCCGGATCCAGGTCAGCCTTCACTAGCTCCAAGACGGACACAGCCAACCCAAACTGGCTGCAAGTGGGTCTTGCGTTTGGAACATCGGCTTTTATCTGGGGCCTGGTGAGCACCAATGTTTGTGCACTAATGTTTGTGCACTAAGAGACATAAGCTGACATGGCAGCTACATGTGGATGAGAATGAGACGGGTGGTAAAGTGATGTGCATGTAGGGGTGCACCAATAAAATCAGGTCTGATTAATTTTAGGAGACACGTGATTGGCCGATACTTAGATATGAAACTGATCTCATCTCTCTCTGCTATCAGAAAATTTCAGACCTTTGCTGCAGAAATTCTTTTGGAACCTTGGTCAGATCAGTCTGTGCCTTGGTACAGGTCTGTCTCTGAGTTCCTGGGGAAGTTCCTTACACCTCATGATTCTCATTTGCTCTGACCTGCATGGTGAGCTGTAAGCTCTTATACAGACAGGTGTGTCTCTTTCCTAATCAAGTCCAATCAGTTTAATTAATCACAGCTGGACTCCAATGAAGGAGTGGAACCATCTCAAGGAGGATGAGAGGAAATGGACAGCATGAGAGTTAAATATTAGTGTCACAGCAAAGTCTTTGAATACTTATGACCATATGATAGTTCAGATTTTCTTTTTTAATAAATTTGCAAATATGTCTACATTAGTTATTTTCTGTCAAGATTGGATGCTGAGTGTACATTCATGATAAATCCATCCATCCATCCATTTTCCGTCACCCTTCTCCCTAACGGGGTCGGGAGTTGCTGGTGCCTATCTCCAGCTGTGTTCCGGGCGAGAGGCGGGGTTCACCCTGGACAGGTCGCCAGTCTGTCGCAGGGCAAATTCATGATAAATAATGTCCATTCAGGCTGTCTAAAGAATGGAGATTGGTCAGAAGACTGCAATTGGTGCACCCCCAGTGGACTTCATCACAAATCTTACAACTTCCTGGATGTTAATGTGTTTTCAAAAGGAAAAATCCTGGCATTGCAAAAAAAGAGAAAAGTTATATGTAGGGAGGAATCTCTGAAGATGAAGGAATCTGGGAAGTGTTTGTTTTTCAGTGAATGACTTTGTGTCTTTCATCCACAGCTCTTCAAACAGCACAGCACAGATGTTCACGAGTACAAAGTGAAAAAAGGCCTTCAGTGATCTCTACAGAAGACAGGTGAGCATGGTGTGAATGCTGCTGTTTATGACTTTATATCAGTGTGAAGACCTCTGGATGCAGTGAAAGGAATCCTGATGTGTTGTTTCTCTTCTCTTACAGGAAGCGTTTGGATCCGCTCTGTTGGAGACATCTGCTTCTGTGCCATGTAACCCCCCCCAGCCTGAACTCTGTAAAATACAATGAAATAAGATAAATAAATGTCATGTGTGAACTGTGGAGTCCTGATTCCTTTGGATATGTAATTAAGAAGGCTTTGACTGACACTAGGACATTATGCCTATATTCACTGTTATATTTCTATTCATCAACTTTACACTCTTATTACTGTCCTGTTTTAAAGGCTGCAGTCATGTTTGTGATAATGCATGCTGGGAGCTTTTATCTGAACAAAGATTTTATCTGATGTTAATTCATTTCACAGTTACTTAAAATGAGAGTGGAAAGCAAAGTGGATCAACAAAGTATTGACTCAGTGGGGATGAATTCAAATTCACTTGACACTTTTCAGATTTTGAAAAACACTGAAAAACCACCACCTGTCACTTGTATTTACAGTTGTGTGACTGTGAGTTGGTTGTCACACAAAATTGATCTAAAATATTGTTTGTGGTTCTTATGGTAGAAAACATGAACACCCTGCAAATGTTAGATTTTTCCTCGTTGACAGCTATTGTTAACATTTCATGTATGAAACTGTCATCCAAAATGAACACAAGATTCAAGTCTCCGCTTTGACTTCATCGACTTCAACATGAGCTTAAAAGCTGACAAATAAATGATCTCCACATGCTGCTTTTGGGCATCTGGCTCTATGAGTTAAAGGGGGTGATTAGTGCCAGTGTGAGGTACTAATCTCCCCAGCTTCAGATTCAACAGACAGTTTGGAGGCAGACCATAAAGCAGATTGAAGAAGATCTACTCTGTCTTGTTTTGAAGAATTATGGTTTGGAGAGATTTGATGTCATCAACCTTTAGAGAACATGTTTCGGTAGAGCATGAAGGATACAAGGACGGTCAAATTCCTTTTCAGAAGTATATTTCTTCTTTCTTTCCAGTTTCTTTTCTTTCTCTCCTGCCTTTATTCAGGGCCACAACAGTGAGGGCCACACTATCAATGGAGACAGACATTAACGGCTGGAGTGAGACTTGACAGTGGAGAAAGCTCATATTGTCCAGTGGTGGTCCATCCAAATTCAACTCAAATCATACAGTACAAATGCTCAAAATACAAAACCAGGTTTACGACTCGTGAAGTTTGGGTTGTAATTCCATTTCAGTCAAACATAAAAATTAATCCAAACACTTGAAATATTTCACAGTGAAGTGAAACCATAATGTATACTGCTCAAAAAAATAAAGGGAACACCCAAACAACACAATATAACTCCAAGTTCATCAAACTTCTGTGAAATCAAACTGTCCACTTAGGAAGCAACACTGATTGACAATCAACAATGATTTTGTTGTCAGCACATTCAACTTAGTACAGGACAGAGTATTCAATGAGAATATTTCATTCATTCAGATCTAGGATGTGTTATTTGAGTGTTCCCTTTATTTTTTTGAGCAGTGTATTTAGCTTTCACCTTTTTTTAAACCTGAATTACTAGAATAATTTAATATCTTCCTAGTTTACTTTGAGATACTAATGAAATACTTAATGAAGGTAGTTTATATGGCCTAACTGTGTTCAGAAATTGTAGTTTATTTTCTTACAAGTGTTTTTTTTTTTCCATCAAAAAGTTAAGGGATGAAATTTAGTTAGATTTAAATAACTTGAAAACTACATTAAATCAACCTGAACAGGCACTTTCATTTGGAAACCAGTCACTGTTACTGACTTCAATACCTAAACATATTATTTTTATTACTGTACTTTATTCTGAAAATCAGACCTGGTTCAGTTCCTGGTGGTCCCAGTGGTGACCCTTCACAGTGACCGCTGTGAAGGGTCACCACCACCCCAGGCAACCACAATGGTCTTAGTGGGAATTTCTCTTAACAACTTATATTAGCTTATTATATTCCTCTGGGCCCCCAATTGAATAGCGCGCTCCAGGTTCGGAAGCACCCCTCATATCTCCACTGTCCTCAGTCATTACTCGCCCGTCATACATTCCTGCTGCAGTTTCTCACCAGTACTTGTCTCACTTGTCTCTACAGCGCACCACAGTGGGCAGGTCTGGTCTCCGCCCTCTGCACGTTCCCGAGACTCCACCACGCCGTGCTTCTCTTCCACTCAGCACTTACTGAAGCTGCAGCGATGTTTTCTTGCAGAGCGGCCTGGCGGAGGTGTGGGCCTCTGGCTCGGAGAGCCGCCTACAGACTGCCGCTGGACGGTGAGTTGACAGAGCAGCTCTGGATGTGTCTTCTCTCCACAGTGCGTGTCTGTGATGTAATGTCTGCTTTCTGTCGTAACAGGCTTGATAGGACACTCTGTCATCATGCAAATGTCAATACCTGGGTAAAAAGCAATGACTCAGGGTGTTACTGTCAGAACTGTCACAATTTAATTTTTGTTTAAGTTTAATTGTCGCTCTGTAGTTTTTACAATAATTTGCCTCCGTTGTGGAATGTTGACTGAACATTTTAGTGTCTCCTCATATGAAATGACAATATTGGTCATTTGCACTGTTTGTAATTAATACTACAACGTTAGAGCCTGGCCATGTTTCACGAAACAGCTCAAAGTCGGGTTTTTTAACAGCTTTTTACCAGATGTTCTTGTCGGGCTAGCAGCTAGCATGGCCTGTATGGGAACCATAGTGACCTCTGCCGAGCGTCACTGACGGACTGCGCGTTCAGTGCGCAGTCTCCTAAAAAATGACCTTCATGAATGTGTGGGTAAACGTGGAAACATGGTTGCCACTGTCAGTCACGTGGCGTGCGTGTGTGACGGTGGATAAATGTAGAGAGAGAGAGAATGCTGAGGCGCGAGTCTGAGCAGCAAGAGGCAGGAAGGTTAGCGTGTGACATCAGCTCTGCTTTAAATGCTTCATTATGAATTACTACATCCAGCCAAAAGTACTACCAATAGCGTTTGCGTGTCTACGTGACGTATTTCACGCAGCCCCTCGCTTCACTAACCCTCTCACTGGGTTTGGGGTGCTGTGATGGCGCAGGGGCAAAGCTCGACCCACGTATTGAGGCCTTAATCCGTCTGGTGGTCGCAGGTTCGATTCCCTGCCTAGCACATTTGCTGCATGTCTTTCCCCTCTCTCATTTCCTGTTGAACAACTTTCAAATAAAGGCCACGAGAGCCTTAAAAAAAAAAAACAAAAAAAAAACACTCACTGGGCTCAAAACTGCATTTAGACATGTCCAATCACATCCAATAATTTTCTTACCTGCTTCCCCTACAGTGTTTAGAAATGTTCTCCCCATGTCCTCCTACCTTTATAGACCCGAACTGATTAGAGTGTATAAATAACAGATTTGGGAGGTCATTTGCCAGCATGTAGGATTAGCTCTGGATAAGTGAACAGGTTAATACCCTTCACACTGGACAGGACCAGGTTCCTCAGACCTTGACTTCCATTGCAGCAGCTGGTTAATGATTTGACAGCGTGAGCCCCATAGAACATGGAGAGAGTGGAGTGAGTTTTTTATCTTGGCCTCGTTTGTGTACATTTTGCACAATATATACATACTGTGATGTGAAAAAGGAAAAAGGTTAACATGAACCTGAACTCCTTCATGCTTATCTTCCACTGATCCTCTTGGTTAGGTCAATTTTCTTTTGTACTTTGGACATGGTTTGTTTGTTTTTTTCTACTCAATATGGACTTAGACTTTTAACATGTTTTATGGTACTGTTGTGAAAATAATGAAAATTATGACAAAATAAGTATTTCTTACTTATTTTTATGTAACTGTATAACTGTGACTATATTGTACAGCAGTCAACACAAATAATAATCTCAAAAAGTATAACCAGTTGTAATGTGCTTCTTTAGGCTACCAGTCGCATAAAATAGTGTGAATTATATCACTAAACTGCACACAGTATTTGCATTTAATCATACTTTATAAAGTATTAATTCTCTCATTGGACAAATAGTGGAGAAAATAGTAACAGGACAATCAAGGCAGTCTCGGGGGATTTTAAACATCATTAATTGAAAGTGATCATGTCCACAATAAATCAAAAGTCTTATTATGAAAAACAAATCGCAATACCTTGACACAATCAATGCCGAGCCCTAATCTGAACCCTACTTTTTAAATAAATGGGTAACAACAAAAAAAAGAAACATGACCTGACACAACCTGAGACGTCCATCTGTTTCTCTACTGTATGCCAGGTTTTCAGTTTCTCTCTGTGCAAATAACATTGGTATAGTTAGGGAAGGAAAGGTAAGGAAAATCAAAAAGAGAATAAATGTGATGTTAAAACACACTGGAATTACTAAAACAGTTCCTCTCATCTTCTCTTAAGGAGAAAATATGGTAAATATCTGCTTGTTCTCCAGGACACAAAACCAAGAGTCCAGAAGAAAAATATCTATATAAAAATCTATTTTGAAAATAAACAAATATTCTGATTGTTCAACATTTGATAATTCACAGCTGCCTCCTCTTTGGTACAGTTCTGCCAATAAATGCTGATTTCTAGGTTAGTTTTGAAAAACTGAGACGACTCAGTATTTCCATCAGGACATGAAATGCTGAGTCAAACTTAAGGTGAAGCTTCTGGACAGTCATGTCTTGCTATTTCTTCATAAGACAGTGGGAAATGATCCTTTCTCTTGTATCAGAGTTAATTGAGCTCTTTAAATCCCTGGGATTTAAAGGGCTCAAATTAAGGGGACTGGTGGGGAGTGGTGATGCAGCATTTTGGGCTCAAAGTGAACTCGGTGAATTATCTAATGTGTGCATGATTTCTTGTGCAGGTGTGCAGCGGCAGGCCATGTCGTCAGTTCCTGGAGGCTCTGGGCAGAACATCCTGTACACGGTACTGTGTGGTGGAGCTCTAGTCGGCGCTCTGTCATATGTAAGTTATCTGCTTTCCATCGGAGGTTTGTCTGACAGTTGAGTTAACATCATGAACAGAGATCTGATCTCTTAACTGTATCTCACAGATGCTCTGTTTATTTTTTTCTAACAGGGATATAAGACTGTGACCTCAGATCACGAACGGTTTAATGAGCGCATCAGTCAAATCAGAGCCAGACCCAAGACTGAATGGACACCTAAACCCTGGCCACCTAAAGGCAAGTTCCACCCCCCCATCTTCAGCTTCTCATGAGGAGTTTACTTGCTTAAAACAATAAACAATAAAACAATAGTAGTAACATTTCACTCGAATTACATTTGTACCACATAATTTAAGAAGTGTATAGAAATGTGTGTTATATGTGGGTTTCAGTGGCGGTGGGTTTTAGTGGTTTTCGAGTGGCGGTGGGTTCGAGTGGCGGTGGGTTCTAGTGGCGTGGGTTCTAGTGGTGTTCGAGTGGCGGTGGGTTCGAGTGGCGGTGGTTTTCGAGTGGCGTTGGGTTCTTGTGGAGGTGGGTTCTAGTGGTTTTTGAGTGGCGGTGGGTAGGCCTGTCGCGATAAACGATAAGTCAATTAATCGAACAATAAATTAAAACTATCGACCTCATTTTAATTATCGGCTATATCGTTTCTTCCTGCCTTTTTCTCTTACTGTTGATGACACTGAATGAAAAAAGGCTCAACTCCGGTGCTCTCCACTTCCTCCCTTCCTTATTTCCTTAGTGTAATGCCCAGCGCGCGCTGCACGATCGCGGATTGTCGGCCCATTATCAAAACCTGAGAGACACATTAGCCGACAGAAATCCTAGCTATAACGGTTCGATCGAAATCGTGTTGTGTCCAACAATGGACACAAAATAATAAGTCCAGTTCACTAACTTTGAAACCAGGCATTAATCAATTCCTTACTACAATCTACCTGCAATGCATGTGGCTAGTGTCAGTCCTGACTGAATGAAAATCATTATAACTATTTATGTCACGTTAATGAAGAACAGCTGAAAAGTTACCGGGTTTTCTGGTAGAAAACCAACTCCTCCCCTAGTTATTTATATTTTCTTTGCACGAACTGTTGAATAAACATTCATGTTGTTTCCGATGTCTGGTGGACTTCGGGTTGCACCGTGTCAGCTGTTTGGGATTCCCTCCGTGTTTTCCCTCAGAAAGCAGGAGGAGAATCCGCGCTTTCTGATTGGCTACCGGTCACATTCAACAGGCTGCGTCACTCTCCCAGTCTGGGCAAATCCTTGATTTAGATCGGAGCGGCACAACGATCTACCGTAACACACAACACTAGTGACGATCTCAGAACGAATAACGTACTAAGATTGTCGTTCGGGATAAAAAATCTTGTAGTTTGAACTATTGCATCAGGCAGTCGGATGTCTTCTCTATTTAAATCTAATGATTACTGAAGGGCAATATACTAAACAGACTTCATAATCTGCACTCTTTTGGTTGAATGCAGTATTTATTTCCACTTTGGCTTTATGTTGTTTAGTTTTTATTCAAGTACATTTATTGTTAATGGAGACTAAGAATCTATTTTATTTTTGGTTTTGGTTGTTTTATTTATTTTGTGTATCAGTCCCAGTGTTAAGTGTTCTTTTGAAAGTAAAGTGTATCTTTGGCAGGAAATCGCATGTATTATTACGTAATTTCCATTAAATTAATGTAAAAAGGTCTTCAAACAATATTATCGTTTATCGCAATAATTTTTTGAGACAATTTATCGCCCAGCAAAATCTGTTATCGTGACAGGCCTCGCGGTGGGTTGTAGTGGCGGTGGGTTGTAGTGGCGGTGGGTTGTAGTGGCGGTGGGTTCTAGTGGCGGTGGGTTCTAGTGGCGAGTGGCGGTGGGTTCTAGTGGCGGTGGGTTCTAGTGGTTTTTGAGTGGCGGTGGGTTCTAGTGGCGGTAGACAGAAGTCTCCAAGCTTCTGCCTCACAGAGACCGCAACTTCCCCATTCAGTTCCTTCAGACTAACCATCAGCAATTAGCAAACACCTGGTGGAACGTGTGTTTGCCTGTTCCACCAGAAAACGATTGAATCAGCTGTTGTCCTATTCAGCTCTAAACTCAGATTGATCTGAGTTTGTTTTACAAGTGAATTTTCAGTGCAACGCTGGTAAAATGTTAAAGGATTAATAGAGGAGCCACGTTAAGTTTCAGACAGAGCAGGAGTGTAAACATCATACCAATGTTTAGATGCAGCTGACTTGGAATGACCACCATCTGTTCCACACAGAGTTGCCTTACGAGTCATGTTTCCTTCAGTGGTTTTTATGGGGATTTTGAAGCATCACTTTAGAAAAGTTTGATGGAAATGGCAAATTTTGAAATTACTTACTCAGTTTTGCAAACACGTTTTAACCCTTGCTTGAGGTGGTTTTTGTCTTTCTTGAAAAAGAGTCAATGCGGTAAATGAAAGATGGAAACACATTTGCTGAATAGGTTCTGATGTAGTAAATGTTCCCATCCACAGATCTACATACAAACCTGTGAAGGTATTTGTTAGGGAATCCAGATTGTAGCATTATGGATGCATGTCTTTCTGCTGCACGTCTTTAGATCAACTAAATTCTTCATTTAGTTCATCTTGTCCCATGACAACCCTCCTCCACAACCTACAGCAGCCCTGGTTGGGACTGTTTAAATATTCAGCTGACTGACTCTCAGCAGCCCATGTCTGCTGCTGCAGATGTACCAGATTAGGCTGTTGGATCCATGTGGAAATTCTGGCTGATAGCATCAGTTGTACTGGACAGGAATTAAAGCATGAAAGGAGATAAATCCATGATGTATAGAGCAGGTCTGAGTTGTGTTAATGTGACGCTGTATGGTGATGCATACAAAACTCTTAACTTCCTGTTTGTTTTGTTTGTTTGCAGGCAAAGATGAAGATGAAGGTGAGTAGTGTCCCTGCCTGAGAACTCAGACGTGGCTTAAATGAAACGTCAGCTTGGGTGTAAACATGCTGCAAACACTTTAACCAAACACATGGTTTAACCAACCTGCTATTGGCACAAATAATCCCGCTGATCCGTCTGTTCCTCCACAGAAGAGGAAGTCCACACTGAAAGCAGAGCATGAGTCTCCTTTATAACACAGTTATATTTCTAAGTGATGAAATAAGTAGGGAACATTATATCTTAGTAGCTTTACTGTAATCTGGGTTGTTTTAGCTCAGACTATCTGCTTGAACAGGCATGATGCTTAAATGCCTGCAGATTCCTGCAGCTGCTCTCTCAGTCAGCCTCTGTCTGCTCTGTCTCAGGGAGAGCAAAGATGGCTCTGATGGTAATGAAATGATTTGGACGAGCCTCAACAGGCCTCTACTGCAGAACACCATGCTCAGCTTTTTTGTTACAAGAAGACAGATGGTGTTACAGATACAAAGGTTTAACCTGCTCTGAGGTCAGACTGGGCTGATATTAGTATGCTGGACACACACTTTTAAACCTGTTACTACTGTATCAGTTGTGCCTCACCGTTCCTCTCAAATGTATATTCACTTCAGCACCTCATAGGATCTGAAGTGATCAGGATCATCATGATCAACTACTGAGTTGATCGGGTCAACCTGAAGCAACATTTCTTTTTCTTTCTTTTTTTGACTGAAGAAACAAAATTGTTTGATCCTGATTTTAAAATTCTAGAATTTAGAGGTTGTACAAAAGTTTTTATAATTTCTGTGCGTTTAATAATAAACCAAATCTCTATCCCAAAAGGGTCACTTTTGTTTCGATGAGTGTAGAAAACAGAAAAGGAATCTGATTGTACAGAAATCAGGGGCTAGCATGATGTCAGTGTATGTTCCTCACAAACTAAACCAAAAGCTGACCTTCTAACGAACACAGTCTTAATCCAAGCTTTAGTGATGCACTATACTAATACTAATCCCCTCTGTTCCACCCACTTCCCTCTGTTTTCTCTATGTAAGATGGCCAGGTTCTCACTTCCTTGTGTGACATCATCAATGCTCGCAGGCCTTGTTCACTTTCCACCTGTATTCTCACAGCTAGATTGGTTGAACTTAGACAGAGATGATGTCTGAATGTAGCACTTTAAAAAACAGAATTTCCTCCTCCAAACTCTCTAACACTTTGTGTCTCTACTTTTTCAGCATAATGCTTAAAGCTAAGGTCCTCTGTGGCCACTTGGATATTCGTCCTAGAACTGGATGTGAAACCCCTTCTCCTCTTCTTCCTCCTGCTCTTCCTTTCCTCCTCTCCCATAGAGAACTTCGGAACAGTCTCTAATGGATCTGACTGAGGGACTTTGAGAGATTTTTCTGGACTGTGTTATTGTTAACTCTGTGGTTGTGGGACTCTAGACCATTGTTGTACCAAATGCTGTTGAAGGCCATTCAGACAAACACACTTTGCATGCACTGGTGTAGGGTTCAGTGTTCCTGTTCCCCTGAGCTCTGCCTGTTTTATTTATGACTTCTATTAAAATGACTACAGAGAACAATGAGCCAACAGAGTGAAATGTTCAAACCTTTCCTTTGTTAGTCAACAGACCCACAGCTGTTCTCACAAACTGTCCTCACTGAAGGAGTAAGCCTGCTGTTTCAAACAGTTTTGTGTACTTTGTGATTTAATGTGAAGCAATGGAAGGATTCTTCACTCACAGATTAAAGACCCACAACCTACCTGGCCTGTCTCAGTGTCTGTATGTCTCACTGTTAGACGTGCTTTCACAGTTCCAGATAACCCTAACTTGTTAATTTGATGGTAAGAACCAACTTTCCACTTGACCCTTTCTACCCTGCACTTAACCCCACTCCCTGCCTGCTCCTCTTTCTTTACCCCTCCCCTCCCTCTGCCTGGGTTGTCCTCCTTCCTGTCTTGGAGTTTGCATGCAGTTTGTTCTGCGCATGTCTTTATCTATTTAC
Source organism: Poeciliopsis turneri (assembly GCA_922788865.1). Taxonomy (NCBI): domain Eukaryota; kingdom Metazoa; phylum Chordata; class Actinopteri; order Cyprinodontiformes; family Poeciliidae; genus Poeciliopsis; species Poeciliopsis turneri. The sequence continues at coordinate 257,320 of CAKLNU010000807.1, forward strand.
CTTTGTAGTTTTTTAGAGATGAGGGAGATATTTAAATGTCATCAATTAATAATATTTCAAGAGCAGGGGAAGGTAATCCCAACAACTCTGTAACATTAATTACTGACACTGATCTCTTCATTATGGCACCTGTTAGTGGGTGGGATTGCCCTCAAAGCTGAAGTGTTAGACTCCTGTGGGGTGTTCCCAGTACTCCGTGGTCAGTACTCACCCAAGGAAGGAATACTAGTGAACTGGTAACAGGATCATAGGAGTAGACCTATGATTGTGGCTTCATCATCAGAGTTATGCATCCTATAGCAAAGCAGAGATGGTTCTGGACAAGTTTAAAATGTTGACTTGCCCTCTATATGCTGGCTGGTCCTATTCCAGTTGAGAAACCATGGATAAACAAGTCCGAACTATGGAGTCCTCATATCGCTACTTGCAGGATCTAAAATAACCTTACAAAATTAATTTCTCCATTGTCAAGCCTCACTATCCAGTTAATGTCTGGTTTGGTTCTACCCTGGTTTGAAGCACCTTCACTATGGTCTGTTCCCTACTATTGTGGGCGTCAGTGTGGACAGATATACTGTGGTCGACTCTTCCATGATGTGGTTTGCACCATAAGTGGATGCGTGTGCTCCTGCACCACTCAAGATTAAACTCTTAATTGTGCTCCTCCAGACTGAGCAGCTGTCTGGCATCAGTCTCCATGTCTGCCACTCCACTGGAGGCTTCATTGTTATTTGGTTGAAATGTTGTAAATCATGGTCCACTCAGGGAACGCTGTCAATCAAATTACTTGCTCGCAATACTTGGCTTTGAGCAGCTTGGACTATATGAAAAATGGGGGAAGAGTTGTGTAGGATGTGGTGATAGAGGTGAATCTGACTGGGACAGGCTGGGACAGAGCTGGTTAAAGTCAATCCAGTGGAGAAGTGCTTATAATGGTACCAGAAGTTACAGAAGGGGAGCGAATGCCTCAACGTGTCTGGGCAAAAGAAGGACCAACAGACCATTAGGCAGGTTGACATGATGTTATTCCTGAACGTTGTAGATACTACATTAAACTGGGTTTTACCCTTCAGGCACCCATAAGTTGACAAGGTTTCCACCCTGTGAAACCTTTCCCCTTCTGATTCCACAACAAGCCAGAGCTGCAGAGGCAAGGACTCTTTAGATTGTTGAAGGTCTGCTGTGGGATTATTTAGGAGCACAACCAGTTCAACCAGCACAATCAGTGTAGCCTCCCCACACCTATCAGTGAACCTTGATTGTTCGCAATTTTGTTGCCAGTTCACTAGTTCCTGTAACTTCAACATTTAGTTGTTCACAGATATAAAGACTCTGTCTACTCATGTTTTGGGCCTGGTGAAAGTTGCTGAGATTCTTCAACTTCCTACACCAGGGGACTCAATCCCCTGATCTCAGGATTTGCTACCCTGCAAGATTGGGATACATCCCTGCTCCAACACACCTGAGTCAAATGAATGGCTCTTTATCAGGCTTTTGCCAAAGTTGATGGCATACTGAAGAGGAAATTCAGTTATCTGATTCAAGTGTGTTGGAGCAGGGTTCCATCTATAACCTGCAGGACAATAAATCTTATTGACTAATGTCCTGCACAGTCATACCAAAGATTTGCTTGTTGCATTATAAATCCCATTCACTTCCAGGTTCCATTGGAATGATCTTTCTTTTGTGCTTCACCTGTCAGAAATCATAATGGCTGATATGTGTAAATCTTAAGAATGTGTTAAAAAGGAAAAATGGCTTAATACTGACAATATGGGCAAATTAGAATGAAGGATGTGTTAGGATACATTAATAAAAACATATTTTGGTTGCTTGTAATTTGGTTGGACAATCAAACATGGATGAAAGATGTAATATTTTTAACCTTAATTGTTTTTGTTTATTGCAGGAAATGCTTTAATTTTATTAACTTAAGTGTAGATTGAAGCAGTGGTTGTGTCACCTCTGCAGGCTGTTAAACACCAAGAGCAAGTGGAAAACATGCTGGATTTCATGACTACTGGCATAAATTGAATCATCATTAATCAGTTAATCAGTGATCAATGTGGATGAGTTTAATCCATTCAGTATCCAGATCTGTACCAGGCATGGACAACGTTGTGACTCTAGAGGGCACTGTTAAAAATCTGGACTGAAATATAAACTAAATAATTATACCTGAACAACAAGTCATTTTTCACGAATTGCCCTCCTGCCCCCAACTTTAAGAGTTTGAACCTGAAGTCAAACAATATAGTCACATTGGAGGAAAAAGAAAAGCTGCAAACAGTAGTTGATGAAATGCCTAATGCTTAATTGTGTTGCACTACAAAGAGTAAAATCATAACCATGTGTAATGTTCTTTACAGTAATCCATTATATACATTAAGCAGTAATACACAGGGGTCTAAAGATCTAGATATAATACATTTGTTAGACTGAAACTGGAATGATCAACAGCAAATTCAGTTGGGTCCAAATTGAGACAAAGCAATCACTTCAACCTAATCTTACAGAAAGATTTAGATCTAATCCTATATGTTCTGATCTAATTCATTAATCTGAAAGATCCTTTGTGTATGTAACATTAGGAGAGTTCCTCTAGTAATCCGGTGGGTATATTTCTGTGCATTGCAGACCGAGAGGCTGACCCTGGGGAAGAGGAAGCTGCTGCTACTGCTGCTGATGAGGCAGAAGCCATAGTGGAGGAAGCAGCTGAGGTGGTCGCAGAGGCCGCCGAGGAGGTTTCTGAGGCCGCTGAGTCAGTCGCTCAGGTGGCACAGGAAGTGGAGGCAGCTGCAGAAGAAATAGCCAAAGTGGCTGAGGCAGTGGAAGAGGCTGCCGAGGCTGTGGCCGAACCTGCCGCTGTCGGTGCAGAGGAGACGCAAAGCGATGGTACGAGCTCTTAATCTGAGGAAACCTGATGCCGCACACATTAACTGCAGGGAGACATACACAGCACCACACACACCTGATTATTTCAGGATTACTGCAAAGATCCCTTTGACATCAGTCGTTGTCTCACATCACAGGGAGCAATAAGACCTGTCCCAGTCTGTAGAACCTCTAAAGGCTAGCTGCTTCTCCCCAGGTTTCTGACCTCACCTCTTACTGCACATTCTCTTATTGTCCTGAAAGTGTATATTTGCTTATTTTTATTTATTGGAACATGTTTGAAAGGGCAGAGGCTGCTGAAAGTAACTTGAAATCTGCGGGGTGTGTAGTGTAGATGGTTGTGTCTGATTTTTGTTCAGGTTCTCACCTGGCCTTGCACCATCAGAAACTACAAACTGAAGTATATCTGCACCTCCCTATGTGGCTGTGAGCTCTCAAGCAATGCTCATTTGCAGTTATGGGTGAAATAAATGTGATCACTCAACAAGAATAAATCTTATTCATTCACGTTAACCCTCATCAAGTATATGAGCCCAAAGTTAAACAGTATAAACCAACCACAAAATGTTAGGCCAGAGTAGATGCTGTTCTAAAACCTTTAATGCTATTTTCTGATTTGACCAAACTCTGTTTTTCTTTGCTTTAAGCATCTGTAATGTTGCCCTGCTGTTCTCAGTATCACTCAGAGTACATGTATGTGTTTATCTCCTACTGTGATACACGTGTGTGTGTGTCTAAATGCAAAGCTATTTTCCAACTCTGTAATAACTGTCATGTCAGATTGTCTAGAGAAATGTTAGCCAGAAATGCTGTAAATCATTAATTTTAATAGTTTACAAACCAATTCAAATCATATGTGATCATATTTTTATTTTGCTTATAACTGGACAATGAGCACTGTGAACAGATATTTCATGAGGTCCTACAATAAAGCTTTTTGTTAAACTAAAATATTTACTGCCGTCTTTGATTTGTCTGATATGTTTCTAATCTACATTTATGGTTGTACTGTCCAGTATTTACACTGGAGACCAAATGTTTGCATGATGTTTGTCTTTGAACCTGAACCCATTTGATTGAATCCATATCTAATTTTTGCCAAAGGAATCCCCTTTTTCACAGTTAACACTAAAACTGCATGTGTGTGCTATCTACTAGTCTTTAGCAGATGATCTGTAAACTGCATTATCACCTCAATTTGTGTGCTAATTGTGGAGAAAATACAACTTGAGTAGTTGTGATGTTTAGATGGTTGGATTTTGTGTTGCAGTGCCACTAGCAACAGCCTCTGCATTAGAGTTACTGAAGAAAGCCGAAGGAAAAGATGACTTGGCATCCAACAATCAAGAGCCCCTCCCACCAGAAGTGGAAACACCTGTTGAAAAAGTTACCCCTACTGTTATAGAGGTCTTGACATCAGATGGAGATACTTCAGTCAAAGCTGCAGCAGTCAGTGAGGAGGCTGTTACACCAGAGGAAGATGGAAAAGTTTCTGAAGCTATAGAAGTAGCAGCAGCCACGGAGTCTCCTGCACCGGTAGAGGTCGTGTCAATAGAAGAATCAGCAGCCTTTGCAGAAGTTGCACCAGTTGCTGAGGTGTTCCCTACACCAGGAGAGGTTGTGCCAGTTGTAGAGGAGCTTCCTGCACCAGCAGAGGTTGCACCAGTTGTTGAGGACATCCCTGTACCCTTAGAGGTTTCAGCAGTTGCCATGGAGGCCCATACAACCATTGAGTTTGCAGCAGTTGTTGAGGAGACTTTGACATCAGCAGAGGATGCACCAGTTGTTGAGGATATCCCTGTACCCACAGAGATTTCAGCAGTTGTTGAGGAGCCCCCTGTAGCTATAGAAGTTGCCTCAATTGTCGATGAGGCTCCTCCACTTGTCGATGTTGCACCAGTTATTGAAGAGGCTTCAACACCAGCAGAGGTTGTTGCAATTGTTGAGGATGTTCTTGAACCCGTAGAAGTTGCACCAGTTGTCGAGGAGGCCCCTGCACCTGTAGAGATTATAGCAGTTGTTGTGGAAGCCCCTGTATCCATAGAGGTTGAGGTAGTTGCCATGGAGGCCCATGCACCCATAGAAACTGCAGCAGTTGTCGAGAAGACTTTGATACCAGCAGAGGTTGTGCCAGTTGTTGAGGATACACCTGTACCTGAGGAGGTTGTGCCAGTTATTGAGGAGACTTCAACACCAGCAGAGGTTGCTGCAATTGTTGAGGATACTCTTGTACCCGTAGAGGTTGTGCCAGTTGTTGAGGAAACTTCAAAACTAGCAGAGGTTGAGGCAGTTGTTGAAGAGGCCCCTGTAGCCATACAAGTTGCACCAGTTGAGGGCTCTGTACTCATAGAGGTTGTGCCAATTATTGAAGAGACTTCAACACCAGAAGAGGTTGCACTGGTTGTCAAGGAAGCTCCTGCACCCACAGAGGTTGCTCCAGTCGTGCAGGAGACTCCTGCACTAGTAGAGTCTAGCAAAGAATACATTGTTGTTGTCCTGGAAGGAACACCCAAAGAAGAAAAAAGACCCAAGGTCCTAGGAGTTGGTCCTATGACCGGTAGAATCATCCCAGCTCCAGAAGATGGCAGTACCCCAGCCTCTGAGGTAACAGTTTGTTTTAAAAATTTAAGTATCTTTAAGCAGCATGCAAGTATTATAACTAGTAAATGGTGATCCATTACTCTTTGGCAAGAGATTAAAATTTACTAATTTTTTCTAGCCAGTGGTCAGTGCAGGTCAGATACTGGAAAGTCATACTCCTTTTCATCAAATACGTCTGCAAAGAATTCTGGTTCCATTAGCATTTAAGAAAAAAAATGTTTTCTTTGGTGCACTTACCAGATGAAGAGAGGCTTAAGTTTAGGAAAATTAACTTTTATATATAAGCAATATATATAAAAGTTACTGTACCTACCAATGAACCTGCTAGTCAACCAAAAATAATAAAATTACCTTAAATGAATATCAGCTTCTAAAAGCCTTCTCTATGCATCTCCACAAGACAACATTTAATGGTTTACCTTTAAGTGGTACTTAAACTATAAAAAGGATTACTATATTTTTTTCTTACAAAGTATAGTGCGGTCTAGAAAAGAATTAACATAGCTATTTAAACTTTGCTGTTCAGGGTAGGCGACATCTTCTTAGGATTCAAATGCAGTAGTATCCAACGAAGGTATTGAGCCTTTAATTATTTGGATTATTTTAGATTAGGTTATGAACACTGTGCTTCCAAGTAAAATGTAGATTCCTTCTGTATGTGTGTACTTTCCACTCTAGGAATGTGTAGATTTAGAGGAAGGTTTTGGAGTTTTCATCATCTGTTCAACACTAACATGTTGCTTTTATTTATTGCAGTAAAGCACTCCTAAATGATGACTTTCAGTCCTCCACTAGAAGACGGAGGATGTGCCTTTCTCCTACACTTTATCCTTCAGCTCTGAAATACAAAGGGAGTGACTGGTTACACATTACTGACATGGTACAGTGTTTAGATCACCAGCTGCTATATTGAGCCCACATAGCCCATTACTGTGAAGCGTCACATGTGTAACAGTTACATTGTAGCCAGATTGTTATGGGCATATGGTTTTTGTTGTGTTGTCAGGAACATTTCCTGTCTCCTCTGTGAACTACAATCTGTTTACAGCTTTTGACTAAACTGAGCCTTTCAAACATCCCAAAGCTTTTACTGTTACACGTTAAAGCTTTAAAAACCACTCCAGTGGAATATGTTGACATTGTGCATCTCCAAACACTGTCCCGCCGCCACAGTATTAGCTCTCAAAGCGAGGAACATTCAGTACTAGCACTGTGTTATAGACATCAACCTCAAGTTTTTTTCTCTGCTATTTCTGGTTCCTGGTGGAACCGCTCTGACTGTACTTTATGTTTATGAACAAACACGTGAATCCATGAGTCTGACTTTCTACCTCACTGTTTTCCCTCATGTTCATCATTTTAAAACAACCCCTCTTAAAACAGCTCTGTGCAATCCAATCAGTGTTAGGTTTCTTGCTCTGCAACATAGCACCTAAAACATTACCTTCACAATGGCCCCACTAAATTGTAATGGGGTCATTATTAAATACACTCCAAGGAAATTATATGAACAAAAAATAATCAGTACCAGGTACCTGATATTATAGCCACAGATTAAGACTGAAAAAGGAAACTAGTAAGGAAACTGTAACTATAGTCAGTATCATCTCTATTTTACACATACTGGAATCATAATTGAATCATTGAGTTAAATGGGGGAATAAAGCAGCATCCTGTTCTTTCACTGTTTGTGTTTCTATCCTGTCTTGTTTTTCTATGTTTCTAGAGTTAACCCTGTATTTAAGTGGAGCTTAAAGGCTTCCAGCATGTACAAACAGGTGACAAACTGTATGTTAAGGGATTGTGATTTTTAATGTGTCACTGTTTCAGAATGTCTGAAGGAAGGTCTCCAGTGTGAAAAGCTTTGACAACTCAGTGGTTTTCTCTTCCTTCAGATTTTTCTTCCTCTTTGTGAATTTCTTTCTTTCATAGCGCAGCAGGGATCACTGAAACTGAACTGATAGAATAGATGTTTTGAAATGGGATATTACACACTGTCCTCTATGCTTTCAGTTGAATTTCTCTACTCGTGGTTGCCATTAAATAGCAGATTCTTTGGAAAATGTACTCTTGTTTTGCAAAATAAAGATACAGAATTTGAAAACAGAATTTAATTTATTGCATTGCTTAATATTTTTTAAGTGTGAACAATTAAATATATCTGTGACTCAGTATTTATCCACCACACTTCAGGGTGGTGGGTTTACACAAAAAAAAAGTAGCTTTGATTTATTTATTTTTTATTATTACATTTGAACATATATCAGAAAACAAAGCATAATGCCATCTGCCTAATTATTTTAATTATTTTTCTTGAATCCGTTGCATGAATGTGTAGGATGAGATCTGGCACCAAAGATGTTGCAAGCTGAGGCCTCCCTGTATTGAAGATTCTTCCCCTTCCAATAGGCACGGCTGAAACTGAGCCCTGAGCGTTGATTTGTAGACCAAATCAACACTCTAGTCCCATTTCTGCATCAAAGCAGTGTTTTTTTCCTGATTAAGAAGGCCACAGCCATTTTGTCATACACTTTACATGGTTTTCAACAAAGCTTAATTAGGTGACATGTCAGTAAACTCCAAATGGATGATGAGACCAAATGTTTGCGAAACCATCACACCACCTCTGCTGGCTTACTTTGTTCTCATAGTTCATTGTGGGGGCCATGCCTTCTACAGGTAGTGACACACACACACACGCACTTGGCCATCCATGTGAGGTAAGAAAACATGACTCATATAAAATTGTTCCAGCTACTATCAATTCTCTAAAGTCCAGGCAAATGTTCACATGCCCATTGTTGGCAGTGGAAAGGGATCAGAATGAATTCCTTGACTGTTCTGTGACTACACACTGATGCCCTGTGTATTCTATATTCTATCAGAAGCAATATGAAGTGCTTAAGAGTCTGGGACTCAGTAGCTTATCTGTTGGATTGGACCACAGGTTGTGCTCTTGGTGTTTGGCGTTTTATCTTTGTGTGGAATGATTGGTGCTCCAAACCACCCAACTCAAAACCCTTCCTCTGCTTAATGAAAGTATGCCTGATAAGTAAAGTTGAAACCCTCACTCAGTTTTTCTCTAGATTTCTATCTGCCTAGATAAATCTCCAAATTTGAGAGATTTGGAGATTTATCCCCAATTTGGAGGATAAGTCTCCCAAATTGGGGATTTGGGACACTGTTCTACTTTGATTTTATTTTTTGAATGCCTAATTTTTTCATGTTAAAATGGACGTTCTGGGTGATACATCTCCCAAATTGGGGCTTTATTTCCCAAATTTGTTTGGGATATATCCCCTCTCTACAAGTGATCTAGACACTTGTAGAGTCCTGATCACTCTATGAGTGCTAACAAGGTCAGAATGACAGGTTCAGATAGTCAGGATGTTCCGGGTGATGCAGCATTTGGTTAGGATGTTCTGATGAGAACCCATGATTAGGGAGAACTTGCAATCTCTGCAGGAAGACCCAGTTTGAGATTCAATCCCATGACCTTCTTACTGCAAAGAAGTACTTTTCCATGGTGCCTTTGCCCCAGTGATAGCTAATAAATACAGAGTCTTGCTACTTGTCATCAATGCTTCGTGGTTTACTTCTAAAGACTGGTGCTTTTGTTGAAGTGTGTGTTTACTTGCTTTTAAACACTGGAAGACCTTCTTGGATCTCTTCAGGACTTCTTTGAAGTCTCCTGAAATATTCAAATGGAATTGAAATGACTCTCTGATAGAAGCCTACGGACATGAACATCCTCTGTCCCTTTTAATGTTGACAAAACAAGGGGACTGGTTTGGGACAGGCTTACACAACATTGGATCTTAATAATCAGAAAGGTGAAGAGTGATGGATACTCTAGCTTTTTCCCACAGTCCAAACCATGACTGTTAGGGTGATTGAATACTCAAAATTACTTTTGGGTATGATTGTGGGGAGATGGGGGGATGTCGTGTGTGTGTGTGTGTGTGTGTGTGTGTGTGTGTGTGTGTGTGTGTGTGTGTGTGTGTGTGTGTTGTTTTTGATGGTATGACTATGTCATACCATCAATGAAAAGAGACTAACATTTGAGGGTTAACATTTGTCCTTTAAATTCCCCTCATAACTCTCTCTGCAGTAACTGCAGTTACATTGATCATTTACTTTGGAAAAAGCTTCATAAAACGCTTAGATTTGCTGTAAGTGGACGCGTTATTCTTCACACCCCACTAGATGGCGCTTGAGCTGCTGTCCAGATCGGGAGCGTTTGTTTCTGCGTCCGTTCGTCTGACGTCAAGGCGGTCTGTGCTTTGACCCGTTGGATCATTTGTAGCAAAGAGAGGCGGCACACCGGAAAGCTAACGGGTAGCAGAACTCCATCGGAAATAGAAGCCTGAGTTTGAAATCTGTGTGGCATATCGACCTGTACATTCAATCTCCAGAACATTAATAGGTGCCTGTGCAGAGACTTCCGCGGCAACGAGGTCTTGGAAACACCTACAGAAGCGAGCGAAAGGAGCGTTTTGGTCCCGTCAAGTGGGCTAACAGAAGCTAACTTGGGCCCTAGCTGCTGCTAGCAGTGGAGCTCACTTCCCGCAAGCAAAAGCAAAACAAGGTAAGAGAAGAAAACCCACTACACGGGCACATCACTCTGAAAGCTCACGGTTCCCGCTATTGTTGATGTATTTGCTGGAATAGCCTTAAAGTTTAATGTCTCAAAACGAGTAGCAGTGTTTTAGCAACTAACCAGTTGCTAGCTCTATGGAGCTGAATAAAAATAACCACAGCAAGGCTCTTTATGAGCCTTAGTGTTTTGTTTTACTGCAGAAATGAATGTTGACTTGCTTTTAAAAGTTGAATACTCTTTTCTGAACAGCAGTGAGTAAACAGACCCGGTATCTAAGCGCAGAAAGGAGCTAACTGTAGCCGCGGAGACTGCAGTGACAGACGGGTCGCACCGAGCTCAGATCCCGCTCAGAAAGTAAACACTAGCTGCAGATGGAGAAGTAACTAGAGTTCCTCATCCATCAGCGTCTTCTGGTTTGAGGGACCTCAAAGTTGAATAAGTCACAGTTTTAATTTTGCATAGCTTGTGTTGGCAGGCAGTCAGCTCCACATGTTGTTTCGCTGTTTCCTCGGAGCTACAGAATCGCTGTTTGTTTACAGTGAAACTGTGAAGAAGCTGAGGCTCAGTTGGCACGCGATTTGTGCAAACTCAACATTAAATTTAACTCAACATTAAATTAACAACAAGTTAATGTTGTGCTCAAAATTAACTTGTAGCTACAATCAGCGCAAACGACCACATTTTTGCTTTGGTACCATTTGGAGTCCATTCATGCAGGACGTCCAGCAGTAGCGGATGATTATCGTGGTCATGGTAGTAATACAGCAGGTACAGCAGGGAGGCTGAACTGGTGTGTTCAGAAGAATCCAAAGACAGACTGTCCTCTAAGATCTGTCTGTAGCTGTCGGAGTGACAGGAAGCTATGATTCCAGGAGTCCTGTTGACCTGATCTTGAAGTGTGATGGCTGGATAATAATCTTCTTCCCTCTGGATCAGTTCTCACTCGGCTCTCTGTGTGCTTGTAGTGCAATGAGTTGATGCTGATAAAGCTTAGGATGTACTTTCTTTAGGGCTGAAACTTTTAGTTGGGTTAATCAGATAGATTGATTATTGAGTTGAGTAATTTAGTAATCAAATAATTGTCATTTGGAGTATACAGTTTCTAAAAAGGCCACTTGGAAGACTGAAACTGTACAAAAAAATGATTAATTTTGATTTTAGATAAAAACATTCCTTATAAATCTGTTCTACCCGGAACTCCTCTAGTGACAGCTTTACCTTCACCTGGCTCAAATTTGCTAAAAAAAAAAAAAAAAAAAGAAGATAAATCCCTCAGCCCCCTTCAAATTAAGCACCTCTTCCAATCACATTAATTGCTTGATTATTAAATCAGCCCTGGCCTTTTAAAATTGTTTTAAGTGCGGAGAAAAGCTGTTGGCGGGCGTATCTTCTCTTCTAGTGCTCCTTTTCAGTGGAACAGCCTTTCTCCAAACACCAGGCAGTCTGGGTCTCTGGATGGTTTTAAAGTTAAAGAGCCACTTGTTTATGCTTTCAACTCTGCTTCCTTGTTTTATTGCCTTCTTCGTGTTTTATCTGTTTTTAATCTGCCCTGTTTTATTTAGTCTTTTATTTCCTTGCGACCTAAGCTGCTTTGAATGAAAGCGCTTTGTAAATAAGGTTATTATTATTATTATTTTACTGTGTTGAAGTATTTTTTAGCTGCAGATGCATTCTTTGCTTCAAATGATCAAGCATTCACTAAAGAAGTGCTGCTATTACATTTTAAGAAATAAATGTTTTTCTTACTTAAAAGAATTGAAGTGTTAACCTTTTTTATGTATTTTTTAAAATTCATTTAACCACCACAAGTGGTTAAATGAAAAATCTGTAGAAACATTTTTAGATTAGTGGATTACTAAAATTATAGTTGTTGGCAGTCCTACTTTCTTGACATTATTGACTTAAGTTATTGATAATAAAATGGTAGTTATTGTTGTAGCGGGAGTTGGCTTTGATAGTAACCTTACAGTCTCACATCAGCCCTAGGCTTTCCCTTGACATTGATCTTGTTCAAGCACATTCAGAAAAACAAACGGAACACTTCTCTCAGCTTGAGTTGACCTCCTGACCTCTGGCATTCTCTTCTCTCTCTTTACCAGGAATGAGTGATGAACTCTGTGGTGGTGTCAGATGGAGGAGGAAACATAGTGGAGTACGTCACTGTGGTTGAAGAGTCACAGCAGGTAAACCTCTTCTAGAATTTGTCATCTACAGATTAAAACAAGATCAATAATTGTTTTATCACTTTTTTCTTTTCTCGTGTTCTACCAAAAGCTGGAAGATAAAAGTCTTCAGTCTGGTTCTTTGGTGTCAACTTGCCCTTTTGTTGAATGACTTCATAATTTATTCTATTTGTGGTTTTGTTTATTTATTTTGAGTATTGAAAATGTCTTTGCCTTGGTAATGCATCTTGAGTGTGGTGGAACTCTGGGAATCAGTCATAATTCAAATACTCTGAGGACATAGACGTTGTTTTTTAATACAGTGGGTTGGTTTTCCCTGCATGGAGCTCCAAAGCCTCAGCGCAGATCAGTCTTTCATCCAGTGACCCACTACGTCAAGTCGGGGGGATCAGTGCTGCTTCCAGCTTCTGACTCTCACTCATGCACATCTCCTCAGTGGGCATATTGAGTGGACACATTTGATACATTATAATATCACTGAAAAGTCATTTCAGGAACTTAATCGCATATGAAGCACATTATGCAGATTAAGTAAACACAGATGGATGTTTGAAAGTTTTTATGTCTGTTAATTATAATGAGTTTCTACTTACAGTTAATGAAAACATGACATTTTTAATTAAAATATTATAGCAGACCAATAAACAAACCTGGTTTTAAGATCAGAAATTTGGCCTTAATGAACATTATGTTTAAAACTTGCTTATTCTGACAAATGAGACCCATTTCAACGTATATTCTGTATGTTTTGAAAATAGTTGTGTATTCAGTTGGATGACAGAGCAGTCTCACATGTCTCTGTTATGTCCAATCACTGCATCAATATGGAATTATTAATGCCCATATCCAGGTTCATCTAAAAATATGCACATTTCTGCAGAAACCTTCCAGTTCTGTCAGCTGCAGCTTCACAGTGCTAGTCATCAGAAATCAGTCACCTCTGGTTTTTCATGAAATTTGAATATTGTGGTAACTAATGTTTGACTTTTTTGTTTTTTATTTCTCAGTTTCATGAAAAGTGCCAAGAGTATGAGTAATTTTGAGCTCAAAACAAACAGAGTAAATATAATTTATGCTTGAAGCTATTTATTCTGGAGCAGAAATCTGTTTTTAGTTGGAAGTGCATTATATTTCAGATGGTTGTTTAACACAAAGTGATGTAATGAGAAGCTTCTCATTTTAATCAAACATGTCTGAAGTGACCCATCCTGTGGTTACGGAGAAAATCTTGACAAGGTTAGACAATAGGCTGGGTTTACTTGTAAAAGTCAAAATATTTCTACAGTCCAAAGGGATTAACAAGCTGTAACACTGTGAGGAAACAGCAGAAAGGCTTCAGTTTGCTAAGAAGCGCAGTGATTGGTCCTCTGGAGCTCTGTAGGAAGATCATGGGCTCTTTGCACGTACGGCGGAGACGTCACATCTGCATGAGCAAAAAGCGGCTTTCTTGCTTCTGCTTTGAGTTACCATGACAGCTAGAAAAGACACAGTCGTATTTCAGAAGCAAATAAAGATTATGAGCATTGTTGACTTCCAAATATAATGGGATTTTAACTTCTGAAGGATTTCCTAACGATCCTGAATGAAGAAGACGGTGGCTTGTAAATATTCCCCTCGACAAGTTAAAGCTAATGCCGCACAGCAAAGTTTGGAGCCTTCACTTCACTCCGGATCAGCTTCTTCAGCCAAAAATTACCGGGGGGACACAGATGGTAAATAAAGGAGCTGTTCCTGTGTTATTTCCATGGGATCACTTCTGAAAGAGTGAATGTATGGAAACGAGTGAGCAGACCAGAGCCAGACAGCCGAGCAACTGATCCGCCTGTACACACTGCTGTAAACACCGTCCTATCTGAGCTCTTCACAATAAGCATGCAAAAGTGATAAAATGAAATAACACGGAAACCTTAAGGAACACGGCCATATTTTTCTAAAATCAACAACTTTGAACCTGAACAGTCAGCTGAACTCGAACTCTGACACCAGAGCTGCTCTACTGTTGAGCTACGGGTTTGTTGTGCTTCCTCATGGCAATCTCCCCCGTTACTCAGCCTCTGACACTAACGACAATGAACACATATAATATACTTGGAAATAAATACAAAATAAGGTAAAAAAAAAAAAAAATGTCCATTGGAATGGATTAAAATGTTTAGATACTTAAATAGCACATTTTTATAAGAAAAATGTCAGAGAATATTGCCTACTAGCATAAGCTAAAGTTGATGTCAGTCATAAAGTAAAACTCACCTTCGTATCTGTGAATGTATAACGAGCTGTACATCTTAAAACCTTTCTCCAGCTTACTTGTTGGGGCTTCAGATCGATGTAAATCATTAATTGTTACATTGGCCAAGCCCTGCAAGCACCTGGAGTAAAATGATATTTTCAATAGATGGGAAATGGCCAAGCTGCTTTTCCCCGAATGGGAAAGCTGACATGCAAAGAGCCCCTTCCAGAGAGAAGAGGAGCAGATGAAGGGAAGCCTATGGAGGCAGCATTATCATGTGGGGCTGCTGCACCTGATCAGGGTCTTTTGCATGTTCTAGGTTGGAATCAGCTCAGTGGTTTGACCCCCATCATCAAAAGCTCTGTGGGGCAGAGCATCCACTGAGATGTTTATGTTGAGACTTTTTCACTCTGACACAGAGGAAGGAAATACTGATCCCAGATTAGCGCCACAGCTCCACAATCTATCGCCTGCATCTGAAACACCGCCGGACGGCAGGAAGTCAGGACTTCATGCCAGAGGAGATCATGACTCTGGAAATTCTCATCGCTCTCTTCTTTGTCTAATGTGTGTCAACCTGGTGCAGCAGGCTGCTGAGGAGGATGAAGAGGTGGTGCAGCAGGATGGAGAGGCAGTGATCATGGTGGAAGAGGAGGAGGAGGAAGAGGAAGGGGTGGTGCTGCAAGAAGAGGAGGGATCTCCGGCCGTCATCGTGGAGGAGGTGCCCAGTGCCCAGGTGGAAGAGTGCTACTCAGCCCAGGTCCTGGTGTACGACGATGGGACGTACCTGATGCAGGATGTGGCTGAGGAGCAGGAGGTGGTGACGGAGGCGGCTGAGTCCGGTGAGTCCTCCACTCTTTGACTGCTGGTCTACGCTGCCCTCTGCTGGCAGGAAGCAGGTGTCGCCATTCAAACCCACTTACAGGAAACAGGAAGGGAGGAGCAGACTGCTTCTGCAGACCTCAGACCAGGAAGTAAACATTTCAAAATAGTGGCTGGCATCGCTGCAGCTTCTGCAGCCATATGGCTGTTTCACAGCAAATAGGTCAGGAAGCGGGTTCAGGATGGCCAGGGTCTGACCTGAGCGCCTCTGCTCAGTGAGCCAGGGGTTGTTGCTTTGACCACTTTTTATTTGCTCTGTTTGCAGTGGAGATGTCAGGCCATGACATGGTGTGCTTTGACAAAACCTTTGAGGCAGCTGAAGCTCTGCTGCACATGGAATCACCTGGAGGCCTTCACAATGACCGCAGCACAGGTAAACACTGCCAGCTCTCTGTGAAATGTCTAAATCTATCCTATAGCAGGATATTCAGTCAAAGAATAGCACCAAAATTAAATCCATAAATAGAAGTTTGGAAAATGAATTGTATCTTTTTTGTCTTTTGTTGTTTTCTCGGTTTGCGTTGAATCAGAGGTTGTTTTAACTGAATTATTCCAAACAGAATTAATATTGTATTTTGTTGTTTGTCTCACGTTGCTTGAATAATCAGAGTTGAAAGCTAGTTATAGTGTGAAGTGTGTGGTGTGCAGTAGGTAAAGTGTGTAAATGTGTCTTATGTGATCAGCAGAGGATGTGATGATGGAGACTGTGGTGGAGGTTTCTACTGAGTGTGGGCCCATCGAGGAGGACTCCTTTCCCATCCCTCCTGACTGTGAGCCTGCAGCCAAGAAGAAGAGAGGAGGTCAGTGTGTGAATGTTCTGGATATTTAGCTCCAGGAAACCAGCCGTTTTACAGATGAATTATGATTTAAATGTTTCCTTTCCCCATTTAAATGGTTCAGTAGTATCTTTATGAAGTGGAACATCACTGTTTCGGTCGGACTTCCTCGTGTTTGTAGCTCCACAGGTGCATCTGAAAGTAACACATTTTAGTGGTGTCTCTTTAAATGCTGCTGATGAGTTGCACTCAACCCTGTTTAGACATTTTTGCATTTTGCTAACCTCATGTCAGACACCTTTTTTAGAAACATGAATACTGCCAAAATGTATTGTAAATAAGCCCAACGTAGATAGCAAGTTAGCTAACACTGGCACTAACAACATTACTGAAGGCATTTGGGTCATGCAGTGTTAGGGTAAAATATTGCTGAGTACTGGAAGACATTGCTAACAATACTTAAACCCACAACTATTGAATCGTACCAATATCGAATAAAAAAAAAATGCAATTAAAATAAATATCAATTATTTGCAGTTCTGATTAATCCAAATTAAGTCATCAGTTAGTGGATCTAAAAACATGATGTAACGCTGATTTCTAGAACCGGCCCAAGGCATGAATGAACTAAGAAAATATCAATGCAGTTAAACTTGATTTAATGATTTCTGTCTGCATACATAAGTTAACCCAGTGGTTCCCAAAGATTTTCTGGGGCCCCCTATGGATTACAATAAAAAACCCCAGAAAGAAAAAAAAATCAACTGGGCTAATGCATTGTTCACCCAGAAGGAAACTTATACACCTATTTTGTTTTCAAACTCCACTGAAGTTTATTTCACACTTCACTCCAATTAAACTAGGATCTCTTCTCCAAGATTTCACTAGATCCTTGTTGAAATGCTCTTAGTGGTGCTGATGTACTTAGCAGCAAATCAAATTCTACTCAAGGCCCCATTCAACAGCAGGAGGAGAGAAGAGAGGAAATAAAAAGTGATATTGGTGTGCGTTGACCGCAGGTGGACGTAAACCCAAAACGCAGCAGCCTGCCTCCAACGGCTCCTATGACCTGGGGATCAAGAAGAGGCCGAGGGAAGGAAAAGGTTGGCTCTAGTTTCACATCCTAAGCCTCATTCTATAGGAAAGCTTCTTTCATCTGGTTTTTATGCTGTTCTGTGTGTGTGTGTGTGTGTGTGTGTGTGTGTGTGTGTGTGTGTGTGTGTGTGTGTGTGTGTGTGTGTACTCTCCAGGAAACACCACATATCTGTGGGAGTTCCTGCTGGAGCTGCTGCAGGATAAAAACACCTGTCCCAGGTACATCAAGTGGATGCAGAGAGACAAAGGCATCTTCAAGCTGGTGGACTCAAAGGCCGTGTCCAGGCTGTGGGGGAAGCACAAGAACAAGCCCGACATGAACTATGAGACCATGGGCCGCGCCCTGAGGTCAGCTGCTGCTACACACACACACACACACACACACACACACACACACACACACACACACACACACACACACACACACACACACACCCCACACACATCAAGTCACTGATGACTGGATGATACAAAGTTGCTTCCACTTTCTTTTTATTTATTAATTGGTTGGAATGATCTATTTTCTTGATATTCTAGCTTTTACCTTTTTGTTGTAGGTATTACTACCAGCGAGGGATCCTTGCAAAGGTTGAGGGTCAGCGACTTGCTTACCAGTTTAAAGAAATGCCCAAAAACATCCGTGTGATCGACGACGATGAGGGAGGCATGGACATAAAGATGGAGGACAGCGAGGTCATTGTGTCCGGCCAGCTCCCGGTTCATCAGCAGAGCCCTGCCAGCCTAAGCACCCCTGTCAACACCCAGCCCCAGCAGACCTACGTCACTGTCATCCCCAGCAACACCTCCACCAGGTCTGACACACTGCACTGTCTTACTTTAGGGTGGGGCCATACGGCTGTTAAAAAAAAACAACTGAATTCTTTTATTTGAATTCTGACTTTAATCAGTTTAATCAATTTTTATTTTCTTAAAAAGATGTTACAAATGTTGGCTTGATCTGAATACCAAGTCCAAATAAACACAAGCTGAAAAACATTAAGGCAAAACAATGTGGAGCATAATCACTCTGAACCATGGAACCCAAGGAGTGCATTGGTGAAAAACAATCACAATTTTCCAAATATTAAATCTTCAGAAACAGAAAATTTGACCAAATTCTAAAATCAATTTATCATTTGATTGGCCAATAAGTCAACAAACAGCATCTCCACCACTGTTTTCAAACCCTGTCAAGATGTGCTCATGCTTACACATGGTGAGGAGCAACCTGCCAGAGGAGAAACAACCGACTGGGCTACAAGCTAATAAGATGTTATCAAGCTGGAGTGACTCTGGATAACAAACCCTACAGCTGTATGTTCTGTGTTTGTTTTTACGTCTCCATGTGGGATGTCCTCAAAAGTTCCACTCAGTCCTGGTTTCAAACAGTGATCATGTCGGAGACTTTGATCAACAGCTGTATGAACGACGTATGAAATCAACAAAAACGTTCCAGTTTGATTGAAAACCAGCTCAGTAGAAATGGGTCTCAGTAGTGACTCTAGTGGTGCCACAATGACCCAAAGTGACCTGTCCATGTGTCTCAGACTGTCAGCTGCTTCTCACTTACATGATAGAAGCTGATGTGCCTCAGCTTCATGACCCCTGACCTCTCCCGTTCTTCTCCCGTAGGCCCATCCGAGCCATGCCACTGGTCATGACCAACTCTCTAGGCCAGGTGACGCTAAACTCCTCCCCCATCCTCACCACCACAGGCGTCCCAGTGACCGTAGCGAAGGCCTCCACCAGCGCTCCCCCCAAGCTGGTGATCCAGGCGCTGCCCACCGTGCTGCCCACCGGCTCCAAGGCCGGAGAAAAGATCACCATCATCACCATCCCAGCCAACCAGCTGGCCACGCTAATGCAGACTAACCCCACAGGCCAGATGACTCAGATCATCCAGGCCAAGCCGGTGGCCACCCAGCTGCCTCCAGCCGCCATCAAGCCGGCCGCCATCCAGCTGGCGCCCGGCCGGACCGCGCCGCAGCTCATTCTGGCCAAACCGGCCGCAGTCGCCCAAGCTCTGCCGCAGCTCCCGGTGCAGGTGGGCCAGCCTTGCCCTGCAACCCCCACCATCTGCACACAGCAGCACCCCCAGCCCCAAGCAGCACAATCAGAGGGGGCGGAGCCTCCGCCCCTCTCTAGCCCCGCAGTAGCAGAGGCATCGTCCTGAAAACCTGACCTGAACTGGGGGGGGTTGGCGATGGAGTGGGGGTACTGCAGGAAGTGACTGTAGACTCTGCTCAGGAAATGAAGGACACATCCTCTCTCTACACCTTCAGATGAGAGCTGCGTTATGATTGGCTGTTGTCACAGCACTCCCCCCCCAGAGGATCAAAGGGACGATTGTGTACACACACACACGCACACATGCAGTTCCCTAAACACTCAAACAACATGGGCAGCCTTAGATTGCAAATGGAAATCTGTCTTTTTGTAATCAGCCCTGATATAAAGACTTTATGGTGTAAAAACATTTTTGATACTCAGCAACTTAAATGTGGAATCAGACATTGATTCAGTCTTCAGGCATCCCTCTGGATCACACACACACACACACACGCACGCACACACACACACGCACGCACACACACACACACACACACACACACAGCCCCTCTGCTACAGCTGCTTGACTTCAGAGTGAAGAGCAGAGAACACTATGCAAAGCCTGAAGACAGGTTTATCTCACTCTGAGCAGAGACCAAACTGAAAAAACAAAAAATCATCTGACTCTGTCCCCTGCTGGCCACAAACAGGTTTGTGGGATTTATCTCTTCATTGTCCAATCAGAAGCTACATCAGCTTCTGCAGTCCATGGTTTCTTCTCAGCGCCCTTGGTCTCTCTGCTTCTCTTTTTTTTACTTTTCCTTAAAAGGGAATCAATAGGATGTCTGCATCCATGTCAGTGAACTAAGCCCTGCATTTGAAGCATAATATACTATTTTTTTTCTTGTACTATCAGTGTATTGAAGTAGATTTTACTGAAATATGTATTATAAAAAATACAAATGTGAAAGAAAACAGTGTGACTTTTTTATTCAGGTGTGTAGAAATGACTTCACAGCCTTTTGTTCTGAGAAATGAACAGATGGAGGATCTTTTCCTACGGCTTTGTGTCATGTCAGTAATGTAGAATATACAGATGCAAGTGTTGCTTAATGTTGCAGATTTTCAGAAGTAGTTTGAAAGTACTCTTTTTTTTTGCCTTTTTATTTTCTTAAAATCAAATGTTATACAAATTACTTGGTGTAGGTGTGCATAGGTGACAAGAACATAGTTTTCTTTGCACAATCAGGGTTTCCCCAGAAGATGGCGCCACTGGTTATAGTCTATTCCAGGATGAGCAAGAAAACTTATTTCAGCTGCTTGTATGGGTGATCTTGTTCTTTCAGTCATGACCCAAAGCTCATGACTATATATGAGGGTGGGAATGTAGATTTTTATTGTTTTTTTATTTTTTTTATTGAGATGATGAAAGAACCTTGAACACATTGATCAACAGGTTTTGTATGTCATTCAATCCATTTTCTCTTTTGGTTTTCTCATTCGGGGTGTCAGACACACACACCAATAAAACAAATGCACAATAAAGTGTAGGCGGTGATGTCAGCCAGTTGGTTAGATAACTAGTGTTGGCTAACTTTGAAGAAGGCTAATATGTTGATTTGTGACACTAACTCTGTCACAGTACTCATGACTGACACACACATACATTTGTGAGGTAAAAAATAAAGATAATACTTAAGAGTTCTTGCTGTGTAAAATATTATTACTCAGTTATTGCTTAGGACTCAGTATTTATGATTGACAAAAAAATTTTTCCTGACACAGTTGGTAAGAAACAAAGATTCCCATTAAATTCCATAGGAATTTTTGACCCACTTATGGAAGAATGGGGTAGTGATATAAAACATGCTATTTCTCAAAATGTATGGAAGGTAAATAAAAAATTTGAATTGCATGATATCAGTAACATATTTGAGGAATACCTGGAATATGAAGTGATGAAAAATTTTCATTACAAAGATATTACAAAAAGATGATCTTTCCGGGTCAAAAATCACCCACTTACGCATCAGAGGGTTAAGAAAACAGGAATTGTACGTGTCCAGCGCCCAGAGGCCAGGCTGCCATGCTCCAACACCACCAGGCCCTCTGACCTCTGAGCAGGAAAGGTGGGTGAAGTGTCTTGGCCAAGTGAACAACAGATGCAGGCAGACAGAGCAGGAATTAAACTGGCAACCCATTGACTGAGGGATGAACTTCTCCCAGTCATCATCATCGTCCCAATTCAAATACTCCATCAGACCCCTGAGAAATTCTATTCATGCAGGTTGGACACCTTCCACAAGGAGAGTAAAGAACAGAAGGCTGAAGAAGCTGACTGTTCATGGTGCTGGACAAAAGCACATCGATAGAAAGTTGAATGGAAGAAAAGGCTGTTTACGAGTTTGGTGGAGATGTTCAAGTCACATGCACTCATATCCAGGTCATGTGATTCAGAGAAGTCTCTTCATTTCAGATGAAAGTTTTCATTTCATTTGGAGATCAAGATGCCAAAGTCTTCAGGAAGAGTGGAGAGGCACAGAAATGAAGTCCAGTGTTAAGATTCCACACTCAGTGATGGTTTGCGCCACCTGCTGATTCCAAAAAAACCTGAACTGTATAATTCTGTATTTAAGAGAATTCCATAGATGATGTGACTACAGATCTGAATTTCAAAAGTCCAATTTCACATCTTGTTGATCTCAGAATGAATCGTCTCCCTGTCTGTCCTCCTCTGATGTGACAGAGTTCACTGGACTCTTCTGCTGCCCCTGCAGTGATGATGCTGAAATAATCAGAACTTTCTTTGGTTTCACGTGGATCAAACAGTGAAGGTATGTGGGTCTGATTGGACAAACAGTTTATGTTGACATCATTCTGTCCTTCTGAGTCACAGAAGCACTGCTGATGTTTGCTTCATATGAAAAGTTTTCACATGTCTGTAAGAGAATAACAGGTGAGTAGAAGAAACAATGGCTACAACAAAAGAATAAGTCATAATCAGCTTAAGAAGTGTCCACTTAAGTCAAACTGAGTTTAGACTTAATGTGCTAAAATCTCTAAGGACTTGGGAATCAGCTTCTCTGGGGCAGATTAGTGATTCATCAGCTGAACATGCCTTTGATCCAATCAAACAGGACATGTCTGCTCCTCTTTAACCCACCAGAACCTCTGTTTGTCCTCTGGCTGTTACTGATTTTTACCTTAGTGTTAGGCAGAATATTCTGAAATGAAGACAGGTCCCGCTGTCTTCATTTCAGAATATTCTGCTTTCAGTTTCTAACCCGTCAGGCTGACTTTACCTTCGTTCCACCTGTTTACACTCAGAAAGTGGCACCAGCTCCACATTTTCCCTCCTGCGTGTTCCAGCACCTCCTCTTCACAGCTCGCTGGTTTGCAGAGTGCAGAGAATTTCTTTAGAAATGAATGTGACTTGTCTTGCCTGGACATATTCCGTCTATGACTAATAAACAAACTAAGCTGGAATCCAGGGAGCAGATTCTCCAGGATTCTCAGAGACTCAAGAATGTTTCATTCATTTGCTGAGCAGAGGTGGAAGAAAAATATTGATACCACATCAATATCAGTATTGGGTCAATACTTGAGTTTCAGATTTTCACTTATAATTTTATTTTTGTGCTGTAGTGTCTGAACCTCAGAAAAGACCGTCTTGATTTGCTTTCATGATAAATTTTTGCACCCTCATTTTTACATTTCTATTGTTGTTTGTCATGTTAATGTTACAAACACCTATAAACTTTGTCCAAATTCTATCCTAGATTTGAATAAAATAATTCAAAGGAAAAAAACAAAAAAACACCTTAAATGCAGAAGTTTGATGACATATTTAACTTAAATCTAAAGTGTTGGTATCAACAGTACAGACACTACTGGTATTGAATTAACACCAAAAATTGCAGTATTGCAAGAATTCAACAAATATTTTATTCTAATGCCGGTTCATAAGTATCTTAATGGAGCACAACTGCTCCATTAAAAAAATTCATCAAACAGCCAGCAGATTGAGACAGGAAGTGATTGAAGGCAGAATCAGGTTGACACCATTCAGAATAAAAACAATCACTTTATTACCAATAGTAATCATGAAGTTTTGTTGCCGTCAAGACAACAACATGACCCCCCCCAGTGCCCACCCACATCACTACCCAGTACAGTAGAACCTTACAGAGTGTAAGGAATAATTTAAGACAGTCAGGCTATTTATAAATAACTGCACTGATCAAATGTCAGGAAATGAAACCCTCAGGCCCTGACAGAGCCAGAAAACCCAGGAGCCCCTCCTCCATCCCCCAAACCCCCCAGCTGTTCAGTATCACCATCAGAGTTCCAGCAGAAGAGATTCTACAGCAGCCAGCTTCACACAAACAGCATCAGGTCAAAGGTCAGGTTCCTCTGATGTGACTGTCCTGGTTTCAGCTGGAGCTGTGATTGGCTGCCTACAGCAGCCTGTGAGGCCCCTCCCTGAAGCTGATGTCACAGAGCAGGGCCAGGTGGTCTGAGGGGTAGTGGTATGAGGGCAGGCGGTCGGGTCCGATCTGCTGCTCTGTTGGGATGTCCAGCAGTGCCTCCACCCTCAGGGCGCGCTCGCTGTACCAGATGTAGTCCAGAGTGCTGCAGCTCTCTCCAGATGGGCGGATCTTCCAGCTGGTGTACGCCGGCTCTGTCTGCCCGTCACCGCTCAGCAGCTTGTAGGCGGAGCTCAGGCCCAGAGGAGAGGAACTAAAGCGCCTGTAGACGTCCTCCGAGGGCTCGGCGTTGAAGTCCCCGCAAACCACCAGAGGGACGGGCCCCGGCCCAGCCTCCGATCCAGGGGCCGTGATGCCCTGCAAGCTCTGCAGCAAGTCAGCGCCTTGTGCGCTCCGCAGCCTCTCCCAGCCACTGCGGGCCTTCAAGTGTGTGACGGCCACACACAGCTGGCGGCCTGTGGCCAAGCAGCCAAGGGTCTGGGCGATGGCCACCTGGTTGGTGGGCAGCATCATGGCCGACAGCCGCAGGTGGGCTGTGGAGTGCAGGTGGAAGCGCGAGCGGCGGTAGAACAGCGCACAGCCGTCGGGGCCGTTGTTGTGCTCCACATCCAGACAGGGAGACCAGGGTTTGGGTAGGAAGTTACCATGGTAACCGAGGCGGGCCATAATGGGTTGAAAAGTGTCATAGTAGTGGTCGACTTCCTGCAGACACACGATGTCGGGTCGGTAGGTGAGAATTTCCTCCAGGATCTGGTACTTCCGCTCATGCCAGCTGAGAGCCTCTAGGGGACAGCGAATGAAGCTGTCCTTCCCCTCACCGAGAGCTGGACACACACACATAGTATGAACTCACAGTAGCTGACAGAACACACCTCCTCTCAGCATAAAGAGCCTTACCTTGGGCCAGGATGTTCCATTGCAGGACCCGTATGGACGGGTTGTGCTGGTGGCTGCAGGGAGCCAGCAGCTTGGGCCGGACCAGGTCCCGGTGAGGCCGGGCAGGGCGGCGCCGCAGTGCCTCCTCACACCTCTGAGCAGCCCCGGCCCCACCAGGACCTGCTCTTGATCCAGGTCCGGGTCAGGCTGGGTCAGAGAGGAACTGCTCAACGCCTGGGCCATCGTCCCAAACAACCTGCAACTGTTACTGCTGCCCATTGGACAAACTGTATGTGTGGGAAGAGGGGGGAGGGCAGGACAGAGAAACATTAGTCACAAGAAGCTGGGGTCAAAGGTGAAACACGGTGGCGGTGAACCGCACTGAGGTTGACTTGCTTCAGCCGTGGTTCTGTTAATTGAGGTCAAGTCCGGTTTATTTGCAGAGAACGTTTCAGCGACAAGGCAGATCAAAGTAATGTACATCATAAAACATCACACAGTCAACAATTATGAAACAAACAATAAACATTACATTTTGACAAATGCCATCATCAAAATCAAATATATTGATCAATGTTCAGTTCTGAATCTAAGGCAGTTGTAAACATTGTCTCATCCCCACATAAATGAGCTGCAACGGTTTACATATTAACTTATTGCAGTTCAGCTTATTAATTCAATTTGTAACATTTAATCCAGACTGTTCAGTGATCCTTAAAAGGGAAAATGTGCAAATAATCTGTGCTCAGTTCTTAATATAGTAGTTCAAGTTAAATGACCACACCAGTATGATTAGGAAACTACTTCTGCTGACTGAACCAGCAGCCTATTGAGCACTGCTGCCACCTAGTGACTAGAGACTGGTTTATTGTTCAAGCCTCTAGTGAATAAAAGATCCATCCATCATCTTTCATCCTTAATTGTACTGGATTAAGAATAAAATCCACTAGGATTTCACCTGTTAACTGCTGCCTATCTCCAGCAGTCAACAGGTGGTTGTCGTGGGTGTGTGTGTGTGTGTGTGCGTGTGCGTGTGTGTGTGTGTGGGAGGGGGGGGGGGTTATCACCCTGGAGATGCCACCAGTCCATCAAAGGGTAACACAGAAAGAGACAGGACACACCTACACACCTAAGGAGAATTTAGAGAGACCAATCAACTTGACAGTCAGGGTTTGGACTGTGGGAGGAGAGAACCCACACATGCACAGGGAAAACATGCAAACTCTGTACATAAAGAAAGAAAGACCCTGAGCCGGGATTCAAACCCAGGACCTTCTTGCTGCAAGCCAACAGTGCTATCAACTGTGCCACTGTGCAGCCCATGAATAAAAGATATGAATAACAGAGGGAGTGAGACGCAACTCATCACCTCACTATTTGAAATGAACTGCTTTAATAAAATTGGATCACATGGAGCCAACAGAGGAGGAAGCCAGGTACCAATGGTCCCAAGACCGAGAACATTCCTGCAGCTGGGAACCCAAACTTGAAGATCTGCTACTGCATCAGAGTACATATGTACTGGGCCAGAAGTTGATCTATAATTCTAGTAGGGTGATGTGGTTGTCTAAAGACAAAGGACCATGCAGGGTCTAGTCCACTGCAAAGTGTAATTACCAGCTGCACATCGGTAAACAAGACTTCAGTAAGCTGAGAGAAAGGCGATTCTGCTCCCCTGCCAGGTCTTACACTAAACAGCTTTGAAGGAATCTCCTAAGCTGCAGTGAGAGTCAGCATCTGTGATCCACAACAGCTAACCACCAGGTGGAGGAAGGAAGGGTCTTACCCAGGGCCTCCATCTTTGGTCAGATTTGAGTCCACAGAGCAGGATGGTCCGTCTGTTTGTTAGTTCCTTCTCTGATAGTCCTGCACTGGAACGGCCCTTCCTCCTGTCTGCTGTGACTCAGCTTAGCGTCTCATCCTCCCTGACTCAACAGGCCCCTCCCCTTCCTGCTGACTGGGCGACAGTGACCTCTGGGAGACGCACTAAGCCAGGCTCAGACCAGAACAGCTCTTTCATTGTGATGAAGATGAGAGTTGATGAACAGATGAAAGGAGCCGTGTGTATTTAGACAGAGGCTCAGAGTTCAGAACCATGTTAGTGCTTTTCTCAAGAAATTATTTATTGCTAAAATAGAAAGTGTATGTTACAACTTCTACACTCAGACCTTAGAACTTTATCTCTTTCAGAATACATTTTCTCCACATCAATCTGGAGTGACCAACATGTGATGGTGTGAACCTCCAGCTGTGAAATTAACACAAGCTCTAATCAACATCTTTTTCTAGGAGGTCTGGATGTGAAAACAACCACAGTATCTGAAACCAACATGAAACTACTCAGACTCAGATCTGAACTACTCCTTCACATCACATTGCTGCCATAAACCCTGAGAATGCAGATAATGATACATTTCCATCGATCCGTGAGCCCATTAACGTAGCACTGTGAGAGGTAAAACATAATAACTCCAAGATAAGGAAAAAAAAAAAAAAAAAAAACTTTCCTTTTGCATTACCTCTCATTCTTTTTCTCCTCCAGTTAGGCCAGTGCTGTCTCTCACCTGATTTGAGCTGAAAATCTAACCAATCAGATGAACCAGAATAGTTACCACACTAACTGCTTGATGTGCCCTCTAAACAAATAAATGGAGCTCAGTCTGTCACAGACGGTCAGGATGGACGGATGTACGTGACCTTCAGAAATGCGAGTGTGGAAGCAAACTACTGCTGAGATCTAAGAAACACACAGATAATCACAGGGTTTTGAATCACAATCCCTCAAAACCAAAACTCAGAACCACATCAGGTCTGTTCGAAAGACGAAGTTCTTTAGTCTGCTCCGTAAGAGCAAATGGATTGAACCTGTGTAGTATTTTCTATCCATCTAACCAAATCCACACACTGACAGGCGGCAGTATCTACAGGTTTACCGTCTTGCCCAAGGGCGCTTTGACATGTGGCGGGGGAAAGCTGGAGTCAAACTGTTTTCCACTGATCCCCTTCCTCTACCAGAAACACAAACTGATACTTACACCACCTACATCTCACGTGGACCCGGTTCCAGTCAGTCTGAAGGATCTCCACCGAACAACTGTCTGTCTCCACCCGTCATCCCACAGTCTTTCTCCTCTGAGTGGTGCCAAGTGACAGCACAGTCATAATGACACAGAGCGATGAATCACGCACAAAAATGGTCTTGTTCTCCCTCAAACAGGCACACACACAAACCAGGCCAAGTAGGCAGTGCAATGAGAAGCTCAGTCAGCGGGAATGTCAGGCTACATGGCGGAACGGCAACAAATCTGACAAATCTGAAAAACCCCTGACTCAATGAACTCTCTGATCTTTGCACCCAAATAGTTTTACTATTCTGAAGCAATCTATCATATTCTGTCCAACTGTGTAACATATGGAACTGATGCAGAACCTGCACAACATAGCTAGTAGCTAATATTACTGTCACTAAGAACAAGAAGTTTAACCCAATGGAACACTAAACCAATCACTCAAGGAACATTGTTAGCTCTTTTTTCTGGCATTTTGAACATGAAGTCTCAGGACAGTACAAATTTACTCCAGAACAGCTTGGTGGCACACATTCAACTGTAGAAGAATGAGAACCCACAGCAGCACCAATCACATGTCCTCACTAAATGAATTACCAGGAACACAAATTAGATTCACTTCCACAGAATGTGAAAGAAATGACAGTAGATCATGTGATGGATCAACACAGAGAGTCACTGAGGAACTAATTACAGAACCATTAGCAGCTATGAGCACTGAATGTTCCAATAATGAAGAGCAAAAGCTGAAATATTTTCCATTGGAAGAGAATCTGATAGAACAATGAATAGACAGTACTGAATAACCCAGTCTCTCTTGGATATTGAGGGAGGGACAACGATCCTGTTAAAAGAAACCATTGCAATTCCCATTGGACCAATAGAACTGGACATCATCAACATAAATGATAGAATCCAAGGGTTTCAACTGGGACATGGAAGAAGTGCAATGGACTGATGGAAAATTAATAGAACTTAATCTGAGCTCTTTAAAAAAAAAAAGGAGATTAGAGAGGGTGCTCCAACTACCAAGGGCTCGCACTTCTCTGCCTCTACGGAAAAGCTTCCTGTAAGGGTTGAAGAGGAGATTTAAAATCATTGCCATAAACTGAATTCAGGAGCAATGCAGCTTTTGTCTCAGCCACACAACAGTGAACCAGATCTTTACCCTCAGAGTTCAGGGAACTTTAGCTGTATGGTTAACAGGCGTTTTGTTGCGTCAGAGAAGGCTCAGGACCGTATTTCTTGAGGTACCAGTGAGACCTTTTAGGACCAGATTCCTGATACCATGTCAAACTCTTCATCAGTGGAGATTGGACACCTATGTTCCCAGCATACTATTGTTCTGCATCAACAGGCTCTCAGGTTAGCGTAAAACATGAGGATCTAATTCTGCTTTTTACCAATGATGTGGTTCTGTTGGCTTCTTTCTTAAGCTATGGTGTTGAGCCTGTCTAAGTAACGCACGCTGAATGTGGGTTGTTCAGAGTGTAAACAATGTGTGAAGCAGCACATTAGCTGTGACCCTGTGAAAAACTAACAGCCTGAAATCTAAGTTTACTCAGTCCTTGACAGAGACAGTGGGCTGCTGAGTCACAGCTGATCTGGCAGACATAAAGCCAGCAGGTTCAGATAGTAGATCTCCACATTGGATGTTATGTCCCCTTGATATGGAAATAAACAGTCATTTTAAAAAACTAAAAAGTCAGCTAAAACGGTGTTGGACTAACCAGCTGTTAGCTTCCACTAAAAGTCTGAACTTTCCAACAAGCTCAAGGTGACACAACAGATAAGGCAAATATTGCTAGTAAAAACTTTCATCTGATTAGCCCTCATCACATGTACTAAATTTGTACTGTGTGCCTGTTAAATATTTCCATGCATAGGGGACAAAATACATGCCCTGCTGGTCAATGCCCTGCTGATCCATAATCAGGGCATTGATTATGGATCAATGCCCTGATTATTGATCCATAATAATCAGGATTATTATGGATAATCGTGATTATCCATAATAATCAGGATCATTATGATTTTGTTTCTATGAGTAGAAACAATATGCATTGTTTCTACTCATATTGTTGATTTCAGCTCTTCAATCCCATCTAGCTGACTCAACATATCAGAATAGAAACCAAGGCAGACCTAGATCTACTTCACCTCGTGTAAATCATCTGTTGACTGAAGTCCTAGATCAGTTACGCAATAAGCCACATTGAGACTGTTAAAGCAGAGATCAGCATGAAATGTTTGAACAATTTCAGCTTTAAAACACTCAGGCCTAAATAAAAAAAGAAAAGGAATTAGTATTGAACTGTTTACAGGGAAGGATCCAGGAGAATTGGTTTAACCATTTGAAGACCTGGCTATTTGACAGCACCTCTTATTCACTGCTTCTTTGAGAAGAGAAGTGGAGAGTAATGGAATACAGACGGAAGTAAAAAGAGAATGAGCCGGAGGAGATTACTGAGCTCAGGTATCTGCCGGAGGATCATCAGGATCAGGGTTAAGGTTCATCCCCTCTCAGAGTTTTAGTGGTGGCAGGAATAGAGGGGACTTGGCAAGAACAATGACACACCAGGCAGTAAAGCACAAAATGCCTTATACTGCTGGAATATTAAGATTTTAAGAAGAACTTGAATTTATGTTCGCATTTCTTATAACTGGAAGTAATTTTTATGTTTTGCCTTGACTCAAATTTGACAGAGAATCTGCAGGAGAAGTCAAAGATTGGATGGCAAGAAGGTTTTCTAACCTTGAAGCTAATCCCTTTGGATAAATCCTCAAAATGCCGTAAGCAGGGTCTGAATGCCAGTAAGCCAATAACAATTCAGTGATTGACTTTTGAGAAAGATAAAAGTAGTTTTTGACCTTTTTTTTGTTTTAGAAAATATATATAAAAAGAAATATTTAATAAGAATTCATGACAAGATGGTCATTTCTCATTTCCTGGCAGACACATCTTGGTGAAATAAAATGAATCTTAAATCTAAATCCACCAGGCTTATGAATAAATTTGGGGTTTACCATGCAGTGTAGAACTTTTATTTGTGTAAATATTTTAGAAAAGTCTATGCATTCTCAGAACCAGAACCAAACACGGAAAAGCAGCATCCAGCTTATGCACCACCAATCTGGAGCAAACTACCAGAAAACTGCAAAACAGCTGAAACACTGAGTTCCTTTGACTTAAGACTAAAGCTCCACCTGTTTAGAGTTTATGGATGACCATTGGTAAATGGAACATTACCAATGTTGATTTCAGCTCTTCAACATTGGTAATGTTGAAGAGCATTACCAATATACAAATATATTCAAATATATTTGAATATATCATTCAAATATATTTGAATGAATATATTTCATTCAAATATATTCAATATATTTGAATGAATTCAAATATATTGAATTCATTCAATATATTTGACATGTACTTATGATGGCTGACATCACCAAAATGTGATGTCGGCCATCACATTTTGGTGATGTTCTTCTGAATCATTACAAATGTAATGTTTGTCCCTGGTTTTTCAATTGTTGACTGCATGTTTGAGTTTGAACTGCCTTGTTGCTCAAATGTGTTTTATAATAAAAATTTATTGGTTGATTGATGTTTTTGGGTCTAAAGAATGTAAAACTCAAAAAAGATGACAAGCTTGTTAAATGTTCATGAAATAAAGTTAGAAGTATTTGAACATGATAAAAGTAAATGTGTGGATGCCAGAGCACACAAAGAGAAAGAAAAGGTACAGGTAGGTCAAGGTACTCTGCATTTTCCCTTTTTTGCTGCTTTCTTATCAGTTCAGTTATGTGGTCTGCTGCAGCTATAAAAAGTATCAATAAACAGGGAATAGGTCTGTGAACTGAACATGTGACAGAGGTCATCTGAAGGAGGAAGGGATGATGCTGGTGAGAGGTTTATAGCAGAGATGAGAATAAGCTGACATCTTCATCTGCCTGTAACCATACAGCCAGGTACGTTAATGTTTACAGATTTAAAGAGGATCAGCAACTAATGAGGTGGATTAGCTGTGCCTGGTAATGACCGATGGTGTCACTCAGAAAATGTGACTGTGGAATATTATCTTTGTTGGCAGCAGTCTGATGAGCTGCTGGCATATCATGCAGCAAGAGTCTTCAGTCAGAGGCCTCTTCAAATATGTTGCAAGTCTGACTGCTACATACTCACCAATGACTCTTTGAAGGTAGCTGGTTGATAGGATTCAGAAGAACATTTAATTTCCCGTTGGGATAAATAAAGTGCTTTTAAATTTGAAGTAAGCTTCTTGCCAACATGTGTGAAAACCTCTGCTTCCAAGGCTTACTTGCTGTGGGATTTGCAGAAGTCATGACTCCATCATGCAGCAGAAACACTTAAGAGTTGTTCTGATAGAATGACTTCATGCAAAATATTACACAAATATGTTTGGAATAATTAGGTTTCATTGAAGGCAGATATGTGTGATAGAACATTTACAACAAAGCGGTTATCAAGCCATGTTGTATGGCTTGAAGACGTTACTTTCATATTCTACTCATTTTGGCCATTATGATGATCTGGGACACCAAATAAATAAGCCAGAGTGACACTTCTCTGTAGGGGGGAACAGGAACCCAGAACCCACAATTTGACTTATGGAAACGCCACGTCGCTGCTTGTTGACAGCTCAAAGTTTCTTGGTGACATGTTACTAAAAACAGAGAGTGGTACCTGGTGCTGTTCTGATGCTGGCTGCACCCGGCTTCAGCGGGCCACCGGTTCTTCTGAGTCCCCGTCCTGCGGGGCCAATGTGACAACAGTGGGCTCCAGTAGCGGCTGACCCGGTCGGGGGAAGCGGTGTCCGGGCTGGCTGTCCCCCCGCTGATGAAACGCATATTTGGTTGAACAAAGCGGAACAACGACGAGCTGAATTCATTCTGAACTGTCGGGAGTCGCACTAAAAGAAGCCTTTCGTCTTTTCACTATTTTTGATAAAACTGAGTTATTTAATTCGGCTAAAACTTTCTAATGTTCCCCTTCACTGCTTCTTCTCTTTCTCTGAAGAAGTGAAGGCAACCAGAAAGCCGGCCGGTAAGTTACATCATTTTTCTGAGTTACGGAACGCTGGTGCCGCTTTGAGGGGAAACCTGCTGATGGGATGGTCCACAAGGCTCTGTGAAAATCTCACAGTTACAAAACAAATGGCATTTACAAAAACGGTGATTATATTATGTTAAATGTAGATATATAATTAGCTTTTTTCCCCTACACAAATTCATATAAGCTTCAATTTGAAGAGCTGCTCATCGACCTGTCACCCCTCCTGTGCAGCTGTAGTTTGAGCCGCTCTGAGTTTCATAAGGTTGAGCGGAAACTCATGAAAAAAAGGGCGTTACTTTTCCATATTTCAGCCAATCACCGTTCTGGAATTTTACAGCATAAGTATGACGAATTTTGACATCAGCAGCGCCCCAGTTACCCCTCAGAGGGGACTTTACGTTAGTTAATTGATTTTTGTGAAACTTACTCACTATTCCGCGGCCAGCTAAGCAGTGATCAATTCCTTTCTATACTTAATTAAAATTAAAAGAATAATCTTTTAAAGTCAAGCGGCGCATTGGCAAATAACCTAAAATAACCTAAATATGTAAAGCAGAGAGGTTTGACTTACTTAAGCACTCTTCTGGATATTCAGCACTCTACTGTACTTTGAACTGATTGTAACACTCACAACGTGCTTACAGTTAAAAAACAATAACAATAGGACCAATGCTAGGTTCGGCTGCTGGAGTGGAAATTGAGCAAGTATATAAATGACCACAGACTAAGAAAATAGGTTTAAATGCCGGCTTATTATTTGTTGAGAAAGAAAAAAGAAGAATAAACAATATAAATACAGACAATTGACAAACAATGACACAAAATCAATTCAAAATAGTTTCCTGTTCTTCCAGAATAATCAATATAATTCCTGTTTGAACTTTTAAACCTAATGTTAGGTTTTAAGGGATACTGTTTATTTAACCTAAGTTGTAGTTCTAATTAAGTTGAGTTAAGAAGGTTAAAATTTTATTCTTTTAAAATCTATTTTAGGTGTTTAGTTTTATTTTAAGAGATTATGATTTTTTTTATCTCCTATTTTAACTAATTCTGGTTTCTATTTTTACCCAATAGAGAATATACAATCCACACCAATAATGTGGGTGAATACAATTCAAAAGAAAAAAAAAAAAAACAACACAATATAATAATCCAGTAAAAACACTGAATAACTTGGGCTCCAAATCAGTCCTTCCTTATGATGATCTTGAAGGGTTAACTCCGGTTCCCTGGATCCGCTTTTCCTTAGCAGGAAAACATGGGCAGATCATACCGGTTAAGATGATTCGAAGTATCCAGCGTAGTGGGCAGCTCCCGCTATACGGCAGTTACTGGTTCCTGGGTCAACGGCTCGCCATCTCGTCTCTCGTTCTCGGAGTTCAATTCGGCAATTTAGCTCGGGAATTCCCGGTCCGGTTTCCAGTAGGACTTTAAAAAGGCCTGGTTCAATAACCACAAGCACAACAAAAGTCCTTTTAACTTTTCCCTGTGTCGCACAAAGCAACATAATAGCCAACTCGGTTCATCCGTTACGCCAACGGCCTTCAACGTAGACCAACGGAAATGCGTTGCGGTCAAATAAAATAACTTTACAAATAATACTCGTCACAAAAATAAAATACAGTCTTTGACTCACCAAGTTCAACAGATATCACTCTTAGCGTAGTCAACAGAAGAACTTCAAAAAAAGCTCCTCCTCCAAAAATGAGGAAAAAGTTTCCAGCTGTTCGTAGCCTTGCTTCGCTTTTATCTCTCTCTCCTAGCTCAGCACAACTCTTCGCTCCCTCGCTCTCTCTCGGTCTGCCCGCTCTCTTCCCCTAGCTCAGGGATGGAGCTAGTCACATTGACTACACAGCAATGTGACCCTTATAATAAGAGATTTCTTTTCTTACACTTGACCGTTCTAACTGCTGACAAAATAAATAAGCTTCACACAGTTTCAAACCAAACAAAATAAAGTACATGAATATAAATTACACTGTCTGTAATTTATATTTTATTCTTTTATTATTATTTATTTATTTGAAACTATTTCGCCCTATCTATTCTGAATATATTTCCTATTTATGCATTTTATAATTATTTATTATGAAATAGTAATTAGTTTATTCAAGTGAAGGCTATTTTAACCTGGGTTACATGATCCATAATAATATTTTTCTGTAATAAATATGTCAGTGCTTCATGTTTTCTAATTAAGGGTTTTGTTTTTTTTTACTGAATATCCCCTGTACTTTGAGTCCCCTGTTAGAGTTTATCAAGGTCAAACTCCTGATCAGAAACCATTATGTAACCAGATAAGGGAGTAGTGGTGTCAAAGGTCAGTACAGGCTCTCTGGTGGGTTGTCATCCACCATCTGAAGGTTGTATGTCTTTTACAATTTCAACGTCACGAATGTTAAAACAAGACAAACGTCATAACAGTAGCACATAGAAGATAAAACATAGCAGAAGGATGTTGAACACAGGTCTAATATGTCTGATGTTTCACAAGTTTTCATCGATCTGCCCACTCTGCCAGTAGAACTGACGGTGAACACAGAGAAGAATCTCTTAAAAAGCTCATCACTCAGCAAGTTACTGGTGTCACAATGGTTGGTAACAAAATACCTCCTGGATATCTAACTCTATGAACACAAGAGGCCTAAAGTTGTTAGTGACCATTAATTAAGGATGGCCACTAAATAAATAATATTAAGCATTACCAAACGGCTGAACATTCTGTACTGATCCATCCAATGTTCTCTACTGACGTAAGATTGGTTGATGAAGGTAATAGTTTCTGTCTGGAAACCCGGGCCCGCTCTCTTTCAGTCTCACAGTGTACTATAGTTTTTCCAGGAAATGAGGAGTCTGGCCAACGTCTCATCCAACTGAGATGTGTCTGAAGACGTGATCTTTGCAGTGGATAGGGCTCAACATGGACAAATAAATCCCCTCAATATTTGTTTCTCCATGGGGAGGAACATTCAGGTCTGCAGAATGTGTTGGGAGCCAAGAGGGCGCAGGATCCTATGCTGACCAAATATACTGCTCAAAAAAATAAAGGGAACACTCAAACAACACAATATAACTCCAAGTTCATCAAACTTCTGTGAAATCAAACTATCCACTTAGGAAGCAACACTGATTGACAATCAACAATGATTTTGTTGTCAGCACATTCAACTTTGTACAGGACAAAGTATTCAATGAGAATATTTCATTCATTCAGATCTAGGATGTGTTATTTGAGTGTTCCTTTTATTTTTTTGAGCAGTGTATAAGATTAAACCAAATGTATAACGCTTTAATTTAAACTTTTATGCCTGCTGACTGTACCCAGGAAAAAAAACGTGTGATGTGCACACACCTTGAACAGTGGAATGGCCAACATTTAAAAATTTAAACCGTAACCTGATGAGAGGAACCAGTGACTATTGAAACAACCTTTTTTGTTGTTGTTTTTGCTGTTTACCTGTTTGATAGTGTGTCCTTTTGCAGGGTTTCCCTCTACCAGAGCTTCTTTGAATTTTATATACCAGCAAAAATGATAATAGGTAAGTAAATAAATAAATAAATAAATAAATAATGACAGATACACATCAGTCATTATTTATGACTATATACAACAACATTTATAGTTGTTGTTTATGTGCTGCCATTTCATGGTCATCTAGTAATACTGCACAAATTGGACAGTCAGCCATGGTTTTTAGTTTCAAAAAGTAAAATGAGTAAATACTGGAAAGCTTTTGGGTGTTTTTGATTTTTCACTTAGTCATTGTTTCTTTAATTACTATTGACCTTAATAAAAGAAATGAAATGTTTCTAAATTTTGCTTTTGAAAGAAAAACACACTAACTGGGATTATTGTTGATTTATAGACCTGACTGTGTGAAAATGGATGAGTGTTTCCAAGGTTAATCACTGTTATCCAGAGATCATTAATTGAAGCAACATATCAAAAGTCCAATTGAGAGGGGCGGCGGAGAAAGTGCCCCCCAAATTTTACTCATGTAAGAGTAGCAGTACTCCAACATATTTTTATTCAAGTAAAAGTAAATCATAGCAGTCCAACAATTGACTGAAGCATAAAAAAGTGTTTTAGAAACTCTACTCATTTCTGATGTTTCTAAGACAAAAATGAAGCATTAATACAAAAAAGATAAATAAATAAACAAATAGATGAATAATTAAGAAATAAATTAAACACATTAAATAGATTAATTCCTCAGAGATGGAATATAAAAACATAAAAATAAAAAAAGCCAATACTTACAGTAAGTTATCTGGATACAGTGTATGTTAGAAAATGGTAGAGTAATTTCAGTGACAATACAGTATGTACTGTTTACTGTACATTCCCATGATCTCCAAATGGCACAAAGGGCTCAGCAGAATAAAATGAAACTTTATGTAGAAAGAAGAATTTTCATTTTGACATAAACTGTATGTTATTGCACATGTCTGCTGCATTTTAGTTAAAATCTGTTTGTTCTTCATTTAGTGGATGGAGTAACCAGATATTCCACTCAAATAAGAGTAATGCTACTTCATAATATCGCAAAAATACAAGTTAAAAGTACTGTGTTGTCAAACTATTCTTAACTATTGCATATTTTTTCCCAAAATGTTGCTCCAGTAATTGTAACTAAGTAAATGTAACTAGTTACTACTCACCTCTGGTCCAATTAGTGGATTGAAGTTGTTCTGGAGTTTTAGAATGGAGCCTCTTTTAGCACAAACTTCCAAAATGTGTCTAGGTGATTTACAATAATGAGTGTACAGTACAAAAGTCACAATGTCAGAAAGATTGGAAAAGTAATAATAATTGTCAGAAAGTTTTACATTATATTGTAAAACATTACAATCATACTGATATTGTCTAAAAATGCAACTTATAACTTGCATAAAAAGGCCTGAATGCAAAATCCTTTTATGTCACACATCTCCGATTTCTATTGCACATTCAAAAAACATTTTGAAATCATGCATTATTTTTCTTCCACTTCACACTTATGGGTTACTCTGTGTCAGTCTGTCATAAAATCTCAATATAATTTTTGGGTGAACTGTAACAAAATGTGGAAAACTTGAAGTAGTACAAATATCTCTGCATGGCACCTCATTCTGGCTTTAATGTTGTATGATATGAATTCTGGTAATGCTTTGTTTTTGCTGCCTTCATATCTTTGCTGCTCACCCATCTGTGCCCCATCCAGCTGCCATCTTGAAATGATCTACACACTAGTTTCCACGGCTCATTTAAACTTCTCTATTACTCTGTAACAAGCTGAGCCAAGAATGAATTTCTCTGGCTACCATCATCTTTGCTAAATGGATGCTGTTTGGGACTATCATTTCAAGATTTTAGCAAAGAGTGTTTAATGAGAGGGGGTGAAAAATAAAATGCCAAACTGATTTCCTGTTTGGCTGGAAACTCCATGATTTTGAACAAACAAAAGTAAATCAATAAACATGAGTCCCTTTGTATTGTTATTCAATATACTCAATATACAGTGCACAAACCAATTCCACAGTTTAAAAACTGTGGAATTGGTTCCAACCACAGACCTAAATTTTGAAGCATGCTCTTTTATCGCAAACAGATCTGTCTCCACTATCAAGGCCGCTATCTCACGGGTGACCAAACTTTTTTTTAGTGAGATACAAATATAGAAAAACAAACAAAGGGCCGGGCCACACTAGAGGTCACATATGTGCCTCAAATAGGCGGAGCTTTACGCAGAAGGCTTTCATGGGCACATACAGCTGTTCTTTTCCTTGTAGGTTCTTGTTCAGTGTATCCAGATCAACTAAAAATGCCAGGTCTGCAGCCACAGAGGGTCACTTAGTTCATGATTCATGAAAAAATCAAAAGCACTCTTCTTTTTTAAAACTGGTGGATTTCTGATGTCAGCGAATAAAAGCGCTGCAGCAGCACATCAGAGTGGTAGAGTACATCCACGTATTCAGCGTCCACGTCAGATTGGAAAGCCTGAAAATCTTTGTGGGTTTTCAGATGTTGCGCAGATGTTGCGCAGTGTCTGTGGCGTCTGTGCTCTCATCGCACGCTATCGAGTAAAAATCAAAACCACAAGCATTGTCTCTCAGCTGAAGTTTCAGGGTAGGTGACAAGTCCTCGATTCTCCGCACGACTGTATTTCTGAATGAGCTCACATTGTTGAAAACAGACACTGTTTTTGGGCACATTATGTGGCCTTTGTGACTTTAATGAGGCACTGCTTTATGAATTCACCGTCTGAAAACGGTTCGTCGTGCTGGGCAAAAAGACAGTTTTATGTTAAAAAACACAGAAAGTTTTCAAACCACCAAAATATACTGCTTCTCAGTTGGTCTCTCAGCTTGGGATTTCTTGTCACACTAGATTTTAGCTTAGTTTTAGGAAAAACATCCACAACTTATATTTTTCTACCTTGATTCAAAGAAAATAAGATAGAAAAATGAATGTTAAGATTTTGCTGAAATCTTAACATTCCTATAGATAACATAGAGGTTATCTATGAGGTTATATATGAGTCTCTAAGAAACTAAACATTCTACTTACACTGTTTTTGTTCAAGTAGTAGAAATCAATTCCATATTTTCTCTCTGTTATATTTGAGCAGCTCAAATACTTATGTTTAAGGACGTCTTGTTCTTAAACAAATGACTTGTTCTGAGTACAAAAATGTGCATTTACTGTTTGATCTCTCTCTGATCTGTACCATACACATCCAATAATGTGCAGATCACAATGTTATCACAATCTGAGCAATGTTTATTCCTGTGTTTGTAAGTAATGTCAGTGTTGCATACGAACTTATCCTTATCTTTTAAGGAATTTATCAAGAAACAATGTATTAGTAGAATGCTGCTCGTTACAAGAGTGACAAGAAAGATTATGTTAGTAAACAAATATCAATGTAATATTTTAACTGTTTGATTTATTAGTAGTTATCGCTAAGTAACTGTTATATTAAGTAAATTAACTCTTTTTTAACTACTCGTTATATCATGAAAACAAGACAAATCCCGTTAATAATTTAACATGAAACACAAAATAGTATTCACCAGAATATATTATTAAATGTAATGTTTTTTTTACTCTTCATGACTTTATCAGTTCTTATCCTGAGACAAGTCTGTCCATCTCAGCATCAACATGAATTAAATTCAGTTTCTGTGGCTGGCTCCATCTCCTGTTGAAACTCAGAAGTGCAACAGAGTTGAGCTCAAGCTTTTTGTGCGGGCCATGTTGAAATATATTTTCAGAATTTGCTGCTGGCCAATAAAAACTGGTAGTTTGGACACCCCTTCACTATCTAAAGTTCTTGATGATTTTGGGCTAAAGAACAAAATATGTCATAGGTCCAATTAAATAAATAATTAAATAAATTAATTTGGTTTGCTTTTGGATTTGAAGGAAAATTATGGTGACAGCTCATCCATCCATCCATCCATTTTCCGTCACCCTTCTCCCTAACGGGGTCGGGAGTTGCTGGTGCCTATCTCCAGCAGCGTTCCGGGCGAGAGGCGGGATTCACCCTGGACAGGTCGCCAGTCTGTCGCAGTATGGTGACAGCTCCATTATCTATAATGCTTTAACTAAAGTTGACTTGATGCTGTTTGTTTATGGCTTTGCATCATGTGATCCTGTTACTGTTTTTATTATGTTACTTACTGCCCTCTCAATGACTCAATATAAGTTCTGGTTGTTTGAAGCTGAAACAAAGTTAAAATCCAGTGTGACAGGAAATCCCAAGCTGAGAGACCAAAAAAGCTTTATCTCAGCGAGAAAATGCAAAATTGACACACTTTGTGTATTGAGCACTACATTCATTTTTCTGTCTTATTTTATTGAATCAACGTAGAAAAATATAAGTTTTGGATGTTTTAAGATAAACTAAGCTAAAATCCAGTGTTTCAGGAAATCCTAAGCTGAGAGACCAAAAAAGCTTTATCTCAGTGAGAAAATGCAAAATTGACACACTCTGAGTGTTCAAAACTATATTATTATGTTGTCCTCCAATGATGTTGAAGATGACGTGTAATGTTTTTTTTGTTTTAAGTAATGTAATCATTGATATTTTTAGCCTAATATCCTAGCATAGATTTCCTATACTGCTTTGCAAATTATAGAAATGTTTATGCTTCACAAAAAAACAGATGCCTGTCCTTTCTGCATTTTCTACATATGCATTTTATGTTTCATCTGTTAATATACTTTTTTCCTTTATTGTCATTGTTATGAATTGTTCTGATTTTAGATTGAGTTGTGTGATGAGATATAAGTTTCTCTTCTCAATTTCAAGTCCCACAACTGTTATTCGTGAATGCTCCTGCGTCTTTCTAAAACACTTGCTCAAAATATTTGATTGCTTAGACCTTTATGTCTAAGCAACAACAATGAGAGCAGGTATGTTTCCATCTCTAGAAAAACCCACTTTGAAACAGCATAGAAATGAGAGCTGCAGTTTTGATGGTTTGAAATATAAACAAAGTCTAATTCCTATGTGCCGAGGAAAAAAAAACTTTTTCCAAACAAAGTTCAGGTAGAATCACTCAATCAGGTTTATTCATGCATTGTGTACAATTATGAGAGCTCATCAGACAATGAATAATCAAGCCGGTCTGGATGCAAGTCTAGCCCAGCTCACTAAGCTCTGCCAGCTTACAACATGTAAGTTTTTATACAATGATTAGCAGTATAGGACATCCAACCAAGGATTGTCTTTCCTTTTCTTCCTCGCTATGGAACTCTTTTAATATTTATTTCAATCTTCACTCCCCACGTCGACCACTTGCCAGTGGACCAGCAAGAGTTCTTTGATTAGGGAGCCTTTGTGACGTACAAAAGCAACCAATGTTCGTTGTTATATTGTGTGTTTTGTATTCCTCTTTCCTCTTCCTGAACGTTGGAGTTAGTAGTTACTAGCACTTGACACCAATAATAATGGAGGTATTTCGGTGATCCAGGAAATGAAACGTGGCTGTCTGCGGTGTCAGAGGTTACTAGCAGTTAACATCAGCAGCAGTAAAGTAAGTCATGCAGAAAAGTAAGTCATGCAGAAAAGTAAGTCATGCAGAAGTTGTGCGTCGTCTTCCTCGGTTTGATATTCTGTCGACTGGTGGAGCCCAGGATGGGCATTGTCTTGATTCTCTTATAGTGGTTGGCGTGAATCCACTTCACCATCTCTGGTGTGACGAGCAGCACTGGAAATGATCCGTGCCAGTGTGTGGAGGTCCAATATTTCACTATCCAATCACAGGGTTTGATTGTATAGAGGGGCGCCTCGGCAATACGTGGCATTGCGTCTTGCTCTGTCTGAAAAACTCAAGAAAGCGTATTCGACCGGTTTTGACAGTAAGACAACATTGCATCATCACAGACAGAAGTGGAAGGAAGGACCTGTCCCTGAGAGCTTCCATTCACTTGCCAAACATGTCAATGATACCAATCAAAAAATGTCTTTCCCTTAGCAGGGAACAGTTCAATGAAGTACATCATAAAATAGTTAAAAAGTCATTGTATCATTTAGATGGCAGTAAGTCACATAATAAAAACAGTAACAGGATCACATGATGCAAAGCCATAAACAAACAGCATCAAGTCAGCGTTAGTTAAAGCATTATAGATAATGGAGCTGTCACCATAGTTTTTCTTCAAATCCAAAAGCAAACCAAATTAATTAATTTAATTATTTATTTAATTGGACCTATGACATATTTTGTTCTTTAGCCCAAAATCATCAAGAACTTTAGATAGTGAAGGGGTGTCAAAACTACCAGTTTTTATTGGCCAGCAGCAAATTCTGAAAATATATTTCAACATGGCCCGCACAAAAAGCTTGAGCTCAACTCTGTTGCACTTCTGAGTTTCAACAGGAGATGAAGCCAGCCACAGAAACTGAATTTAATCCATGTTGATGCTGAGATGGACAGACTCGTCTCAGGATAAGAACTGATAAAGTCATGAAGAGTAAAAAA
Source organism: Poeciliopsis turneri (assembly GCA_922788865.1). NCBI lineage: Eukaryota > Metazoa > Chordata > Actinopteri > Cyprinodontiformes > Poeciliidae > Poeciliopsis > Poeciliopsis turneri. The sequence goes on from CAKLNU010000807.1 coordinate 300,114, forward strand.
ACATTACATTTAATAATATATTCTGGTGAATACTATTTTGTGTCTCATATTAAAATATTAACGGGATTTGTCTTGTTTTCAGGATATAACGAGTAGTTAAAAAAGAGTTAATTTACTTAATATAACGAATACTTAGCGATAACTAAGTAATCGTTAACAGTTGAAATGTAATATAATATAATAAGCAGTTGAAATATAATATTGATATTTGTTTACTAATGTAATCTTTCTTGTCACTCTTGTAACAAGCAGCATTCTACTAATACATTGTTTCTTGACAAATTCCTTATCTAAAAGAACCAAATCATCCTTGAATAAATATTAAAGAGTTCCAGAGAGAGGAAGAAAAGGAAAGAAAAGATCATGGCCGCGATCACGCCTTCATCTTGTTCCAATTTATATTGTCTAGTTTTTACTCTGATTATTTGGACTTTTTGTCCTCTGGTGATGTTAAAGATGATGTGTAATGTTTTTTTTTGTTTTAAGTAATGTAATTATTAATATTTTTAGGCTAGTATCCTAGCTTAGATTTGCTATACTGCTTTGCAAATTATAGAAATGTTTATGTTTCACAACAAAAACAGATGCCTGTCCTTTCTGCCTGTTCTACATTTGCATTTTATGTTTCAATTAACATTTTGTTTCATCTGATATGTTAGTTTTTTCCTTTATTTTCGTTGTTATAAATTGTTCTGATTTTAGATTGAGTTGTGCGATTAGATATAAGTTTCTCTTCTCAATTTCAAGTCCCAGAACTGTTCTTCGTGAATGCTCCTGCATCTTTCTAAAACACGTGCTCAAAATATAAAGATTGCTTATACCTGTATGTCTAAGCAACAAAAATGAGAGCAGGTCGGTTTCCGTCTACAGAAAAACCCACTTTCAAACAGCATAGAAATGAAAGCTGTAGTTTTGATGGTTTGAAACAAAAGCAAAGTCTAATTCCTGCGTGTCATGGAAAAAAAACTCTTTCCAAGCACTGTTCAGGTAGAATCACTCAATCAGGTTTATTCATTCATTGTGCACAATCATGAGAACTCATAAGACAATCAAGTAGGTTTGGATGCAAGTCTAACTCTGCTCACTAAGTTCTGCCAGCTTACAACATGTACATTTTTATACAATGATTAGCAGCATAGGAAATCTAAGCTAGGATTGTCTTTCTTTTTCTTCCTCGCTCTGGAACTCTTTTAATATTTATTTCAATCTTCACTCCCCACTTTGACCACTTGCCAGTGGATCAGCATTTCATATGACATGACTTGCAGATGTGACATTTTTGTAATTATTCCATGACAATCCCCTCGTCTGATAATAAATAAATATGGAAATATTTATTATTAATCAACATAATGAACAGTGCTTCCATCTCTGTTGGGCTTCCCATGTTGGAAAATGATCAATGATCAATGTCATTCTTTTCAAATCAAGAGGCACAATACAGCTCGTTCTTCTACAGGGTGCCGGTGAAGTTGCTTCAGGAGAGGAAAGTGGTTTACCAAACTTGATTTTGACCTTTCCAGTGCTTGTAGGAGAAGTTCCAACTAAAGCATTTTCGCCTGTAGCTTCAGTTAATCTGATCTGTAGTGGTTTCAAGCATTGATGATGGTTACTGTATCAATGTGCCACTAGATTCACCATCTCTGATATCGAAAGCTGAACTCCAGAAAGGCTGATAAAATATATCAAGAAGAGCAACAGCTCCCATGAACTCATCTGATTCAACAATGGCTGGCTTGAAAACCATTGTATGAGTTTTGGAGTGGATGGAAAACTGCTTCGTGAGGAATAGAAATTAATTGAAGAGTGGAAGAGGGTGAATGGACTTCAGAGTGAACCAGGACAACAAACTAATTGTGATCTAGTATGACAGGAAGTAAATTGTGAACCACTGAACCACTGGTTCAATGCTACTATTTCAATGTTAGCATTGAACCAGTGGAAAATGTTCTGCAATGTTCTGTCACCATATTTTCCTTCAAATCGAAAAGCAAACCAATTTAATTAATTGAATTATTTGTTTAATTAGACCTACGTCATATTTGTTTTTTTAGCCCAAAATCATCAAGAACTTCAGATAGCAAAGGGGTGTCAAAACTACCAGTTTTTATTGGCCAGCAGCAAATTCTGAAAATATATTTCAACATGGCCCACACAAAAAGCTTGAGCTCAACTCTGTTGCACTTCTGAGTTTCAACAGGAGACGGAGCCAGCCACAGAAACTGAATTTAATTCATGATGATGTTGAGCTGGACAGGCTTGTCTCTTTATTAATTACTGATAAAGTCACGAAGAGTAAAAAAACATTACATTTAATAATATATTCTGGTGCATACTATTTTGTGTTTCATGTTAAAATATTAACAGTGTTTGTCTTGTTTTCATGATATAACGAGTAGTTAAAAAAAGATATAATTTTCTTATTATAACGATTCCTTAGCGATAACTACTAATAAATCAAACAGTTAAAATATTACATTGGTATTTTTTTACTAACATAATCTTTCTTGTTACTCTTGTAACAAGCAGCATTCTACTAATGCATTGTTTCTTGACAAATTCCTCATCTAAAATAACCAAATCATCCTTACACAGTGTAAATATCTCAATGGAGTAACTAAATTTATCCTTCATCTTGTTATTGTTTCTATCTTCAGTTATTAACCTCTTAGATACAAGGAGCCTTGTTCCTATATGAGTCTCGAAGAAACTAATCATTCTACGTACACTGTTTTTGTCCAAGTAGTTTTACTATTTTCTGTTATATTTGTGCAGCTCTCATACATTTTATGTTTAAGGACGACTTGTTCTACGTACAAGAATGTGCATTTACTGTTTGATCTCTCTCTGATCTGCACAATACTCATCCAATATTGTGCAGATCAGAATTTTATCACAATCTGAGCAATGTTTAATTCTGTGTTTGTAAGTAATATCAGTATTGCACTTAATACCCTTCCTTCTCAATTTCAAGACCCAGAACTGTTCTTCGTGAATGCTCCTGCTTCTTTCTGAAACACATGCTCAAAATATTAAGATTGCTTATACCTTTATGTCTAAGCAACAACAATGAGAGCAGGTCTGTTTCCGTCTCTGGAAAAATCCACTTTGAAACAGCATGTAAGTTAAAAAGTCATTGAGTCACGGAGATGGCAGTAAGTCACATAATAAAAACAGTAACAGGATCACATGAAGCAGAGCCATAAACAAATAGCATCAAGTCAGCGTGAGTTAGAACAGGGGTCACCAACCTGGTGCCCGCGGGCACCCGGTCGCCCGCAGAGCTGCTCCTAAAAATAGCCATTATTATTAGGGAGCACTACCAAAAAATAATTTAATTAAATGTTTTTACATTGAAGTAATAACGTTTGACGTTTATATTTAGAGTTCAAACGAGGGAAATGATAAAAACGTTTAAAATAAGTTGCTTTATGTATAAAACTCATTCCTGCTGTTAAAGTTCAGAACTGCGCGCAGGCGCATGCAGGAAACTATCGGAGGGCAGCAGCGCCTGCAGCTGCACTCTGCCTACCTTCACATTTTCCTTTAAGTCAAGAAAGAAAAGAATAACTTCTGGAGTTTTTATTATTTCACCCTATTTACTATTAACAAAATTGTGAAGAAAAAATAAATAAATTGTGCCAAAACATCTTATTCGTAGCGCGCATCGCAACACCTGAACCTGGGAATCAACAGCTGAACCTGGGAATCAACAGCTGAACCTGGGAATCAACACCGTCCTCTTTCCGTGAAGCACATGGAGAGGCTTCACTTCATGTCTTTATTATTTAGCATCGTCTGGACAAAAAGTCAGTTGCTCTTGTGATTTAGGCTTGTGCTGATTTGTGCGCATTGGAGAGGTGCTTGTGCTCTTGCAGGTCAGGTGCAGTGATAGTTTTATGGACTATCACTGACAGTTTGACCCGTCAGCTGTTCGGTTCGCGCAACCACGAAAAAAAAGCTAATAAACCGGCGACCCGCCAGAACCGCGCAGACTGTCAGAAGCTCAGGCTGATTGTAGAACAACGGGAGGTTCAAACCCAACTCGTTAATTTTTAGCTGACAGAAAAACGCAAAGCCGGAAAACAAACAAAAGCAAACTGACCAATAAGACTTGGGCTTTGGGGTTCCCCACCTCAACCCTCAGACTGACACAGCTGTGTGTGTATAATGTCTTTTGACTCAAAAGATATTTTATTTACCAAAATTTTGATAATAGAACAGATGGTTAGATAATAAAAATATAACTCTTCTTTTCTTTTTTATTTAAAGGAAAATTTACTGCAACAATCCATCAGTTTGCTTTTGTTTATTTCAGTCACTTGTGGCCAGTTTAGAATCACAGAGAAAAACTCCAAAAGGGAATCAAAGTTAAAACTGTGAGCTAAAAACTTCTGATCCCATAATAGCAATTAACCATAGCTGCCATGGTAAATTATTACTGATAACTATTGTGAGTGGTCCTGACATTAATATGATCAGGCAGTATTATTATATATATATATATATATATATAAAAAAAAAAAATTCCCTTCTCACCCACCGCGGGTGGTTCTTATCCTCTGAGCTCGGGTCCTCTACCAGAGGCCTGGGAGCTTGAGGGTCCTGCGCAGTATCTTGGCTGTGCCAAGGACTGCACATTTCTGGACTGAGATGTCTGATGTTGTTCCTGGGATCTGTTGTAGCCACTGCTCCAGTTTGGGGGTGACTGCCCCGAGGGCCCCGATGACCACAGGCACCACTGTGGTCTTCACCTTCCAGGCTCTCCAGTTCCTCCCTGAGGCCCTGGTATTTCTCCAGTTTCTCGTGCTCCTTTTTTCCTGATGTTGCAATCGCTTGGTATTGCTACATCTACCACAACGGCTTTCCTCTGTTGTTTATCCACTATGACAATGTCTGGTTGGTTCGCCATTACCATTCTGTCTGTCTGGATCTGGAAGTCCCACAGGATCTTAGCTCTGGCATTCTCCACCACCTTTGGGGGTGTTTTCCCACTTTGATCTCGGGGTTTCCAGTCCATATTCTGCACAGATGTTTCTGTACACTATGCCTGCCACTTGGTTATGTCGTTCCATGTATGCTTTCCCTGCCAGTATCTTGCACCCTGCTGTTATGTGCTGGACTGTCTCAGGGGCCTCCTTACACAACCTACACCTTGGGTCTTGTCTGGTGTGGTAGATCTGGGCCTCTATTGCTCTGGTGTTTAGGGCCTGTTCCTGGGCGGCCATGATGAGGGCCTCTGTGCTGTCCTTGAGCCCAGCTTTTTCCAGCCATTGGTAGGATTTACTGATATCAGCCACTTCGGTTATTTGCTGGTGGTACATCCCATGTAGGGGCTTGTCCTCCCATGATGGTATCTCTGGCACTTCAACCTCCGTTCCCTGTTGTCTGAGACATTCACTGAGCACATTGTCTGTTGAGGCTTTGTCCCTGATGTATTTATGGATCTTAGTTGTTTCGTCCCTGGACAGTGGTTCTCACACTCACTAGTCCTCTGCCTCCTTCCTTGCGGCTCGTGTACAGTCTCAGGGTGCTGGATTTGGGATGGAACCCTCCATGCATTGTTAGTAGCTTTCTAGTCTTAATATCTGTGGCTTTTTATCTCCTCCTTTGGCCAGCTAATTATTCCAGCAGGGTATCTGATTACTGGCAGGGCATAGCTGTTTATCGCACGGATTTTGTTCTTGCCATTGAGCTGGCTTTCTCAGGACTTGCCTTATTCGTTGGAGGTATTTAGCTGTGGCTCCTTTCCTTGTGGCCTCATCGAGGTTGCCATTTGCTTGTGGTATACCTAGGTACTTGTAACTGTCCTCTATGTCTGCTATTGTTCCTTCTGGGAGTGAGACCCCCTTCTGTGCGGATCACCTTCCCCCTCTTTGTAATCAGCCGACCACACTTCTCTAGTCCGAATGACATCCCAATGTCCGTGCTGTAGATCCTGGTGGTGTGGATCAGTGAGTCGATGTCTCGCTCACTCTTGGCATACAGCTTGATGTCATCCATGTAGAGAAGGTGACTGATGTTGGCCCCATTTTTGAGTCGGTATCCGTAGCCAGTCTTGTTGATAATTTGGCTGAGGGGGTTCAGGCCTATGCAGAACAGTAGCGGGGACAGAGCATCTCCTTGGTATATGCCACATTTGATGGACACTTGTGCAAGTGGTTTGCAGTTGGCTTCAAGGGTGGTTTTCCACAGCCTCATTGAGTTTGCAATGAAGCCTGTTGATGTTATACATCTCTAAGCATTCAATGATCCAAGTATGCGGCATTGAGTCATAGGCTTTCTTGTAATCAATCCAAGCCATGCACAGGTTGGTGTGTCGGGTTTTGCAGTCTCGGGCAACTGTGCGGCAACTGCTCCACGAGGAGTTGGTGATTGGCTCCTCTGCTATTTACACCGATACCTTTCTGTGCCATGCTCATGTGCTTATCCATGTGTTTGCTTATCTTGGCCGCTATGATGCCTGACATGAGCTTCCAGGTTGTGGAGAGGCAGGTTATTGGTCGGTAGTTGGGTGGGACTGGACCCTTTGATGGATCCTTCTGGATTAGGATTGTCCGCCCCTTCAGTTAACCATTCAGGGTGAGTCCCACTTTGTAGCAGCTGGTTCATTTGGCCTGCCAGTCGCTCATGGAGGGCAGTGAGTTTCTTTAGCCAGTAGGCATGGATCATGTCAGGCCCTGGTGCTGTCCAGTTTTTCATACCTGAGACTCTTTCTTGGACATCTGTCACAGTGATGGTTACCGGAGCTTGCTCAGGGAGGTTGCTATGGTCCTCTCAGAGAGATCAACCACTGTGCATTGCTGTTGTGGGACGCCTCCCTTTCCCATATGCCTTTCCAGTATTGTTCAGTCTCCAGCCTTGGTGGGTCTGCTCTGTTGTTATTACCCTGCCATTGAGAGTACACCTTAGCTGGTTGAGTGGAGAAGAGCCGGTTAATCCTTCTGGATTCATTCTCCCTTGTGTATCTCTTTAGGCGGCTGGCCAAGGCTTGGAGCCTCTGTTTGGCAGTTTCGAGTGCTTCAGGTATGGGCATCTGCCTGTACTTTCTGGGTACTTGTCTTTTTCATTGTACCCTTGTGGAGCTCTGATAGTTGGCTCACTTCCCTCCTTGTTACCTTGATTTTAGCCTCTAACCGTCTTTTTCCATGGTGGGTATTGGGTCTCATGGTTGCTCTTATAGCCAAGTATCTCAAGGATCACTGATGCTGAGTTGTAGATCAGCTCATTGGTTTCTGTTATGGTATTGGTAGGGATCGTTCTCAATGCTGCATTCACATTCTCAATGAGACTTTCTGATGGTACTTAACTCAGCCGTTGTAATTGGCGCCGGGAGGCCTGGTTGTCATTCGGGTCATGATTCTCTCTCTCAGGTCAGCAGCTGTCTCTGCTCAGCTCTGATTCGCTCACTGGGGCCGTGTATCCCTCACTGGGTGGGGGACTTGTAGTTAAGTCCCCACAGTTCTGACATCCAGGTTCCTCCCCTTTTGCCGTAGCATTTGTGTTGTATCTCGTCAATCTCAAGTTGTGATAGCAGTTGCCGTTATGGATGTTGGAACACTGAGCTACTAGTTGTTTAGCACTTAGTGTTGACTGGGGATGTCGAGTAACCATTCCTTCCCCAGTCTTTGCATGTAACCTCTCTGACTAGGGTTACTTGAGTAGTAGCATTCCAACAGATCCACATTTTCATCTTCGCCCATTTCCGTCTTGTTCCAGTAGCCCATTTGTCATCAAGGTGCTCTGGTTCCCTCAACACCTGACGCAGACCTTGTTTGGCCGGGCGACGCCTGAGCCGGCATGTTATGCAACTTAGTATCTCTCATGGTATGAGGTAGGCAGTAGCTTGAAGGGTCTTGCCTAAGGACCCAGACTGGATTCGAACCCCGCCCCTCTCGGGTGATATACTGATGCCTTATCTATTGAGCTATCCAGTCAGCTGGATAGCTATATGGATATATATATATATATATATATATATATATATATATATATATATATATATATATATATATATATATATATAAAAAATTCTCTTCTCACCCACCGCGGTGGTTTCTTTATCCTCTGAGCTCGGGTCCTCTACCAGAGGCCTGGGAGCTTGAGGGTCCTGCGCAGTATCTTGGCTGTGCCAAGGACTGCACATTTCTGGACTGAGATGTCTGATGTTGTTCCTGGGATCTGTTGTAGCCACTGCTCCAGTTTGGGGGTGACTGCCCCCGAGGGTCCTCGATGACCACAGGCACCACTGTGGTCTTCACCTTCCAGGCCCTCTCCAGTTCCTCCCTGAGGCCCTGGTATTTCTCCAGTTTCTCGTGCTCCTTTTTTCCTGATGTTGCAATCGCTGGTATTGCTACATCTACCACAACGGCTTTCCTCTGTTGTTTATCCACTATGACAATGTCTGGTTGGTTCGCCATTACCATTCTGTCTGTCTGGATCTGGAAGTCCCACAGGATCTTAGCTCTGGCATTCTCCACCACCTTTGGGGGGTGTTTCCCACTTTGATCTCGGGGTTTCCAGTCCATATTCTGCACAGATGTTTCTGTACACTATGCCTGCCACTTGGTTATGTCGCTCCATGTACGCTTTCCCTGCCAGTATCTTGCATCCCTGCTGTTATGTGCTGGACTGTCTCAGGGGCCTCCTTACACAACCTACACCTTGGGTCTTGTCTGGTGTGGTAGATCTGGGCCTCTATTGCTCTGGTGTTTAGGGCCTGTTCCTGGGCGGCCATGATGAGGGCCTCTGTGCTGTCCTTGAGCCCAGCTTTTTTCCAGCCATTGGTAGGATTTACTGATATCAGCCACTTCGGGTTATTTGCTGGTGGTACATCCCATGTAGGGGCTTGTCCTCCCATGATGGTATCTCTGGCACTTCAACCTCCGTCCCTGTTGTCTGAGACATTCACTGAGCACATTGTCTTTGAGGCTTTGTCCCTGATGTATTTATGGATCTTAGTTGTTTCGTCCTGGACAGTGGTTCTCACACTCACTAGTCCTCTGCCTCCTTCTTTGCGGCTCGTGTACAGTCTCAGGGTGCTGGATTTGGGATGGAACCCTCCATGCATTGTTAGTAGCTTTCTAGTCTTAATATCTGTGGCTTTTATCTCCTCCTTTGGCCAGCTAATTATTCCAGCAGGGTATCTGATTACTGGCAGGGGAGAGTTGTTTATCGCACGGATTTTGTTCTTGCCATTGAGCTGGCTTCTCAGGACTTGCCTTATTCGTTGGAGGTATTTAGCTGTTGCTCCTTTCCTTGTGGCCTCATCGAGGTTGCCATTTGCTTGTGGTATACCTAGGTACTTGTAACTGTCCTCTATGTCTGCTATTGTTCCTTCTGGGAGTGAGACCCCTTCTGTGCGGATCACCTTCCCCCTCTTTGTAATCAGCCGACCACACTTCTCTAGTCCGAATGACATCCCAATGTCCGTGCTGTAGATCCTGGTGGTGTGGATCAGTGAGTCGATGTCTCGCTCACTCTTGGCATACAGCTTGATGTCATCCATGTAGAGAAGGTGACTGATGTTGGCCCCATTTTTGAGTCGGTATCCGTAGCCAGTCTTGTTGATAATTTGGCTGAGGGGGTTCAGGCCTATGCAGAACAGTAGCAGGGACAGAGCATCTCCTTGGTATATGCCACATTTGATGGACACTTGTGCAAGTGGTTTGCAGTTGGCTTCAAGGGTGGTTTTCCACAGCCTCATTGAGTTTGCAATGAAGGCTCTCAGAGTCCTGTTGATGTTATACATCTCTAAGCATTCAATGATCCAAGTATGCGGCATTGAGTTATAGGCTTTCTTGTAATCAATCCAAGCCATGCACAGGTTGGTGTGTCGGGTTTTTCAGTCTCGGGCAACTGTGCGGTCTACGAGGAGTTGGTGTTTGGCTCCTCTGCTATTTACACCGATACCTTTCTGTGCCATGCTCATGTGCTTATCCATGTGTTTGCTTATTTTGGCCGCTATGATGCCTGACATGAGCTTCCAGGTTGTGGAGAGGCAGGTTATTGGTCGGTAGTTGGGTGGGACTGGACCCTTTGATGGATCCTTCTGGATTAGGATTGTCCGCCCTTCAGTTAACCATTCAGGGTGAGTCCCACTTTGTAGCAGCTGGTTCATTTGGCCTGCCAGTCGCTCATGGAGGGCAGTGAGTTTCTTTAGCCAGTAGGCATGGATCATGTCAGGCCCTGGTGCTGTCCAGTTTTTCATACCTGAGACTCTTTCTTGGACATCTGTCACAGTGATGGTTACCGGGGCTTGCTCAGGGAGGTTGCTATGGTCCTCTCGTAGAGAGATCAACCACTGTGCATTGCTGTTGTGGGACGCCTTCCTTTCCCATATGCCTTTCCAGTATTGTTCGGTCTCCAGCCTTGGTGGGTCTGCTCTGTTGTTATTATTACCCTGCCATTGAGAGTACACCTTAGCTGGTTGAGTGGAGAAGAGCCGGTTAATCCTTCTGGATTCATTCTCCCTTGTGTATCTCTTTAGGCGGCTGGCCAAGGCTTGGAGCCTCTGTTTGGCAGTTTCGAGTGCTTCAGGTATGGGCATCTGCCTGTACTTTCTGGGTACTTGTCTTTTCATTGTACCCTTGTGGAGCTCTGATAGTTGGCTCACTTCCCTCCTTGTTACCTTGATTTTAGCCTCTAACCGTCTTTTTCCATGGTGGGTATTGGGTCTCATGGTTGCTCTTATAGCCAAGTATCTCAAGGATCACTGATGCTGAGTTGTAGATCAGCTCATTGGTTTCTGTTATGGTATTGGTAGGGATCGTTCTCAATGCTGCATTCACATTCTCAATGAGACTTTCTGATGGTACTTCACTCAGCCGTTGTAATTGGCTGGTCATGATTCTCTCTCTCAGGTCAGCAGCTGTCTCGTTCAGCTCTGATTCGCTCACTGGGGCCGTGTATCCCCTCACTGGGTGGGGACTTGTAGTTAAGTCCCCACAGTTCTGACATCCGGGTTCCTCCCTTTTGCCGTAGCATTTGTGTTGTATCTCGTCAATCTCAAGTTGTGATAGCAGTTGCCGTTTGCGGATGTTGGAACACTGAGCTACTAGTTGTTTAGCACTTAGTGTTGGACTGGGGATGTCGAAGTAACCATTCCTTCCCCAGTCTTTGCATGTAACCTCTCTGACTAGGGTTACTTGAGTAGTAGCATTCCAACAGATCCACATATATCTATATATATCTATATATCTTATATAGATATCTAGATATCTATATCTATATATAATATATATATAGATATAGATATCTAGATATCTATATCTATAGATATATAGATATAGATATATAGATATATATACAGGTTGCTCGGTATCCGTGAAGTTGCTCCCAGTCTCAAAAAGGTTGGTGACCCCTGAGTTAGAGCATTATAGATAATTGAGCTGTCATCATAGTTTTCCTTCAAATCCAAAAGCAAACCAATTTAATTAATTGAATTATTTATTTAATTAGACCTACGTCATATTTGTTCTTTTAGCCCAAAATCATCAAGAACTTTAGATAGCGCAAGGGTGCTCCTAGATCACAATTAATTTGTTGTCCTGGTTCACTCTGAAGTCCATTCACCCTCTTCCACTCTTCAATTCATTTCTATTCCTCACGAAGCAGTTTTCCATCCACTGTCAATAATTTAACATGAAACACAAAATAGTATGCACCAGAATATATTATTAAATGTAATGTTTTTTTTACTCTTCGTGACTTTATCGGTGGGCTGCACAGTGGCGCAGTGGGTAGCGCTGTTGCCTTGCAGCAAGAAGGTCCTGGGTTCGATTCCGGGCCTGGGGTCTTTCTGCACGGAGTTTGCATGTTCTCCCTGTGCATGCGTGGGTTCTCTCCGGGTTCTCCGGCTTCCTCCCATAGTCCAAAAACATGACTGTCAGGTTAATTGGCCTTCCCAAATTCTCCCTAGGTGTGAGTGTGTGTGTGCATGGTTGTTTGTCCTGTTTGTCTCTGTGTTGCCCTGCGACAGACTGGCGACCTGTCCAGGGTGACCCCGCCTCTCGCCCGGAACGCAGCTGGAGATAGGCACCAGTACCTCCCGACCCTGTTAGGGAGAAGGGTGACGGAAAATGGATGGATGGATGGATGGACTTTATCAGTAATTAATAAAGAGACAAGCCTGTCCAGCTCAACATCATCATGAATTAAATTCAGTTTCTGTGGCTGGCTCCGTCTCCTGTTGAAACTCAGAAGTGCAACAGAGTTGAGCTCAAGCTTTTTGTGTGAGCCATGTTGAAATATATTTTCAGAATTTGCTGCTGGCCAATACAAACTGGTAGTTTTGACACCCCTTTGCTATCTGAAGTTCTTGATGATTTTGGGCTAAAAAACAAATATGACGTAGGTCTAATTAAACAAATAATTCAATTAATTAAATTGGTTTGCTTTTGGATTTGACGGAAAATTATGGTGACAGAACATTGCAGAACATTTTCCACTGGTTCAATGCCAACATTGAAACAGTAGCATTGAACCAGTGGTTCAGTGGTTCATTATTCACTACCTGTCATAGTAGATCACAATTAGTTTGTTGTCCTGGTTCACTCTGAAGCAATGTTCCCTGTAATTGTTCATGTGTCTGGGCATACACACAAGCTTCCTAAGCACACTGAGGACCACTGTGAGTACCATCAGTGCACACGGTGTGGCCACGCACAAGTATTATAAATCTGGGATCATAGGAAGTTGCATGGCTTATTAAAAGAAACAAATTACATCAACAATTTTCATCTGTTTGCTTTCAATTTAAGTGATTTTCCCCATTAAAAAAACAAAAAAAAACATTGCTGTTCATGAGATGCACAGTATTAGTAAGAGTCTTGCTTTAGCCAGGGTGAGAAATGAGACATTACACCTTTCAGACATAACTGTTCATATTAAAATATTCACATTTTGCACAATGAAATGTTTTCTGTAGCTTATGATACAGTATAAATTTTTGTAAAATATTTCATTAGTTTTTTTCACGTCTGCCCTTCTTACTGACCCATCAACTTTGCCCAGGTTGATGGTCAGTCTGCTTCTTGCTTTATGTACTTGAATTCAGCATATTGGCTGTTCATGGCCTCCATAATCTGTGGGCGGAGGAGAATGGCCTCATACTTCTTTGCCAGTGTACAAATGTCTGCTCATTCATAGTCAAAAGTCTGAACTCAACGCTTCAATGTCAAATGCAGACCATTCTTTTAATTCATGCTTTAAAAAACGAGCATCAATGTGATCACAGAGCTTATTAATAAAAAGAGTAATCTCATCAGTATTGGTGAAGGCAACAGTGATGGCCCCATTGCCTTCTTGACACGTCACTCCACTGTACTGTACTGTTCCAGTTGCACAAACTCCGACAGTCATTTGATCTTAGCAGAAGTGCATTTCTTTTATTTTTACTTTGGCTTGGTGAGTGGATGTCCCACTGAGACATGATAAGGTTTTAGCTTTCTTAACTCCGCCGCACTATTCTTACCTGCATGGTGCCACAGCGCATATGACTAAGGCACTTACGCAAAATAGCATGCGATGATTGGCTGCGTAGCGAAAGTGAACCGTATCGTGTCATTGACTGGATTCCTGTCACTCACTGAGTTCGATCGCAAAGTAGGACGAAAAACATGTTACTGGTCCACAGTCAAAACTGATATCTGAGCTCAATGTCCAGTTTACGTTGGACTTTATTTTATGCGCAACATAGATTTTCTTGTGCGCTGAGAATATGGGAGCAGTACGCGATTGCGCAGGCGCGCAGCTTAGAGGGAACATTGCTCTGAAGTCCATTCACCCTCTTCCACTCTTCAATTAATTTCTATTCCTCACGAAGCAGTTTTCCATCCACTCCAAAACTCATACAATGGTTTTCAAGCCAGCCATTGTTGAATCAGATGAGTTCATGGGAGCTGTTGCTCTTCTTGATATATTTTATCAGCCTTTCTGGAGTTCAGCTTTCGATATCAGAGATGGTGAATCTAGTGGCACATTGATACAGTAACCATCATCGATGCTTGAAACCACTACAGATCAGATTAACTGAAGCTACAGGCGAAAATGCTTTAGTTGGAACTTCTCCTACAAGCGCAGGAAAGGTCAAAATCAAGTTTGGTAAACCACTTTCCTCTCCTGAAGCAACTTCACCTGCACCTGTAGAAGAACAAGCTGTATTGTGCCTCTTGATTTGAAAAGAATGACATTGATCATTGATCATTTTCCAACATGGGAAGCCCAACAGAGATGGAAGCACTGTTCATTATGTTGATTAATAATAAATATTTCCATATTTATTCATTATCAGAAGAGGAGATTGTCATGGAATAATTACAATAAGGTCACATCTGAACGTTGTGTGGAAAGAGGATTTTTTTTCCACGGCACGCAGGAATTAGACTTCGTTAATATTTCAAACCATCAAAACTACAGCTCTCATTTCTATGCTGTTTCAAAGCGGGTGTTTCTAGAGACGGAAACAGACCTTCTCTCATTTTTGTTGCTTTGACATAAAGATCTAAGCAATCTTTATATTTTGAGCACGTGTTTTAAAAAGACGCAGGAGCATTCTCAAAGAACAGTTGTGGGACTTGAAATTGAGAACAGAAACTTATATCTAATCGCACAACTCAATCTAAAATCAGAGCAATTCAGAACAATGTAAATGTAGGAAAAAAGTAAGATATTACCAGATGAAACAAAATGTTAATTGAAACATAAAATGCATATGTAGAACATGCAGAAAGGACAGGCATCTGTTTTTGTTGTGAAACATTAACATTTCTATAATTCGCAAAGCAGTATAGGAAATCTAAGCCGGGATACTAGCCTTAAAATATCAATAATTACATTACTTAAAACAAAAAAAAAAAAACATTACACATCATCTTCAACATCACTCGAGGACAAAAAATCCAAGTTATCAGAGTGAAAACTAGACAATACAAATTGGTACAAGATGAAGGCGTGATCTTTTCTTTCCTTTTCTTCCTCTCTCCGGAATTCTTTTAATATTTATTTAAGGATGATTTGGTTATTTTAGATAAGGAATTTGTCAAGAAGCAATGTATTAGTAGAATGCTGCTTGTTACAAGAGTGACAAGACAGATTACGTTAGTAAACAAATACCAATGTTACATTTTAACTCTTTGATTTATCGCTAAGTAATCGTTATATTAAGTAAATTATGTCTTTTTTAACTACCGGTTATATCGTGAAAACAAGACAAACACCGTTAATATTTTAACTTGAAACACAAAATAGTCTGCACCAGAATATATTATTAAATGTAATGTTTTTTTTTTAGTCTGTCCATCTCAGCATCAACATGAATTAAATTCAGTTTCTGTGGCTGGCTCCATCTCCTGTTGAAACTCAGAAGTGCAACAGAGTTGAGCTCAAGCTTTTTGTGCGGGCCATGTTGAAATATATTTTCAGAATTTGCTGCTGGCCAATAAAAACTGGTAGTTAGGACACCCCTGCGCTATCTAAAGTTCTTGATGATTTTGGGCTACAAAAAAAATATGAGGAAGGTATAATTAAATGAATAATTAAATTATTTAAATTGGTTTGCTTATGGATTTGAAGGAAAACTATGGTGACAGCTCCATTATCTATAATGCTCTAACTAACGCTGACTTGATGCTGTTTGTTTATGGCTCTGCATCATGTGATCCTGTTACTGTTTTTGTGATGTGACTTATTGCCATCTCTGCACTGTAAAATGTAATAGTATATCTTACTCGAAAAGAAAAGTGACCTTAACTCATTCCAGCTTAATTTGTTGACTATACTAACTTAAACTTAGTAAAGACAACTTTCTACTGAGGCAAGTAATTAAACTCATCAGCAGCAAGTAACCCGAACTTGGAGTTATGAGTGAGCAAGACGCATCTGCATAACCAGCAGAAAACTCGGCATCATTCGGCAGCTCTCGTTGAACGCACATGCGCAGTTGGCCACTGACGAGTGACGACGTGTTTGACAGAAGCACCAAAATGTCAACAATATGGCGGTTGCTGCAGCTAAGTTTTGACACGGTAAGTTCCACTGGGTTTTAGCAAACGTATATTCATTATCTCGGCCGTATAATTCATCCGTAAGTCCAGGTTTTGAGGTTAACTTTATGTGTAATGATTTAGCGATGCCTGGGACTAACGTTAATCGAAAATATCATGTTTATTTAGTAGCAACAAGATGGAGCGGCAGAGAAAACAGCTGTCCGGGATGCAAAACAAAAAAAAAGGAAAAGGGATAAAGATGTTGGCGGGATAAAAAAAAACTTTCAGGCTTTTTTCTTTCTTTCTTGTCAAGTTCACTACAAGTGGTAGTCTTAATATATATATAAAAAAAGGAGTGCGTCTTTTATGGGCGCGTGCCCAACCGAGATAATATAAGTGAATCAATGTTGAAATATCTCTTGTCTCTTGTTGACTTACAGAATTAGTTTCAGTGTCCTGCTAGTGAAAAGTAGTCATGAGAGGTCCAACATCTCTATGTGTTAAATATTAATTTTTCATGCTTTTCTTTCAGATTCTGGCAGAGTTCTGTCGCTTGTCGAGCAAAAACTTGGATTCATAATTTTTCACAGAACTTGATAAATACAGTCCTCACTTCTTTGAGATTTTCAAGAGCAAGCAGGGAAGTGTTGGCCAGAAACTTCAGACTAATGTGCAACAAGTCAGAGCCGAGGTGAGTTTCTCAGATACAAAGTCATTATTTTATTATCATGTTGGGAACAAAATACACAACCCCACTGTGCATACAAAGCTGTTAATTGATTATTCTTTACTACAGGAGTGATGTGTGTTTGATATGATTTTTCGGAGTACAGATATTACTTGAAGCGAACGGCAGTGCTCCGTGGCCTTCCTGTGATCCTTGGAGATGAGAACACAGACTTCAAGACATGCTTTGTAGGTCATCTTTATTACATTTTTATCATTTTTTATGTCCCACTTAATTCTGCTCCTTATGTGACTGATAGCTTTAGTTTTAGTTACTGTTCTTTCACTCAGCCTGAATCAATGCTACTTTACTTCTCACATGATGCACTGATGAAATATCCCCAATCAGAACACTTTTAGTGGTTCTCTGCTGTCTTTCCAAAGGTTTCAGTTGCAGTTCTCTAGTGTCACACCATGTGAAACCCGAATGTCATCAAGAACTAAAAAGTAAAATGAATTTCACTTAGCTGATGAAGTGCAACATGTGAAAATGTTATGAACTTACATGTGAAAATGTTATGAACTTTCCCTTCCAACATCATCAACACTTATTTATCACTGACACTCTTGGGAAATGCGCTCGCTGTACTGTCATAGAAGGCTGATGATGAGTGGACTGCCATAGGTGGGACAGCTGTAAAGTGTTATGTTGATATGTAATTGTGGTGTTGCTTCTATTGTTGTTAGGACTGCGAAGACCCAGACGTGTCTCATGCCCCCATTGGGATCCTGACCATCATTCCTGAGGACAGGCAGGCCTCCCCTGACTCCCTGCATCTTGAGTCTTCACGTACTGCCATCATTTTGCAAGGAAGTCTTGTCATGAATGACCTTGGAAATCTTCCACATGCCATGTGCTTGTTCTTTGGACTTATTGATGCTCGTTGGACTCATTTATGCTCTGAATTTGGAGTACACTCAACAAGTACACCTTTGACTTAATCCAAAGGGTGCTTCTCTCACTTGGACATAAATCCCTAAAACCAAAAATACAATCACTCAAAAATCCTCTGATGAAATGAGTGAATGTGATGTGACATTACGGATCAACGTTGATACCCTTACCCTTATTGGGAAAGTGATTTTTATTTCTTGTTTGATTCTTTTTTTGTTGGAGGGAGCCTCATTGCACTTGAAGATTACTAAATGGTTTTATGTTAATGAGGAGAAACATTACTTCACTTCACTATTCACTTTATTGATGTTATAATAAATGTTAGGCTCTATTATTGAGAATTGAGTTTTTGTTTCACACCAGTCAACAAAGACATTTAAACAGGGATTCTCAAAGTTTTAAAGACTGAGGGCCATTTGAAGGATTTAATATTAGACTGAAGACTGCCCTAGAAAAAAAGTCATGTCATTTTTTTTGTCCAAAAAAGTATATGGAAAACTTTGTTTCCAGGTTAGTGTGTATGTAACCACACTTGCGAACCCTGTATTTAAGGTAAACTTGTTTGATTATTAAACATTTTTTTCCATTCAAACTGTTGTCTGTTGGCTCTTTGTTTCAATAACTTAACACTTTAGGTTCATCTTACTTGAACATATCAAGGCAATCAGTTTCCTGATATTTTGCAAGTAATGTGAATGCTTAAATGTGTAAGCATAACTTTTTTTTATGAGTTGACATAAATTCACAAATTGAATAGTCATAATTGACATTCTATAGTCAACCTTACTAATGATTTTGAGTTAACACTCAGGTTTACTGCCATTATCTGAGTGGTCTAAACATATAAACATAGTTATTTATAGCTATAATACCTTAAAATGAATTAGCTACTTTATTTGGAGATTTTGAGGCAATCGGTTTCCTAACTTTTTTTAAGTAAAGTGAACTTTTTACATTTTACAGTGTGTGACTCAATGACTTTTTAACTATTTTATGATGGAGTTCATTGAACTGTTCCCTGCTAAGGGGAAGAAATTTTTTGATTCTTATTGACGTGTTTGGCAAGAGAATGGAAGCTCTCAGGGACAGGTGCTTCCTTCCACTTCTGTCTGTGATAATCCAATGATGTTTTACTGTCAAAACCGGTCGAATACGCTTTCTCGAGTTTTTCAGACAGAGAAAGACGCATTGCCACACCATGTTGAGACACTCCTCAATACGATCAAACCCGTTGATTGGATCGTGAAACATTGGACCGCCACACACTGGCACGGATCATTTCCAGTGTTGCTCGTCACACCACAGAGGGTGACGTGGATTCACGCCAACCACTATAAGAGCGTCAAGACAAAGCCAAACCTGGGGTCCACCAGTCGACAACATCAAACCGAGGAAGACGATGCACAACATCTGCATGAGGACGACTTATTTTACTGCTGCTGATGTTAAGTGTTAGTAACCTCTGACACCACAGACAGCCACGTTTCATTTCCTGGATCATCGAAAAACATTCATTATTATTGGTGTTAAGTGCTAGTAAACTCTGACTCCCAACGTTCAGGAAGAGGAAAGAGACGCAGCCAGGGAATACGGAAGACACGAATATAACAACGAACATTGGTTGCTTTTGTACGTCACAAAGGCTCCCCAATCAAAGAACTATTGCTGGTCCACTGGCAAGTGGTCGACGTGGGGAGTGAAGACTGAAAAAAATATTAAAACAGTTCCATAGCGAGGAAGAAAAGGGAAGACAATCCTTGCTTGGATTTCCGATACTGCTAATCATTGTATAAAATCTTGCATGTTGTAAGCTGGCAGAGCTTAGTGAGCTGGGCTAGACTTGCATCCAGACCGGCTTGATTATTCATTGTCTGATGAGCTCTCATAATTGTGCACAATGCATGAATAAACCTGATTGAGTGATTCTACCTGAACAGTTCTTGGAAAGAGTTTTTTTTTCCACGACACGTAGGAATTAGACTTTGTTTATATTTCAAACCATTAAAAAATACAGCTCTCATTTCTATGCTGTTTCAAAGTGGGTTTTTCTAGAGACGGAAACATACCTGCTCTCATTGTTGTTGCTTAGACAGAAAGAACAATCTTAATATTTTGAGCATGTGTTTTAGAAAACGCAGGAGCATTCAAAAAGAACAGTTCTGGGACTTGAAATTGGGAAGAGAAACTTATATCTAATCACACAACTCAATCTGAAATCAGAATGGACGTCAGAGTGAACCAGGACAACAAATTAATTGTGATCTAGGAGCACCCTTGCGCTATCTAAAGTTCTTAATGATTTTGGGTTAAAAAACAAATATGACGTAGGTCTAATTAAATAAATAATTCGATTAATTAAATTGGTTTGCTTTTGGATTTGAAGGAAAACTATGGTGACAGCTCAATTATCTATAATGCTCTAACTAACGCTGACTTGATGCTATTTGTTTATGGCTCTGCTTCATGTGATCCTGTTACTGTTTTTATTATGTGACTTACTGCCATCTCCGTGACTCAATGACTTTTTAACTTACATGCTGTTTCAAAGTGGATTTTTCCAGAGACGGAAACAGACCTGCTCTCATTGTTGTTGCTTAGACATAAAGGTATAAGCAATCTTAATATTTTGAGCATGTGTTTCAGAAAGAAGCAGGAGCATTCACGAAGAACAGTTCTGGGTCTTGAAATTGAGAAGGAAGGGTATTAAGTGCAATACTGATATTACTTACAAACACAGAATTAAACATTGCTCAGATTGTGATAAAATTCTGATCTGCACAATATTGGATGAGTATTGTGCAGATCAGAGAGAGATCAAACAGTAAATGCACATTCTTGTACGTAGAACAAGTCGTCCTTAAACATAAAATGTATGAGAGCTGCACAAATATAACAGAGAAAATATGGAATTGATTTCTACTACTTGGACAAAAACAGTGTACGTAGAATGATTAGTTTCTTCGAGACTCATATAGGAACAAGGCTCCTTGTATCTAAGAGGTTAATAACTGAAGATAGAAACAATAACAAGATGAAGGATAAATTTAGTTACTCCATTGAGATATTTACACTGTGTAAGGATGATTTGGTTAT
Source organism: Poeciliopsis turneri (assembly GCA_922788865.1). Lineage (NCBI taxonomy): Eukaryota > Metazoa > Chordata > Actinopteri > Cyprinodontiformes > Poeciliidae > Poeciliopsis > Poeciliopsis turneri. Next base: position 320,814 of record CAKLNU010000807.1, read on the forward strand.
TTTAGATGAGGAATTTGTCAAGAAACAATGCATTAGTAGAATGCTGCTTGTTACAAGAGTAACAAGAAAGATTATGTTAGTAAAAAAATACCAATGTAATATTTTAACTGTTTGATTTATTAGTAGTTATCGCTAAGGAATCGTTATAATAAGAAAATTATATCTTTTTTTAACTACTCGTTATATCATGAAAACAAGACAAACACTGTTAATATTTTAACATGAAACACAAAATAGTATGCACCAGAATATATTATTAAATGTAATGTTTTTTTACTCTTCGTGACTTTATCAGTAATTAATAAAGAGACAAGCCTGTCCAGCTCAACATCATCATGAATTAAATTCAGTTTCTGTGGCTGGCTCCGTCTCCTGTTGAAACTCAGAAGTGCAACAGAGTTGAGCTCAAGCTTTTTGTGTGGGCCATGTTGAAATATATTTTCAGAATTTGCTGCTGGCCAATAAAAACTGGTAGTTTTGACACCCCTTTGCTATCTGAAGTTCTTGATGATTTTGGGCTAAAAAAACAAATATGACGTAGGTCTAATTAAACAAATAATTCAATTAATTAAATTGGTTTGCTTTTTTCGATTTGAAGGGAAAATATGGTGACAGAACATTGCAGAACATTTTCCACTGGTTCAATGCTAACATTGAAATAGTAGCATTGAACCAGTGGTTCAGTGGTTCACAATTTACTTCCTGTCATACTAGATCACAGATTAGTTTGTTGTCCTGGTTCACTCTGAAGTCCATTCACCCTCTTCCACTCTTCAATTAATTTCTATTCCTCACGAAGCAGTTTTCCATCCACTCCAAAAACTCATACAATGGTTTTCAAGCCAGCCATTGTTGAATCAGATGAGTTCATGGGAGCCGTTGCTCTTCTTGATATATTTTATCAGCCTTTCTGGAGTTCAGCTTTCGATATCAGAGATGGTGAATCTAGTGGCACATTGATACAGTAACCATCATCAATGCTTGAAACCACTACAGATCAGATTAACTGAAGCTACAGGCGAAAAATGCTTTAGTTGGAACTTCTCCCTACAAGCACTGGAAGGTCAAAATCAAGTTTGGTAAACCACTTTCCTCTCCTGAAGCAACTTCACCGGCACCCTGTAGAAGAACGAGCTGTATTGTGCCTCTTGATTTGAAAAGAATGACATTGATCATTGATCATTTTCCAACATGGGAAGCCCAACAGAGATGGAAGCACTGTTCATTATGTTGATTAATAATAAATATTTCCATATTTATTTATTATCAGACGAGGGGATTGTCATGGAATAATTACAAAAATGTCACATCTGCAAGTCATGTCATATGAAATGCTGATCCACTGGCAAGTGGTCAAAGTGGGGAGTGAAGATTGAAATAAATATTAAAAGAGTTCCAGAGCGAGGAAGAAAAAGAAAGACAATCCTAGCTTAGATTTCCTATGCTGCTAATCATTGTATAAAAATGTACATGTTGTAAGCTGGCAGAACTTAGTGAGCAGAGTTAGACTTGCATCCAAACCGACTTGATTGTCTTATGAGTTCTCATGATTGTGCACAATGAATGAATAAACCTGATTGAGTGATTCTACCTGAACAGTGCTTGGAAAGAGTTTTTTTTCCACGACACGCAGGAATTAGACTTTGCTTTTGTTTCAAACCATCAAAACTACAGCTTTCATTTCTATGCTGTTTGAAAGTGGGTTTTTCTGTAGACGGAAACCGACCTGCTCTCATTTTTGTTGCTTAGACATACAGGTATAAGCAATCTTTATATTTTGAGCACGTGTTTTAGAAAGATGCAGGAGCATTCACGAAGAACAGTTCTGGGACTTGAAATTGAGAAGAGAAACTTATATCTAATCGCACAACTCAATCTAAAATCAGAACAATTTATAACAACGAAAATAAAGGAAAAAACTAACATATCAGATGAAACAAAATGTTAATTGAAACATAAAATGCCAAATTAGAACATGCAGAAAGGACAGGCATCTGTTTTTTTGTGAAACATAAACATTTCTATAATTTGCCAAGCAGTATAGCAAATCTAAGCTAGGATACTAGCCTAAAAATATTAATAATTACATTCCTTAAAACAAAAAAAAACATTACACATCATCTTCAACATCACTCGAGGGCAAAAAATTCTAATAATCAGTATTTTATTATGTAACTTATTGCCATCTCTGTGACTCAATGACTTTTTAACTATTTTATGATGTACTTCAGTGAACTGTTCCCTGCTAAGGGGAAGAAATTATTTGATTGTTGTTATTGACATGTTTAGCAAGTGAATGGAAGCTCTCAGGGACAAATCCTTCCTTCCACTTCTGTCTGTGATGATGCACTTACTGTCAATACCTGTCAAAAACGCTCTTTCGAGTTTTTCAGATGGAGAAAGACGCATTGCCACGTCCTACCGAGACGCCATCCATATGATCAAACCCGGTGATTGGATAGTGAAACATTGGACCTCCACACGCTGGCACTTTTGACTCATTTCACTGAGATAAAGCTATTTTGGCATTATATAGTTTTATGTTCATGAAACACAGGAAATTTTCAAACCATCAAAATACAATGCTTCTCAGAATTTCTATGCTGATTCAAAAATTATAAAGCTGAAGTTTAAATATTTTGCTTAAAATTACACAGTTGTGCATTTTTGACTTATTTCACTGAGATTAAGCGTTTTTATACTAACCTTAAAATATCAATAATTACATTACTTAAAACAAAAAAAAAAACATGACACATCATCTTCAACATCACTGGAGGACAAAAAATCCAAGTTATCAGAGTAAAAACTAGACAATACAAATTGGTGCAAGATGAAGGCGTGATCGCTGCCATGATCTTATCTTTCCATTTCTTCCTGTCTCTGGAATTCTTTTAATATTTATTTAAGGATGATTTGGTTATTTTAGATAAGGAATTTGTCAAGAAACGATGTATTAGTAGAATGCTGCTTGTTACAAGAGTGACAAGACAGATTACGTTAGTAAACAAATATCAGTATTATATTTTAACTTGGGGCTGCATAGTGGCGCAGTGGGTAGCGCTGTTGTCTTGCAGCAAGAAGGTCCTGGGTTCGATTCCCGGCCTGGGGTCTTTCTGCACGGAGTTTGCATGTTCTCCCTGTGCACGTGTGGGTTCTCTCCGGGTTCTCCGGCTTCCTCCCAAAGTCCAAAAACATGACTGTTAGGTTAATTGGCCTTCCCAAATTCTCCCTAGGTGTGAGTGTGTGTGTGCATGGTTGTTTGTCTCTGTGTTGCCCTGCGACAAACTGGCGACCTGTCCAGGGTGACCCCGCCTCTCGCCCGGAACGCAGCTGGAGATAGGCACCAGCAACTCCCGACCCCGTTAGGGAGAAGGGTCAGAAAATGGATGGATGGATGGATGGCTGGCTCCATCTCCTGTTGAAACTCAGAAGTGCAACAGAGTTGAGCTCAAGCTTTTTGTGCGGGCCATGTTGAAATATATTTTCAGAATTTGCTGCTGGCCAATAAAAACTGGTAGTTTTGACACCCCTGCGCTATCTAAAATTCTTTATGATTTTGGGCTAAAAAAAAAATATGACGTAGGTCTATTTAAATGAATAATTAAATAATTTAAATTGGTTTGCTTATGGATTTGAAGGAAAACTATGGTGACAGCTCCATTATCTATAATGCTCTAACTAACGCTGACTTGATGCTGTTTGTTTATGGCTTTGCATCATGTGATCCTGTTACTGTTTTTGTGACGTGACTTATTGCCATCTCTGTGACTCAATGACTTTTTAACTATTTTATGATGGACTTCATTGAACTGTTCCCTGCTTAGGGGAAGAAATTTTTTGATTGGTATCATTGGTATCATTGACGAGAAGTGAATGGAAGCTCTCAGGGACAGGTGCTTCCTTCCACTTCTGTCTGTGATGATGCAATGTTGTCTTACTGTCAAAACCGGTCGAATACGCTTTCTCGAGTTTTTCAGACAGAGAAAGACGCATTGCCACACCATGTTGAGACACCCCTCAATACGATCAAACCCGTTGATTGGATCGTGAAACATTGGACCGCCACACACTGGCACGGATCATTTCAAGTGTTGCTCGTCACACCACAGAGGGTGACGTGGATTCACGCCAACCACTATAAGAGAATCAAGACAACGCCCATCCTGGGGTCCACCAGTCGACAGAACATCAAACCGAGGAAGACGATGCACAACATCTGCATGAGGACGACTTATTTTACTGCTGCTGATGTTAAGTGTTAGTAACCTCTGACACCACAGACAGCCACGTTTCATTTCCTGGATCATCGAAAAACATTCATTATTATTGGTGTTAAGTGCTAGTAAACTCTGACTCCCAACGTTCAGGAAGAGGAAAGAGACGCAGCCAGGGAATACGGAAGACACGAATATAACAACGAACATTGGTTGCTTTTTATGCGTCACAAAGGCTCCCCCAATCAAAGAACTATTGCTGGTCCACTGGCAGAGTGAGTCGACGTGGGGAGTGAAGACTGAAAAAAATATTTAAACAGTTCCATAGCGAGGAAGAAAAGGGAAGACAATCCTTGCTTGGATTTCCGATACTGCTAATCATTGTATAAAATCTTGCATGTTGTAAGCTGGCAGAGCTTAGTGAGCTGGAGCTAGACTTGCATCCAGACCCGAGCTTGATTATTCATTGTCTGATGAGCTCTCATAATTGTGCACAATGCATGAATAAACCTGATTGAGTGATTCTACCTGAACAGTTCTTGGAAAGAGTTTTTTTCCACGACACGTAGGAATTAGACATTGTTTATATTTCAAACCATTAAAAAAATACAGCTCTCATTTCTATGCTGTTTCAAAGTGGGTTTTTCTAGAGACGGAAACATACCTGCTCTCATTGTTGTTGCTTAGACAGAAAGAACAATCTTAATATTTTGAGCATGTGTTTTAGAAAAGCGCAGGAGCATTCAAAAAAGAACAGTTCTGGGACTTGAAATTGGGGAAGAGAAACTTATATCTAATCACACAACTCAATCTAAAATCAGAATGGGCGTCAGAGTGAACCAGGACAACAAATTAATTGTGATCTAGGAGCACCCTTGCGCTATCTAAAGTTCTTAATGATTTTGGGCTAAAAAAAATATGGCGTAGGTCTATTTAAATGAATAATTAAATAATTTAAATTGGTTTGCTTATGGATTTGAAGGAAAACTATGGTGACAGCTCCATTATCTATAATGCTCTAACTAACGCTGACTTGATGCTGTTTGTTTATGGCTTTGCATCATGTGATCCTGTTACTGTTTTTGTGACGTGACTTATTGCCATCTCTGTGACTCAATGACTTTTTAACTATTTTATGATGGACTTCATTGAACTGTTCCCTGCTTAGGGGAAGAAATTTTTTGATTGGTATCATTGGTATCATTGACGAGAAGAGAATGGAAGCTCTCAGGGACAGGTGCTTCCTTCCACTTCTGTCTGTGATGATGCAATGTTGTCTTACTGTCAAAACCGGTCGAATACGCTTTCTCGAGTTTTTCAGACAGAGAAAGACGCATTGCCACACCATGTTGAGACACCCCTCAATACGATCAAACCCGTTGATTGGATCGTGAAACATTGGACCGCCACACACTGGCACGGATCATTTCAAGTGTTGCTCACCACAGAGGGTGACGTGGATTCACGCCAACCACTATAAGAGAATCAAGACAACGCCCATCCTGGGGTCCACCAGTCGACAGAACATCAAACCGAGGAAGACGATGCACAACATCTGCATGAGGACGACTTATTTTACTGCTGCTGATGTTAAGTGTTAGTAACCTCTGACACCACAGACAGCCACGTTTCATTTCCTGGATCATCGAAAAACATTCATTATTATTGGTGTTAAGTGCTAGTAAACTCTGACTCCCAACGTTCAGGAAGAGGAAAGAGACGCAGCCAGGGAATACGGAAGACACAAATATAACAACGAACATTGGTTGCTTTTGTACGTCACAAAGGCTCCCCAATCAAAGAACTATTGCTGGTCCACTGGCAAGTGGTCGACGTGGGGAGTGAAGACTGAAAAAAATATTAAAACAGTTCCATAGCGAGGAAGAAAAGGGAAGACAATCCTTGCTTGGATTTCCGATACTGCTAATCATTGTATAAAATCTTGCATGTTGTAAGCTGGCAGAGCTTAGTGAGCTGGGCTAGACTTGCATCCAGACCGGCTTGATTATTCATTGTCTGATGAGCTCTCATAATTGTGCACAATGCATGAATAAACCTGATTGAGTGATTCTACCTGAACAGTTCTTGGAAAGAGTTTTTTTTTCCACGACACGTAGGAATTAGACATTGTTTATATTTCAAACCATTAAAAAATACAGCTCTCATTTCTATGCTGTTTCAAAGTGGGTTTTTCTAGAGACGGAAACATACCTGCTCTCATTGTTGTTGCTTAGACAGAAAGAACAATCTTAATATTTTGAGCATGTGTTTTAGAAAACGCAGGAGCATTCAAAAAGAACAGTTCTGGGACTTGAAATTGGGAAGAGAAACTTATATCTAATCACACAACTCAATCTAAAATCAGAATGGACGTCAGAGTGAACCAGGACAACAAATTAATTGTGATCTAGGAGCACCCTTGCGCTATCTAAAGTTCTTAATGATTTTGGGCTAAAAAAAAAATATGACGTAGGTCTATTTAAATGAATAATTAAATAATTTAAATTGGTTTGCTTATGGATTTGAAGGAAAACTATGGTGACAGCTCCATTATCTATAATGCTCTAACTAACGCTGACTTGATGCTGTTTGTTTATGGCTTTGCATCATGTGATCCTGTTACTGTTTTTGTGTTACTTATTGCCCTCGCTGTGACTCAATGACTTTTTTAACTATTTGATGACGGACTTCATTGAACTGTTCCCTGCTTAGGGGAAGAAATTTTTTTGATTGGTATCATTGGTATCATTGACAGAAGAGAATGGAAGCTCTCAGGGACAGGTGCTTCCTTCCACTTCTGTCTGTGATGATGCAATGTTGTCTTACTGTCAAAACCGGTCGAATACGCTTTCTCGAGTTTTTCAGACAGAGAAAGACGCATTGCCACACCATGTTGAGACACCCCTCAATACGATCAAACCCGTTGATTGGATCGTGAAACATTGGACCGCCACACACTGGCACGGATCATTTCAAGTGTTGCTCACCACAGAGGGTGACGTGGATTCACGCCAACCACTATAAGAGAATCAAGACAACGCCCATCCTGGGGTCCACCAGTCGACAGAACATCAAACCGAGGAAGACGATGCACAACATCTGCATGAGGACGACTTATTTTACTGCTGCTGATGTTAAGTGTTAGTAACCTCTGACACCACAGACAGCCACATTTCATTTCCTGGATCATCGAATAACATTCATTATTATTGGTGTTAAGTGCTAGTAAACTCTGACTCCCAACGTTCAGGAAGAGGAAAGAGACGCAGCCAGGGAATACGGAAGACACGAATATAACAACGAACATTGGTTGCTTTTGTACGTCACATAGGCTCTGTGACAGCTGTCCCTGCTGTCACACAGTAAGGGTAATTGTTTTCTGTTCTTCTTTAATATTACTTTATATATTTGTTTGTAGTTTAGATTTTTATCTTTGAAATTTGTTTTTATTAATTTGACCAATTTAGTTAAACATTTGTAGTGGACCCATTTAGTTAACTTTATTTGTCAGTTCTTTGTAATTTTTGTTAAATGCACTAAATTTCTTTTGTTTGAGTTGCCAGTTTCCTCTGCAGCGGTGGATGGAATTACAAAGATGATTTCCAGCTGATGCCCACTGGCTGTCAACTTTCCAGTGGGTTATTCCATCTGCTTGCCAGGGGAAGGAGAAATTTGGTTGTTTAGTTTAGTTTCATTATTTCTTTAGTGTTTTTCTTTTGAAAGTTAGTTTAGTTCTAATATTAATTTAAAGATTTAGTAATGTATCTCAGTATTTTTTTTTTTTTTTTGTAGTTTATTATTCCTTTGTTTGTTTAGGTCAGTTTTTGTTTGAGTTGTTTGTGTTACTACCTGAGTTGTAGTTTGTTATGTTGACCTCAGTTTGGGCCCAATTTATCATTTTGAAATTATTTTTGTATTTTTTGTAATAAATTAATATTTCTTTTGAACTTTACTGAATGTTTCTCTGGCTGGTTTGTGGGAAAACCTCACATTTGGTGTCAGAAGTGGGATTTTACCAGCCAGAGTACAAAGTTTTTTTCTGTTTTTTTTTGTCCCCCATTACCAACCCTGACGATTGGAACATGCCGCGTGGTGGAAGGAGTAAACGAGACAATTTGGTGGAATTTGAGGGAACAGCAGGCCTTGGTGACCAGACTGATTACACTGAAGGAGAAGCATCTGGAGGACCTGGTGGCACTGAGGGTGAAGCAGGAGAAGAACCAACATATGCAGATCTGATCAGTATTCTTCGTACTCACATGAGCCAGCAGGAAGCACAGAACAGAATAATGAGAGAGGAAACAGCTCATCAAGATGAACGGTTCAGGACTCTCCAGCACCAATTCAGTCTTTTGCAGTTAGAAGTGCAGGCCTGTACTTCTGCCACACCCGAACCTGCTAAGCTGGAAAACTCTGATTCAGAGGAGCCAGAACCCCAGGAAAAGAACCTCCCACCAGGAGATCATAAAGCCATCTCTACTTCAGGTCAGTTTCGATCCTTCTTGGAGCCTAAACTGGAAAAGTTAACAGAAACTGATGACATTGAAAATTTTTTAATGACTTTTGAGAGGATTGCAATTTCATGCAACTGGCCAGAGAATGAATGGGTCTTTCAGCTTGTTCCGTTTGCTCACGGGAAAAGCTAGAAGTGCTTATGTACATATGGACATTGATGAAGTGAATGATTATATATCTGTCAAAGATGCAATTCTTAAGAAATATGACATTAACCCAGAAACCTATCGCCAGAGATTTCGTTCTGTAGAAGTGGAGCCTGGAGAAACTCCTAAGGAGCTGTATGTAAGGCTAAAAGAGCTGTATCAAAAGTGGATCCAACCTAAAGGTAAAACAGTGAAGGCTATTGGTGAAACTATTGTTTTGGAGCAATATCTCTGTATGCTGTCTCCTGAGCTTCAGGTTTGGGTCCGGGAACATGATCCTCCAACCGCTTCCAAAGCTGCTTCCCTGGCAGAGGTGTTTGTGGCTGCAAGACATAAAGGACAACCATGGAGTTACTCTTCTTGGAAGGCATATAAAGATACATGCAGAGCTTTGCATCCTGTACAGCACCATCAAAGGGGTGTGTCTGCTGGGGGTAAGGCCTCCCTAAGAGAAAACCAGTCAGTAAGCACAACACCTAAGCAATACAATAAAGTGCCTGTTTGTTACTTGTGTGGCCAAAACCCATGTTTTGTGTCCAAAATGTGGGTTTTGGACACAAAACCCATGCGTCCAAAGAACCCTCCTAAACTCACACAACTGTGTTGTCCCATTTAAAAGTGACAATTGCATCACTTTGGACAGTCTGTGAAATTGAGTGATAAAGTTAATGGGAAAAGTGTAAAGGCCTTAATTGACACTGGAAGTGTTCAGACACTTGTTGAAAGAGAGCTGGTTCCAGCTAATATAATCTGCACATCTGATACCATCCCTATCTGCTGTGTGCATGGTGATGAAAGGTCATACCCCACAGCAGATATTTATATTGAAGTGAAAGGACAATTATACCTGTTGAATGTTGGTGTTGCAGAAAATCTCCCCTTTCCAGTAGTATTGGGTGGTGACTTGCCTGTTTTGTTTAACTTGCTACACAAACCACAGAACTGCAATGTAGTAACTCGTTCTCAAGCAAAACAGCCAGAAGAGTCTCCACCAATTCTCAGTGTGCTGCCTTTTTATGATGCAGACTTGGATGCGCAGCCTGGAAAATCTAGAAAATCATGTCGACAAAAGAGACGGGAGAGGTTTCTGCATACACCTGTTACCTCGACAGAAGGGGTTCAGGATCTGCCCCAGAGTTTTAAGGTGCCTTTAAATATGGCTCAAATCCAGTGTGATGACTCCAGTTTGGCTGTTTTTCAGAAAGCCAAAGGACCCCAAGAAAAATAACCACAGAGGTGATACTGAGGAGTTTGTTCTACAAAAAAATATCCTTTATCGCCAACAGGGGGCATCTCGGCAGCTTGTGGTCCCTAAGGATGCAAGAGAGACGGTGCTTAATTTGGGCCATTCAATTCCCTGGGCTGGCCACCTAGGGATGCAGAAGACCTTGGCTCGCATCAAGCGCCATTTCTACTGGCCTGGATTACGGACTGATGTTGCCCAGTTCTGTAGGACCTGCCCTCAGTGCCAATTAACATCCAATAAGTTCCCTTCAAGAGCACCACTGCAGCCACTTCCCCTAATCGACACACCTTTTGAGCGCTTGGGAATGGACATTGTGGGTCCACTTGAAAGAAGCAAATCTGGACACTGATACATGTTGGTGATAACAGATTATGCAACTAAGTACCCAGAAGTGTTCTCCCTTAAAGACAATTAAAGCAAGAGCTGTGGCTTTCTCTTTGGTGCAGCTGTTTTCAAGGGTTGGCTTTACCTGTGAAATTGTGACAGATCAAGACACTAACTTCATGTCTACTCTCCTAAAGCAGGTATATCAGCTGCTGGGGATTAAGGGTGTTCGAACTACCCCTTACCATCCACAGACAGATGGACTCACAGAGCGTTTCAACCAAACACTGAAGCAAATGCTGCGTAAGTTTGTGGATGAAACCGGCTCCGATTGGGATCAATGGCTGCCTCATCTCCTCTTTGCCTATAGGGAAGTACCACAGGCCTCCACTGGGTTCTCCCCTTTTGAACTTTTATATGGCCATGAGGTGAGGGGACCTCTGGAGACCTGGGCTGGAGAAGAGGGGAGGGAGGGGCCTGTTAATGTTATCTCCTATGTTATACAGATGAGAGAGAGGCTACAAAAGATGACAGCTTTGGCCCAGCAGCACATGGCAGAAGCTCAAAAGTACCAGAAGGTTTGGTATGACAAATCAGCCTGACAGAGGACCTTTGTCCCAGGTCAGAAGGTTTTGGTCATGCTACCATCCTGTGAGAGCAAGCTTCTGGCCAAGTGGCAGGGGCCATTTGAAGTTGTGAAACAGCTTGGACCTACCACCTATCAAATTATTAAATTGGGACAACCGCATTCCACCAAAGTGCTACATGTGAACCTCCTTAAGGAGTGGACAGAGCGACCTAAAATGGGGGCGGAAGTCATGCTGATTAGAGCTGTGGAAGAGGAGGAAGCTGTTGATGATCAGTACCTACCCTCGTCGGCACCAATGGAGCTTGACTTGAAACATCTGTCAAGTGAACAAACTACAGGTCAGAGCATTATGTAATCCTCAAATATTTAAAGAATATCCAGGTCGTACAGACATTCTTGAACATGAAATTGTGTTGAAAAGTAATCCTAAAGTTAAACGTCTGAGCTATAAGATTCCAGAACGCCTGCTCAGCTCCCTGAAGAGAGAGTTGGAATTGATGCAGTCCCTTGGGATTGTTGAATCATCCAAAAGTGAGTGGTGTAATCCTGTCGTCTTGGTGCCAAAGAAAGATGGAACAATACGCTTCTGTATAGACTTCAGGTACCTTAATTCTGTGTCAAAGTTTGATTCCTACCCTACTCCTCACATCGATGATATGGTCAGTAGATTGGGGCAAAGCTAAATACCTCACAACTATTGACTTGTGTAAAGGTTACTGGCAAGTGCCCCTTTCTAAGCAGTCCAGGGATTTGACGGCCTTTCGGACTCCTTGGGGACTCTTCCAGTTTACAGTTTTGCCCTTAGGACTGCATGGCGCACCCGCTACCTTCCAAAGGCTTATGGATCAGGTACTGCGTGGATGTGAGGACTATGCCTGTGCCTAACTTGATGATATTGTGATATATAGTAACTCATGGGAGGAGCACCTTCAACATTTATAAGAAATTTTGGGCCACCTCCAAAGTGCAGGTTTGACCATTAACCCAGCAAAATGTGTCTTTGCACAAACAGAGACAGAGTATCTGGGTTTCATAATTGGAAATGGTGAACTTAAGCTACAGGTTCGCAAGATTCATGCCATTGAATCCTGTCCCTTGCCTCAAACTAAAAAACAATTGAGGTCATTTCTAGGGATGGCAGGTTTTTATCATAGATTCATTAAAAACTTTTCAGCCAGAGCTTCCTCGCTGACGGACATGACTGGATCTAAATGTCCCAGTAAAGTGCAATGGACGGAAAAGACTATTGCAGCATTCCATGATATTCAACAAACACTGGGTCAGAGCTCTGTCCTGAAGTGTCCTGATTTTGACAGGTTTTATTCTACAAACAGATGCCTCAGAAAGAGGTATTGGAGCAGTCCTCCTGCAAGGTGATGAGGCTTTACAGCCTGTAGCTTTCATAAGCCGTAAGCTACACCCCAGAGAAGTCCGTTATTCTACGGTGGAAGAAGAAGCCCTCGCAATAAAATGGGCCCTGGATTCCCTGAAGAAGCCTGCTTGGAAGAGAGTTCATTCTCCAGACTGACCATAAAGCTCTCCAATGGCTGCAGCGTTGGGAGGACACAAATGGTCGCATTACAAGATGGGTTCTTGCCATGCAACCCTTTCGCTTTATAGTGCAGCACATACCTGGCAAGCTGAATGTGACTGCAGACTACCTCTCTCGTTGGTGTGAGGACCCTTCTGAAGGGAGGGGGAATGTGACAGCTGTCCCTGCTGTCACACAGTAAGGGTAATTGTTTTTTTTTGTAATAAATTAATATTTCTTTCGAACTTTACTGAATGTCTCTCTAGCTGGTTTGTGGGAAAACCTCACATACTGATAACTATTGTGAGTGGTCCTGACATTAATATGATCAGGCAGTATTATCGTGCATATATATATATATATATATATATATATATATATCAAACAAGTAGCCCTTTGTGTTGCTCTGTACCTGTGAAGTAGCTCCCAGTCTCAAAAAGGTTGAAGACCCCTGGTCTAAACACTAATTTAATCTCCTACAACAGCTGCTTTCTGTGTGAACTGTTAGGAACACAGAAATAATATAACACTTTCTTGTTCAATATACATCACTCATCCTGTACGACTAACAATTTTATTTCACTTTTTTCCAATTTTAAAAAAGTCACAATATTACAACAAAAAAATCAATTACTTTTATTTGCATAGCGCATTTCAGCAAGTTGGTAGTTCAGTTCATTCTAAAAAGTTAAATATCATAAACACATCATTGAGCTGTAATAACAAATTTTGCATTTTGTCAAGTGCTGTCCTTAAAATCATTGTTACTCGTTATATTATTGATCAATTTTACATTAGTTATGTTTCAAAAGCAACTCTAACCAGCTGGGTTTTTATCCTGGAATTAAAGGAGCTCAGCATTTCAATGGTTTTACAGTTGTTTCAGCCCCTGGCTTCTTGGGACTGTGCAGGATTTTGTTATGCAGGTTCAGCTGTGATGACGCGTCATCTCCTGATTGGCTACCTGGAAGCTGCAGGAGCTACACCCCCTCCAGCGTTTGCCTCACCTCCACTTCACCACCAATTCATGACAAATACATATTATTCAGCATTTATCATCATTTAATCGTCTTTGTTTCTCTATGATGACAAAACTGCCAGATTACATCCCCTCCTTCCAAATTACCAGCTGCAATTTAAAAAAAAAAAAAGCAAACAACCGCTCGAAAGAAAAGAAGGACATCTGCCGAGAAATCTCTGTAAAAGTGAAAGACAATTCTTACAATGTCAGATTTGGCAGTCTGATTAGAAAGTTTGTTATTTGGTACAGACTTTATTCTTTCTGCACCAAATAAATACTTGCAATTTTAGCACACAGTCATTGAGCTCATCTCACTTCCAAACTTCGTAGGTCAACCAATGTGATTATCCATCTTGTGACAATATTCATTTATGTTGAAACGCGTGAACATGTTGCCAATGGTAACCTTTCACCTGTCCATTGAACTTGATTTCTTGGACTAAAGCTATGTAAGCTTCATTTGTTTCAGCAAACTACTCATGCATTGACTCAGGGACAAGTCCAACTCTTAAGACCTTCTAATATTGCTGTAATTTTTAGGCATAACCGCCTGCCAACATATCTGAAGCAAATGAAGACTTTCTTGCCATAACGCTATAGAGGTGCATGATTTTCTAAGGAGGAGATACTGTATTCTAATTTAGGTTTGCTGTAGTGGGGATCCCTATTAAAGTTGGAGGACTGGACTTGGTCACCCCAAATTGAATTAACATTTTGAAACTGCAGAACATTTCTAAAAACATGTATTTCTGAAAATATTTGAAATTGTTATGCCTTTTGGGGAATGCTTAGTGCTATGAAAATAAAGGGAGGCTGTAATAATCATCACCCATGTAAATTTTCTGTTTCAGTTCTGTGATGATTTTAAGATAGTTGTGAAGTGCACAATATTCAGAGACTGAGGTCCAGACAAAAGTCAGGGAGCAAAACAATCTTTAATACATCTGCAGACGGAGAGCAAAAAACACACTGCATTAGGCACAAATTAGATTCGCTCTGACCAACTCAGAGGTGCATAGTTACTTTATTCATCTCTCTCTACTACCAAGGCGGGGACTCGATCTCCTAAGACCAAACAAGAGAAACAAAGGAAAACATACGGAACCTTGTACGCTCATTCACTGCTATGTCTACGAAATGTGAAAACTAAAAACCCCATCCCCATGCGGGGAAGGCCACGGGAAAAACAGCAAGTTCCCAAAACAACTATCTGGGAAAGTTTAGCGACCCTGGGAAACTTACTTCAGTAGACACATCTTGTTTCATTAGTTTGTACCCCTCTCCCTGCTGCACAGAAAAACACCTTGACTGTGATACAAAAAACATTACATTTATATGACTCATAAAGGAACATCATTTAATATGAATAAAACTTCTTCACATAGTTTAGCAGCTTTTTTTTAAATTAACAAGCTCATAACTAAACTTGTCACGCTCAGGCACTGATGGACGCAGGGACTGCACAGAGAATACAGAGCAGGTGTTTATTAGGAGATAAACTTGTTCTTAGTCAGACAGGCCAGGGTCAGAACCAGGGAATCCAAATCAGGATCAGGCAGTTCCTGATCTCCGGGGCAGACAGACAGGGGATCAGAGCCTGCGGGTCCAGAGTCCAGGTCAAAACGGGTATCAGATCTCAGGGTCAGACAGACAGGGGGTCAAAGCCAGGAGGTCCTTATCCAGCGGAGAGGGTCAGGAATTGGGGACAGAAGAGGCAACTAGGCAGAGACAGACAGGTTAGATTCTGGGCAGTTAGCTCAAGTTTCTGTAGCAGGTCTGAAGGTGTTACCGCTGAGGGTTTAACAACAATCTGACGCCGTGCAGGGGGAGTTCCGTCCTTATATGGCAGCAGCTGGGCATCAGGAGGATGATGATCAGGTGCGAATGGTCACAGCTCAGCAGCAGCTGTGACAAAACTGATGCTGTTATCTGACTTATGTAAAGCTCTTAGTCTCACAGAACTAAAATAAGAAACAAATATTCAACATAATTTGAGCTGTATTTGTAGCATCCCTGCACCTATGAAACAGAACCATGTTATTGTCTCATTAAATGTAAGAGACCACGTATAATTATTAAATGTGTATCTTGAACTATTTTTAATTAATGTTTGAAATGACAAATAAATGGCTTTTTTCATATGACAGAGTTCATCTGTGGCAGTTCCTAGAATTCTATTTCCATCATTTTCATATACTTTACCTAGTGGTTAAATATTATCCTGTGAAATGAAATATTTTTCACAATTAAATTGGCTGATCAATCAATCAATCAATCAATCAATCAATCAAATTTTATTTGTATAGCACATTTCAGCAACAGGCATTTCAAAGTGCTTTACATCATAAACACAAAAACACAAAGTCATGCAACATAGAATAAACAATACATTGTTCCATCATTTAATTTTTAATTGATTACATTTCAAATAAAACTCTAAACAGGTGCATTTTTAGTTGAGATTTAAAGGAAGTCAGGGTTTCTGCTGTTTTACAGTTTTCTGGAAGTTTGTTCCAAATTTTTGGTGCATAGATGCTGAAAGCTGCTTCTCCTCTTTTGGTTCTGGTTCTGGGGATGCAGAACAGAACCAGAACCAGAACCTGAGAGTCTGGAAGGTTGATTCAGCAACAGCAGATCTTTAATGTATTGTGGTACTAAACCGTTCAGTGATTTATAAACTAACAACAGTATTTTAAAGTCTATTCTTTGAGCTCCAGGGAGCCAGTGGAGGGACTTTAAAACTGGTGTTATGTCTCTATCTTTCTGGTTCTAGTGAGAACATGAGCAGCAGCTTCTGGATCAGCTGCAGCTGGAGGATTGATTTGTTGGACAGGCCTGTGAAGACGCTGTTGCAATAATCAATGCGACTAAAGATAAACGCATGGATGAGTTTCTCTAGATCTGGCTGAGACATTAGTCGTCTAATCCTGAAGATGTTCTTCAGGTGACAGAAAGTCCATCACTACTCCCATGTTTTGGCCTGATCTCTAGTTTTTAGTTGTAATAACTGAAGCTGTGCATTGACTCTAGATCTATAGCTCTAGATCGTTCCTCTTTAGGTCCAAAAATGATGACTTCAGTTTTGTTTCTGTTCAGTTGGAGAAAGTTTTGGCACATCCAGACATTTATCTGTTCAAAGCATTTATTCAGTGATTGGATGGGGTCAAAGGTCACCCGGTGACATCATAATGTAGAGCTGAGTATCATCTGCATAGTTATGGTAGCTAACAGGAAATATCCTGTTATAACCTGAGCTAGTGGGAGAATATACATATTGAATAAGAGGGGTCCTAGGATTGAACCTTGGGTTGCCCCACATGTGACCTTTGACCTCTTTGATGAGAAGTTTCCAATTGAAACAAAGAAATGCCTGTTCTTTATGTAAGATTCAAACCAGTCGAGCACCGAACCGGAGAGTCCAACCCAACTCTCCAGTCGATTCAGTAATATGTCAAAAGCTGCACTGAGGTCCAACAGAACCAGCACAGTCCGTATTTATATGGATATCATTGAATACTTTGACTAGGCCAGTCTCCGTGCTGTGATGAGCCTGAAAACCAGATTGGAAAGAGTCAAAGCAGTTGGTCATCATGAGGAAACTATTTAATTGTTTACCCAGTTTTTTCAATAACTTTGCTGACGAATGGGAGGTCAGAGGTCAGAGGTCGGCCTGTAATTCTGCAGTAGTGATTTGTCCAGTCTTATTTAATCACTGCAAAACAAGAATTAGAATGATCCATCTTTAAAAGCATTCTTTTAGTTCCTGTATTACAAATCAGTTATTCAATATAAAAGATAACACTACTGCTCTTGTATCAAGAAGTAACATTCATTTTCACAGATGTGGAGAAAATAAGCACTAATTATTGAGAGAATACCACATACAAAAACAAAACTGAATTCTGACTTTAATCAAAAAAATTCTGAGATAAAGGTCAGAATTATTTCATGTTTTCCAGTGGCCCTATTCTCTTCTGTACTCTTACGACTGTAACGTTTGAAAACTGAAAATAACGTTCACCACTAACAAGTTTTTGAATCAACTGATTCAAAAACTATACCGTATTTGATTACAATAAAGCAAATTCACAATTCTGACTGATCAATATTAGAAATATTCTATTTACAAAATAAACACACCTTGTGCCTCTATCAAAGCCGCTAATAACAAGATACATTTTTATAACACTGTTGCAACTTATCTTCCGTTCCTTCTGTTGCCAAGCTGCCACTGCACAACATAAACAGCAGAAGCTGTCTCATCAAAATAAAAGCATCAAATCAAAAACTGGAAGTCAACCATATACTATACAAAACAAGATAAAATAAAGGCAACAAGCACCAAAAAACTGAATACAACAAATAATGAGCCTAACCCGGGTATTATTTACTAAATATATAGACATTAGATATTTAAATATCTACGGATATTTAAATATAGCTCCCAGATATGGAAATATTTAGATATTTCCATATCTAAATATCAAATATGTAAGTATCTATGGATATAAAATGCAATTCTATATGTCGAATATACAGTATACAGTATAGTAATATTGTATTCACAAATATAAATGGCAATATGTCCATCTTACTTGTGAAACATTATCCTTCTAGATCTTTTAGTTTTTATATGAGTAAGAAACACAATGAAAAACGTTAAAAAACAATTCATGCCAACCACTTCTTTTTCTTCGTGGTTTGCACTAGCTGCAATATTCAACTGTTGATCGAGTGACTCGTGTGATGCATAAAAAGTGTTTCCATCACAGTTTCGTGATAGAAACCAGTCTTTACACTGAAAAAAACAACTCATCCTGTTTTTTTCAGGAAAACATTTATCAAAAAAAAAATTTTTTCGAAACTGGTGTTTTTCCATTCAGTGAATATTCTTTTTCAAAGTACGCATTTATATGGTCAGTTGTAACCCAGCCAATTGATAAATGCCCACCAGTACTGCAAACTTCAGCACTCTGTTTTTGTTTTTGTCTATCTAATAAAATCCTATAATAAGCTAAGAAAATGGATCGACAATTGGCAGTTACTCCCACTCTCATTAATTGGTCGCATTAATATTATCAAAATGGTTGTACTTCCTAAGTTTATTTATCTCTTCCAAAATATCCCAATTTTTATTCCTTCTTCCTTTTTTAATACATTGGATTCAATTATTATGCCATTCATTTGGGCATACAAACCTTCCCGAATCTCTAAAGCGCATTTGCAGAAATCTAGATGGTAGGGTGGCTTTGGCCTTCCGATTTTTCGGCACCTGCAATGCCTGAGCTTGGACATTCTGGACGTCATGCTCTGTTGAGGCGGGGACTCCTTCCGTCTCCCTCCCTGGCTGGCCTCAGATTGAATCTCATAACTTGTTACTACAAACTTCTGCTTCATTCCCTGCAATATTATTCTCTAAACCAGATATCCCCCTCAAGAGGCTCACGTCTGACTTCATACTTGGGAACTCAGTTAAAATTTTGACACAAATAAAGAGGGTCTTGAAACTCCCAGACATGTCCATTTATGCCCCTTTGTGTCATAACCCCTGCTTTAAGCCGGGCCTCTCGGATCCTGCCTTCAAACTCTGGTCAGGCAGGGGCTTCTCCTCTCTCAAGGATCTTTTTATCAATAAACAGATCTCATCATACCCTCAGCTACAGTCTAAATTCAATTTGTCCCCAAATGATTTTTTTCGCTATTTGCAGGCTAGGAGTCTCACAAACCAACTTGCTTTAAACACAAATCAGCGTTCAGCGCAACATGTTTTTTATTATCTTCTTATTAAACCCCCCACTTCCAGACATCTAATCTCACTGTTTGTGAATGTTTTCTTTATGCTAGCGTTGTCCACTCATACCAGAGATGCCTGGTCCAAAGATTTGGGAGCTACAATTTCCACTGCGCTCTGGGACCGCGTGCTGTTGGGGATAAAAAACTGTCTGCACTACTCTAAAGCGAGATTGAATAAAATATTCCCAAGTCATTCAAGTGCATGTGACAGATGTGGACACCCTAAGGCTACTCTTGGACATTGATTTTGGCACTGCCATTATTTAACAACCTTTTGGTCTGACATATTCTGTCTCTAG
The DNA here is from genome assembly GCA_922788865.1 of Poeciliopsis turneri. Classification (NCBI taxonomy): domain Eukaryota; kingdom Metazoa; phylum Chordata; class Actinopteri; order Cyprinodontiformes; family Poeciliidae; genus Poeciliopsis; species Poeciliopsis turneri. Next base: position 340,495 of record CAKLNU010000807.1, read on the forward strand.
CAAACTGCATACAAACAACAGATACCTACGGAGTGTCTTGTTGCTCTGTTTGGGGTATCTGACTCCTGCTCTGCTCTGCCCTTGTCTATTCGAGAGGCTCTTGCTTTTGAGATGGTTGTGGCTAAACGTGTCATTCTTACAGAGTGGAAGTCTGCCTCACCTCCCTCCTTTAAATGTTGGCTGAATAGCATGGCTTCTTGTTTACACCTTGAAAAAATACGCTACACTCTCAATAATATTGTACCCAGATATGTTGGCACATGGGTGCCATTCCTTGAACATTTGAGTAAAACCACTGGACACGGTTAGTGGCAGGCTAAACTCTGCTCTGTGGCAGTAGGTGGGCCTCCCGGTTGGTGCATAAGTGACTTAATACACCCTGATGCATTCATCTCCAGCAGGAGCTGAATATTTTATTTAGTTCTTACTTGTTTTATTTGTACATATTAACCTTCCTTTTATTTTTTTTTATCTTTTATTTTTTTCTGTTTCCCCCCCCATCTATCTATATTTGCTGATCTATCTTCTATCCTTAATAACCTGGGGTGGGTTGGGTTGGGGTATCACTGTTTTTGTTGTTTATTTTCTGGTTACATAAATGACAGTTGGACAGTCGCAATCTGGAATCTATTTGTAACTGTGTTTGAATTCACTCACTGATGATGACAATACAGAAGATCCCAATTCCAGCGTCAACCTACGCCAACTGGTCATCGCGGTCTGATCGACAATCCGGATATCATTGTATTTTGATAACTGTCCTGTTATCAAAATACAATACAGTTTTGTTAATTTGTCGATAACAATAAATATATTAAATAAAGTTAAAAAATATATATATATGTGACATTTTAATCATTAAAAATGTGATAAATATTTTTTTTCCTCTGTGTATTTTTAAGGCTGAAATGTGTAAAATAAAAGATAGATGGGAATACTGTAGATTTAATAAAAATAATTTGACCTTTTTTTAAAAAAAAAAAAAGTCCTATACGTACAGTAAACATAATGTTATTAGATATGCTTGATGTGTGTGTTCATGCCCTGCCCTCTCGTATCAGATCTAGAGATATATAGACGGCTAAGCTCATATGAGAGTGCCAGCACGCTATCACATCACATGAGGAAAGAGCTGAAATGGAACCTGGTCCTGTTCCACCTCACTGCTCACACCATTCTCCACCCCAAGATGTCCAGAACATTCCCATGCTTATGGAAATAGGAGAGCAAAAACTACATTCACTGGCACATTTCCTCCCATCCGTCCGTCTGTCTCCTGTCTCTGACTACCCGACCAGTCGCATATCTGAGCTCTCATCCAATCTCTGTGTGAGGTCGTTTACTGAGATTTATTGAAATGGATAGGAAGCGTGTGTGTGAGTAACGGGCAGATTTCATGGCCTGCTGCCTTAGCTAATACCAAGGCTGTTCCAGCTCACTGGGTCTCCATCAGGACCCTGCAAACAATTAATACACGCCACAGGTGGTCAGCTTCAAATGTGTGACAGTGAAAGGAAACTGGTTTTAAAGCCATGCTCTGCCTGTTGAAGGAAGATTAGCTCAACTGGAGCAAGAGGAGAAGGTCCAGAGAGGCTGAGTGCGTTTCAACAAAACCATTTTACATCAGACTGTTAGGGTCAAAAATAACATTACAAGAATAAATTCAACAGCATTTCTGCTGTTGAATTTATCAAAATAATTAAACTTACAAAACTGAATACTTTGAAAAACATTGTCAGCATTGGCTAGCATGAGGAGCAACCAAACCTGCAGCGTAGGAAGACAACACAGCAGGGGGCCATGGGACCTGGAAACAGGAGGAAGTGACAAAATGGGAGGAATATACACTGAGGAAGGTGATTATTAGAAACATAAATCAATGGGGAATTCTTAAAGGATGTTGTTTTGAATATGGACAGGTTGGGGCTTTCCTATGCCTCCTGTAGATGTGTGTTGGTTCATGTGTCTGGTGTTTTTCTAGAGTGGAGCAGAGCTACACATGAGCTTTAACACTTTCCTGCCATTCCTCGTCTCTGCCATGATCTCCTCATTTACCCCTCCATCAGTGCTTCCTCGCCCATCATCATTTTCCCTTTTAGTAGCAGTTCTGAGAAAAAGGCTTTGAAGGACTTAAAAGGCTCTGATGTGATTCACACTGAAGGATGAAGAAACCATCGAAACCATAGAGACCATAGACACCATAGACCAGGGGTGTCAACATCCAGTCCTCAAGGGCCACTGTCCTGCAACTTTTAGATGTGCCTCTGCTGCACCACCTGAATAGAATAATTAGGTCATTAGCAAGACTCTGGAGAACTGATCTACACAAGAAGGAGGTAATTAAGCCATTTCATTCCAGTGTTTTGTACCTGTGGCACATCAAAAAACTGCAGGACAGCGGCCCTTGAGGACTGGAGTTTGACACCCCTGCCATAGACACTGTCCAGGTCAGGGAGGAAACGGAAGTCAGAATTTCTCTATGTCATTATGACTACTCTGGCTTTTATTTGTGTTCCACATTGAGCAGATTCTTTGGTAGCTCTACAGAGAAATAGAAAGATCTTCTGAGCAGATTGTCTCACAGATGGCCCGGAAAAGGAAGTTTAAACCAGGGATGGAAATTAAAAATTCACCAGCCACTGATTTTTTTCTTCTTTCAATTACAAACCCAACAAGTACAAGCAAATTATACAAAATGTATGATTTATTCTTAACTCTATGAAAACCAATTTACTGACAATAAGTTTACCGTACAGATGTACATGTACAGAATAATTTAAAATTAAGCATAGACACCTTAAAAGGCTTGTAGTGCAAAAAGTTAATGTGAAGTAATTGCAATGGCAGACTAACTACACAACCCTAACATTCTTTCAATCATATGTTGAAAATTTCCAAAGTTTGGAAACACCTCTCCTTTTTTCTGTTTTTCTGACAACCTGGAGCTTAACATTAGCTTGCCCTTCACATACCTGCCGTCCTGCCTGCATGAAACTTTTTCTTTATGAACATTTTCACTCCTTTTTCCCAAGCAGCAGCAGCTAATCTGAACTCTTCCTCAATCTGTTCCTGGTCACGTCTCTGATCATCCTCCTCAGACAATAATAAAGCCCCTGAATCACTAATCCCCTCTCCTTGTCTGCGACTGAATCTCCTCCAATGGTCAAAGTCCATCCATGTATCCATCTATCCATCCATTTTCTTCTGCTTTATCCGGGGTCGGGTCACGAGTGTAGCTGCTTCAGAAGGGAGGCGCAGACTTCCCTCTCCCCAGCCACCTCTTCCAGCTCCTCCGGTTCCCAGGCCAGCCAAAGAACACAGTCCCTCCAGCGTGTCCTGGGTCTTCCCTGGGGCCTGCTCCTGGTGGGACGTGCCCAGAACACCTCACCAGGGAGGCGTCCAGGAGGCATCCTGACCAGATGCCCGAGTCTCAACTGGCTCCTCTCGATGTGGAAGAGCAGCGGCTCTACTCTGAGTCCTTCCCGGATGACCGAGCTTCTCACCCTATCTCTAAGGGAGAGCCCAGCCACCCTACGGAGGAAACCTATTTCGGCTGCTTCAATCCATGATCTCATTCTTTCAGTCATGACCCAAAGATCATGACCATAGATGACGGTGGGAACGTAGATCGACTAGTAAATCGAGAGCTTCACTTTTTGACTCAGCTCTCTCTGCACCACGACGGACCGGTACAGATGCTGCACCAATCCGCCTGTTGACCTCCCGCTTCTTTCTTTCTTTATTCTTGAACAAGATCCCAAGATAGTTGAACTCCTCCACTTGGGGCAGGACCCCCCCAGAGACCATGGCCTTCACACTTGGCTGCGAACGGAGCGGTCCTGATGAAGGACTGCATCATCTGTGAAAAGCAGAGATGCGATACTAAGGCCACCAAAACAGATCCCCTCAACACCTTGGCTGCGCCAAGAAATTCAGTCCATGGATGTAATGAACAGAATCTGTGACAAAGGACAGCCCTGGCAGAGTCCAACTCTCACCGGAAACAAGCCCGACTTACTGCCGGCAATGTGGACCAGACACCAGTCATACAGGGACCTGACAGCCTGTATCAAAGGACCCGGTACCCCATATTCCCGGAGAACCCCCTAAAGCACTCCCCGAGGCCTAACACCTTCTCCAAGTCCAAAAAACACATATAAATCGGTTGGGTGAACTCCCATGGACCCCCCAGGACTCTGCTGAGGGTGTAGAGCTGGTCCAGTGTTCCACAACCAGGATGAAAACCACTCTGCTCTTCCTGAATCCGAGGATCGACTATCCAACAGACCCTCCTCTCCAGGAGCTAACATGTTTAGATGTCAAATCAAAAGGGAAAATTCTTTTAGTAAATGGATATATTCACAGATACGCTAGCTTAATTAGTTCTATAATGACTTTAGAATTAAGAGAATTAATTAGAAATAGCAGTTGTCTCAATTGCTTTAGAAACTCTATAAAGTCATGCAAAGTTATGGGCAAAATTATAAACAAAGGCAAGATAAAAGATGGAAAATTAAAATATCCACTTTTGTTTCTCCTCATTACATTAAAAGTCAAATAAATAAAACAGGGTTTTACTGCAGAGAGATATATAGACACCCTTTCATCAAACTCATTTTGACAGGTGGCCACGCCCCCTTTTTAACCGGAAGTCCCGCCTCCCCCCCCCCCTTAATTGAACATTCCTTAGACATCTGGTATGCATCTTAGGGTTTTTCTGTTTTCTGTCTGTTTATTTTTAAGACAGAAAAATGTCTAGAGACAACCGCTCTCCTCATGTCATACGATATCCTCACCTGCGGCGCACCGGTCTCAATGCAAAGGGGGAAAATCGTATGGGGAGATCCGTTAGATTCTAAAAGGCTCATTCTCATGACCTCAGATCGCCAAAGGTCGTGAGATATTGGAATATTACCTTTCATGTTTTGCGCGGGAGATGTCTGACTGTGATTTCAGCGGACCCCCAGCTGTTAACTGGATATAGATATCGGAGACAGAAGACTAAACAGAAGACTCTGTTTAGTCCCTAAACAGACCCCCTGCATGGTCAAAGGGGACAGAGCGGCGACCCCCCCCCGTGTATGAGCGGTGAGATGCACTCTCATTAAAAAGAGGCAGGGTGAGGCATTAAGAGAACGTCAGTTAAAAAGAGGCAGGGTGAGGCATTAAGAGAACGTCAGAGAACAGAACAGCAGCGACAAGTCCGACTGACTTTCGGTATAATATAATTCGTAAACTTGTTAATTTTTAAGACAGAAAAAAAGTATTATTGTGAATCATGTCTGGTTTTGCTGCAAAACAGGTTATTCCCGATAGACCTTTATTAAGTTCGCAGTGTCAAGCTACGCTTTTCGATCGTAAGTAAAATTCTCTCTATTTTAAAAAAAAAAAAAGATTTGCCCAGAATTTTCCAAAATGTATCCTCGCATCATTGTGATTGCTACTTTCGTTCATTTTTTGTCCTCCTGCTGAATCAACACTGATCTTCCCAGAGCTTCATGCTTTCTCCAAAATAGTAAACGCCGATTTAAATACATTTGAAACTCATAAATTTTTCTCAGTAACACATGCTAGTGTGAAACATATCAGTGAAAGTTTCTCATTTGTAAATTTATTTCTTCAGAATATGTGACACTTATTAAACAGACCTTACTGAGGCTACTCATATTTAAGTTTTAGCTTTTCTCAGAGTTGAAAGGTTTTTTCTTTCTTTCTTTTTTTTTTTTTAACACTGCACAACTACGCTCCGACATGATGAACTGTTTTGTTACCTTTATCATTATCCACTACTTTTGTCTCTAACTCATATGCAGTATGTTTCTCGGCCCGAATGATGCTTTTTCATCCATTCATCATTTTATACACTTGAGTGTGTTCAGTAACAAAATACAGATTTTGAATTTTCCGTTACTAAAGCTTATAAATGATCAATGTAAACCATCAGTCTGTATTCAAATAGTGAATACAATCCATATTATTTAGATTTGATGTTTTGATGTGTGCACTTGGATTTCTATCGATTTATTGAATGATGGTCTGCGTAAATATGTATCAAACTGAATGGCCATTCAAGTTTTATATAGTTTTTATTTCTTTTGGTATTTGTTTCACAACTTCAAATATATACTGGCTATCAACCAACAATTGAATCAGTGAATTTTATTTATTTATTTTTCTTCTTAAATACCCCCTCTCGCATCTTCTGACAACTAGCTCAACTTATGATAACATTAACTAAGTTTGCTATTGGTGCACCTTACCTAAAAACAAATATTAAAAAATAAAACATACTCACTACACAACCATGCTGCAAGGGTTGATCACAACATGGTGAATTATCTTGTTACCGTTGAAATTATCTACAGCTTTTGTTCCTTGCTTCTCATGATGCTATCTGTTCACTAATGTTCACTAATGTTCACCTCTTGTAAATGATAAACTTATTAATGATCAATGTGAAGCATCTGTATGCGATAAAGAGGATTATATCAGTCAGATGAAGTAAAAAATATCATAATACTCAAAGCAATCAAAAAATATATTGATCTGAAAGGTAATTTCTCCTTTTCAGGGAGCTTAGACTGAATGAAAGGATTGACTTTCTTTAGCCCATTAAATTTAACCTTAGCAAAGTTTTGCAGTAAAACAAACAGGTCCTGAGTTTGAAGCCTGAATCAGATGCCTTCAGCCTTCTACTGAACCTGGACTTCGGTCTTTCTCACTGTAACATAAAAGTTCAAGCGAACATTGCTTAATTATCATCAACTTGTTGTTTATACTCATCTTAAACCAGTGGTTAAACGGAGGAATGTTTGGATTTAAAAAAAAGAAACTTTACAAGTTAATCTATTTAAGTTGAGTCCAGGCAACAACTAAAATAAAATAAAAAGAGAACTATTTGAAAGTAGTGAGGATTTTGTGTGGTAAAAGTTGCAACATTTTAACATGCCCAGACACTAGGCCTTTTCTGCTCAAGCAAACCAAAAGGTTTTGAACAGGATAACTATGTCAAACAATGAGACCGTGCATCTTTATTGTATGTAGCAAATATATTGCTGCTGCTGTAGGCAGAAAATAAAAGAAGTTTTGCAGAGAATAATATTCTGGATGAGTTTAAGAATATTGTTTGCCAAAATCACACAGTGTAACGACACTTGTATTTTATATGTTGTAGTAATTTAATCTTTTGAGGCAATTGGTTTGCAAAAATGTAAGTAAATCTAACCTATTTTCCTGCTCTACATACTTAGCAATTTGTCAGTTAGCTTCTCAGTCTGAATTTCTGGGCAATGTCTTTATTCAGTCAACTCTTCTATCCTGTACTTCCTGAACTCCAATATTCTACTATATCCACTCTGTGAAAATATGATTTATCCACATGCTCCAACACTTTATTACTGAGACGGAAAGAAGCAGCAGCAGCAGTAGGAAGTAAATATGTTTTGATGAAAACTGTTACCACCCAGCAGGAAACAAGATGGTGCTAAACACAATTACTGATCACATGGTGTGTTTGAAAAGTTTAATGGCTTATGCTCATAAGCTCTCTGCTCAAACTGGCATTCTTTAAACTAACCTTATTCAAAGGGAAAATTCAGGGTCTGGAATGGCAAAACAAGGTTTGCTGGTAGAGCCGATTGGCCTGGCATACACACCATTTGATACTGCATCCTATCAATATGGAAGCACATTTTTATCTGAATCATTTCCAAACACGCCTTAGAGGTGCATATTGCACCTCTAAGGCTTTCATCTCGTCTGAATCCTCCTTCACACTCAGACTTGAGTCAGGCATTAAGAAATCCAAATCTCTGATAAATACTTTAGATAGAGAATCTGGATATTCTATCTAAATTCCTTCCAGAGTTAGATTTCATCTTTGTTTATGTCTTGTTTATTGATTCAATTATTCATGGAAGTGTATTAGTGTACTTACTAATAAATAATTTATTAGTTTTGGGCAGATAAAGTGTTTCATAGTATATTTCATCTCCTATGAAGGAAGCAGATTAGCACTGATGTATTCATGTCAATTTTACAAACTGAGAAATATTACATTTTGTTTATGAGCCTGATATGATGTGTGGTGTGTGATTTCAGCTTGAGCTGGGTGAACCTTGCCCAGTGACAGCACTTTGAACAATGCAGGAACAAACGGATGTAGACGATGGCCGAATATGATGTCAAAGGAACACTTTATTTGAGTGGTTGTGAATAAGACAACCACTCTTATTCACAAAAGTGAATAAGAGGTGTTATGTTTATAACCCTGTCATAAACATGACATAACACCTGTTATGAACATGACATAACACCTGTTATGAACATGGGTAAGTCTTCATGAATATTTATGACTGTTGTCACAAAGTGTCATTCGATAAATCATGACACTTTTAATACAAAGTTGACATTATTCAAAATGTCTTTGTTATAACAACTTGAGATTAACAAAGAATTCATGCCCTGACAAATTTGTTATAAAAGTATGACTGATGAAACTTTTAAAATTCTGTAGTTTTATATGAAAGCTGAAGTTTCATCAGTCATACTTTTATAACAAATTTATGTCGGATAACAAACACATTTTGAATAATGTCATAATTTACCAAATGACACTTTATGACAACAGTCATAAATATTCATGAAGACTTACTCATGTTCATGGCAGGGGTTATGTCATGTTTATGGTGGTGTCATGACAGTCTTATTGACAACCTGCCAAATAAAGTGTTACCGATATCAATACCACATCTTTGAGTATTGTCAATACCAGTACTGACATGATAAGATAGCAGAACAATAATTTTACATATTTTACCAGAAGAGGCATGATCAAGTGATCAATAATTAGCAGTTGTCTGCATTTGGATACATTCGGCTATCGTAACAAATTTTGCTGGACTATAAACAATCCCAGTAATTATTGCGATCAACAATTTTTGGAGACTGTTTTCAAATATATAACATAATAGTGCAAGCTTGCCTTCTCAAACATTAACAAACTTTAACTTTGTAAAAGAAAACAAACAAAAAAAACTTCACACTTGAACTGGTAGGACATTTTAAATACCCAAGCAAAATATCCATCCATCCATCCATCCATCCATCCATTTTCTTCCACATATCTGGGGTGTCAAGAAAATGCGAGATCATCCCACTTCCCCATGCTGGAGATTTTAGTTAACAGTAACAATGAATAAAGTTAACTTTAAAATAAGTCACACAAATCACATCTAGACCCAACAGTTGACCCAGACTGCAATAAAATAAACCTGGTTGTGTGTGTTGTTTTTGTCTCCTGCAAACTTGGCTTTAATTATACTTATTTTTTCTATCTAATCATAAGAAATCATAGAGAGAGAGAGATGAGACAGGAAGAGCAGGTTTCCTGAAAAAAGAGGAAGTAAGTTTCCAGCTTGCAGAGTTATACAAATAGCTGAGACCAGTTTTTTATTTAAAAGCATAAAAGTTAAAGGATGAAATCTAAACATTTTGAGTAATTAGATAAGATTTAAAGTAAAGTACTTATATTAATATTGGATTACTTATAACAATACTTACATTTACACTTACATTCATGGGAAAACTTACAAGTAAAACAAGTAACTGTAACTTTGGTATCAAATAATAATAAAAGAGTAATAAGTTGTGGTTATCATAAAATTATAAATGAATGCTAAATCATAGAAACTAAAAAGGTTTATGAATGTGATTCTAACATTCAACTTGAAATGGTGTAAAACATGTAACTGCTATTAAAGATCACTGATGATGTGTTGAAGGAGGATAAGTAGGTGAAAGGTTAGGGGTGAAATGGGGACTAACAGGAAAGCACAGATGACCAAGGCCTTATTTGGGCATAGAAGGACATGGGAGGAACGTTGAGCAACCCTGAGACATTAGCCAAGACATCAGGACAAGATGTCTCTAAGACAGTGATGGAGATGAGTACATCTGTCCAAACAAGTTACCCAATAAAGCGAGCACAGCAACAGTGTTAGCCAATGAAAATGCACCGAAAGCGGGTATAAACCCTATATAAGGGGAGAGCAAAAGAAGAATCTTTGGTTGGATCCTCCAGGCAGCTTCGAGTCAAGATCGAGACGGACAAAGATCTCTGTAGCTGAAGAAGAGCCGAGGCCACAGAGCCGAAGACTGTCTGCGCATGGGGACCAACCCATCAGCCCTGCAACATGTGGCTTCAAATCGCACTTCTCTCATCGGCTGGGTTCAGACCCCAAAGGAAAAGATGAAGACCAAGAAAAGGATGAAGACAAAGACAAAGGCAAAGATAAAGATAAAGGCAAAGATGAAGATCAAGGCAAAGATAAAGACCCAAGTCGTGTGTGACCTCACCATCGATGCAGAGATGACAGCTCATCAGACCAATAGAGATCCCTGTCTTCAACAATCAACCTCCTTCTCCTGCTGCAACACTTTCTTCATCATCAGACCAGTTCTGGGGTTGGAAACACCAAACTCCGTCCGTCTCTCTCAAAGGTTCCCTTTTTAGTTCTTAGCATCAGCGTTAGGGAAAGATAGGCTAGATGATTGATTTTACTTATTTGATTATTTCTGCTACTGAATTAAGCTGTACTGACCCTTGCAAAATTGCTTTACTAATAAATATTTAGCATTAAGAAAATCTAAAAGATGTTGTGGACATTCAATTAATGAGTTACCTCAAAGTTCTTTGATGGTAGTAAAATAGCTATGATGTTTGATTCTGGGGAAGAAAAGTAGAAAATGTTTTATAGGTTGCTTTAGCCCAAATTAAAACAACATCCTAGGGACTCGCCAGAGTCACTCAAACCAACCTGATTCAGTAACAAGTGCAAGTTGCAAAACAGAGAAGAAGCGACGGTTAACAGATGTGCTCTGTGAAACTAGTTGGCTGTATGCTGCTCAGTCTGGCTAATTCACAGGGGGAAGAAGGGTGAGACATCTGGATGTAGGCCGTAGAAATCAGGCGAATTCTTTCTCAAAACCAGCTTAAACAGAGTTTACTTTAGTTCTGGATAGGGTAAATCCCAGCAGATTTAGGAAACTCAATTGACCCGTTAGATGGAGAGCTGGTAGCACATCTCCCTTCTCAGAAGAGGAAGTAGTGACTGAGAGAGTAGAGAGTGAAGGAAGGGGGTGGGGGGATGTCGCGGCAACAACAGGGGTCAGGTCGTGGGGGTAGCAGCTTCAGAAGTGAGGCCCAGACGTCCCTCTTCCCAGCCACTTCTTCCAGGTCTTCCGGGGGGAATCCCAAGGCGTTCTCAGACCAGCCGAGAGACATAGTCCCTCCAGCATATCCTTGGGTCTTCTTCGGGGCGTCCTCCCGGTGGGACGTGCCCAGAACACCTCCCCAGGGAGGAGGTGGCATCCTGACCAGATGCCCGAGCCACCTCAGCTGGCTCCTCTCAACGTGAAGGAGCAGTGGCTCTACTCTGAGTCCTTCCCGGATGACCGAGCTTCTCACCCTATCTCTAAGGGAGAGCCCAGCCCTACGGAGAAAAACCATTTCAGCCGCTTGTATCCGAGATCTCATTCTTTCGGTCATGACCCAAAGCTCATGACCATAGATGAGGGTAGGAATGTAGATCGACCGGTAAATCGAGAGCTTCGCTTTTTGACTCAGCTCTCTCTTCACCACCAGTGAAGATGGAACGGTACAGCGCCCGCTTCACGGCAGACGCTGCACCAATCCTCCAGTCGACCTCCTGCTCCCTTCTTCCCTCATTCATGAACAAGATCCCACGATACGTGAACTCCTCCACTTGGGGCAGGACATCCCCGTCGACCCAGAGAAGGCACTCTACCCTTCTCTGGCTCAAGACCATGGCCTCGGACTTGGAGGCACTGATCCTCATCCCAGCCGCTTCACACTCGGCTGCGAACCGCTCCAGCGAGAGCTGCAGATCACGTCCTAATGAAACCAATAGGACCACATCATCCGCAAAAAGCAGAGATGCAATCCTGAGGCCACCAAAACAGATCCCCTCAACACCTTGGCTGCACCTAGAAAAACTGTCCATAAAAGTAATGAACAGAACCGGTGACAAAGGGCAGCCCTGGCGGAGTCCAACTCTCATCGGAAACAAGCCTAACTTATTGCCAACAATGCAGACCAGACTCTGACACAGGGACCTGACAGCCCTCAAAGCTCCAAAGGACGAAGCGACCACCAGGAAAATAAAAGGTATCCCAAAAGTGCTTATTGTTGGAGATGAGGCAGTAAAGGGAATCAGTGACGTTTGTAATCCCAGGAAAAAAAGAGTGATGTATTTTCCTGGTGATACTGTGTCTGATTTAACCAACAAACTGCTCTCTCTAACCACCGATCAGCCAGATATTGAGACTTTAGTTGTGCATGTTGGAGCCAACGATCTAGCAAAACAAAAGTCTGAGATTCTGAGAAAGGACTTTAACATTCTTCTGGACACTATGGGAAAACTGAAAATGAAGTTATTTCTCAGTGGTCCAATTCCATCACCTCAATGGGGAGACGAAAAACACTCCAGGCTGCTCACGATCAACAAATGGCTGATTAAAAGCTGCTCTACCAGCTCAGTGACCTTCATCAATAACCTCTGGATCTATTGGCAGCGCTTTCACCTTTTTGGAAGAGGAGGACGCAATCTTAATAAACATGGGACAAAGCTACTCACTGCAAACCTTTTCTATTTTATCAACAAGGACAGCAACAGGATCACCGCTTCAGAAGAACAGGCTCAAGGATGTCTGACTAGGATGGAACGCTCCCCGGATCAGGAACACGACATTCCAAAACAAGCTGATAAATCGACTGGAGATGGAGCGACTGCTTCCCTCCCTGCTTCCCCCCTCCCTCTCTGCTCCTCCAATCTTTCACAGGATTCAATAGACACCAATGAAGAAATGTCTTCCGGACCAGAGTTTCTTAAATTTACAGATGGAATGAATCAACAGGTTCGCCTCAGCACGTCTCTCCTTAGCACTCAGCAGCAGACCTCACTTCATTTAAGCCACCTGACTTCCCAGAGGATCCATCACTCTGTGTTTCTGAGGTCAGAGGTCGGGGACCAGATATTATCTTTTCACCCGTCTTCCTCCAGAATGCATCTGGCCCCCCGGAAATGCAGAACAGGACATTACCTGTCCGGATCACTACAAGAAAATTTACAAAAAATAGAAATATGAAATACAGCGGTCCTAATTCGAATCTCAGAGTGATTCCCGGCCTAAAGGAACCTCAGACTGAAAATCTTTTTGCCTCCAAGTCACTTAAAGTCACTTAAAGTAGCACTTTTAAATATCAGATCACTCTGTGCTAAAGCTCTGTTAATTAATGATTTTATCACTGAGTATAATGTTGATGTTATGTTTCTGACAGAAACATGGTTGAATGACGATAATGACCAAATTGTACTAATTGAATCAGCGCCTCCTAACTACAATATTTTAAGTGAGAATAGAAAACATAAAAAAGGAGGAGGTGGGGCTTCTATATTTAAGAAAACCATAAATTGTAGTAAAATCTCTTTGGGTCATTTCACCTCTTTTGAGTATCTTGGAATTCAGGTTAAAGGCTACAAACGAACTTTGACACTAACTTTATACAAAACTCCAACATACGTGGAAAATTTCTTTACTGACTTTAATGATCTTCTATCAATCATATGCATTGATTATGATTGTTTAATATTTTAGAAAATTTTGGTTTAACACAACATGTCAAACAAGCAACACACACTCAAGGTCACACACTGGACCTGGTTATCAGTAAGGGTGTGAATATTTCCAATGTCTCTGTAACTGATGTCGCCTTGTCGGATCACTTTGCTGTTATCTTTGAAGGTTCTTTATTCTTTGACCCACTTGGACAAACAGCTACTGTCACAAAACGTTCTTTCACAGAAAACACAGCAGAAACATTTAATCAAATCTACTCTTCTTACTCACCCTTAAGCTGTAATGATGTAGATAAGCTGGTAGATGATTTTCAGTCTAAAGTTTCATATATCATTGATTCCATTGCCCCAATTAAAGTAAAGGTTGTGTCTGGTAGAAAGAAATCTCCATGGAGAAATGCACAAACAGTTCAATCTGCAAGACAACTCTGCTGCAGGGCAGAACCAAAATGGAGTAAAACTCAACTTCACGTTCATTGTGACATCTATAAAGAAAGACTATGTAACTATCACTTAACACTAAAACATGCAAGAGAGGCTTTCTTTGCAGATGTCATAAACCAAAACATTAACAATGCTGGAGCTTTATTTGCAACAGTTGACAGGCTCACAAACCCTCCTATGACGTTACCACCTGAACTCCAATCTAATGCTGCCTGGAACAAGTTTTCTGACTTCTTTTCAGAGAAAATTCAAAAAATCTGAGGATTAATCTGTACATCAACTCTACAGCCAGAACCACTGCTGAACCCAAACAAAACAAATACAGGAAAAATGACCCACTTTCAACTACTTAATTATAAAACCCTAGAAGAAATTATAAGTCAATTAAGTTCAAGCTCCTGCTGTCTGGATGTTCTAGATCTATAACTCTAGAACATTTCTTTAAGAAAGTCCTGCCTGTTATTGCTACTGATCTGATCCAAATAATACCTCATCACTCACATCAGGCGTTTTCCCCCAGGCTTTGAAAACAGCAATTATCAAACCACTGCTAAAAAAGAACAATCTGGACAAATCACTACTGCAGAATTACAGGCCGACCTCTGACCTCCCATTCGTCAGCAAAGTTATTGAACAAACTGGGTAAACAATTAAATAGTTTCCTCATGATGACCAACTGCTTTGACTCTTTCCAATCTGGTTTTCGGGCTCACCACAGCACGGAGACTGGCCTAGTCAAAGTATTCAATGACATCCATATAAATACAGACTGTGGGAGAACCACAGTGCTGGTTCTGTTGGACCTCAGTGCAGCTTTTGACATATTACTGAATCGACTGGAGAGTTGGGTTGGACTCTCCGGTTCGGTGCTCGACTGGTTTGAATCTTACATAAAGAACAGGGATTTCTTTGTTTCAATTGGAAACTTCTCATCAAAGAGGTCAAAGGTCATATGTGGGGTACCCCAAGGTTCAGTCCTAGGACCCCTCTTATTCAATATTTATATTCTCCCACTCGGTCAGGTTATAACAGGAAATAATATTAGCTACCATAACTATGCAGATGATACTCAGCTCTACTTTTCTGCTCTCCTTGTGTGTTTCTGAACACAATTTAGCAGTAAGCTTAACTCCCGTTGAATGAATGCTTGAGTCCGGATGTAGATTCTTTATCTCCACTTTATTTTGGTGACCCAAGCACACGTGTAACATGGAGTAAACTGTAACACAAAAATGAAAAATAGCTGCATTTAATTTATAAGAAAAAAGTCATGCTATGAAAATTATAACGCCATGCCCAGAATAAATCAACATGAATACATGAGCACCATGCAGCTATCAAATTCCACATTTACTTCACATTTTCTTAACAAATAAGACATTAAATAAAATCTACTCAAGAATATAGAACGAAAACTTACAGACGGTGATGTCGTTGACACAAAAAGCAGATTACAAGAGATGCACCTCTCAATGTGTGACTGACTGCAAACTAAATGAAGTGGCTGATTTCCTGCCCTATTCTTGACCTTCAAAATAAAATACTCAATGTGCTGTCACAAAATTAACACAAAAAAC
Organism: Poeciliopsis turneri; assembly: GCA_922788865.1. Taxonomy (NCBI): domain Eukaryota; kingdom Metazoa; phylum Chordata; class Actinopteri; order Cyprinodontiformes; family Poeciliidae; genus Poeciliopsis; species Poeciliopsis turneri. The sequence goes on from CAKLNU010000807.1 coordinate 356,174, forward strand.
TCTTTTAACAACAAATTAAAGGGCAGAACATCTACATTATGATGTCACCCGGTGACTCTGAACCCATCCAATCACTGAATAAATGCTTAGAACAGATAAATGTGTGGATGTGCCAAAACTTTCTCCAACTGAACAAAAACAAAACTGAAGTCATCAGGCCGAAACATGGGAGTAGTGATGGACTCTAACCTGAACCTTGCGAGCCACATAAAGACAGTAACAAAGTCGGCCTTCTGTCACCTGAAGAACATCTTCAGGATTAGAGGACTAATGTCTCAGCCAGATCTAGAGAAACTCATCTATGCGTTTATCTTTAGTCGCATTGATTATTGTAACAGCGTCTTCACAGGCCTGTCCAACAAATCAATCCTCCAGCTGCAGCTGATCCAGAAGCTGCTGCTCATGTTCTCACTAGAACCAGGAAGATAGAGACATAACACCAGTTTTAAAGTCCCTCCACTGGCTCCCTGGAGCTCAAAGAATAGACTTTAAAATACTGTTGTTAGTTTATAAATCACTGAACGGTTTAGTACCACAATACATTAAAGATCTGCTGTTGCTGAATCAACCTTCCAGACTCTCAGGTTCTGGTTCTGGTTCTGTTCTGCATCCCCAGAACCAGAACCAAAAGAGGAGAAGCAGCTTTCAGCATCTATGGACCAAACATTTGGAACAAACTTTGAGAAAACTGTAAAACAGCGGAAACCCTGACTTTCTTTAAATCCCAACTAAAACCACACCTGTTTAGAGTTTTATTTGAAATGTAATATGCAACGATGTACTTTTTTCCTGTTGTGGGCAACGGGCCCCGACGAATACCCGTGGTTAAACGGACGACGGAGTCCGGTGGTAACAGGCGCTTAAATTCCATGTTAAAAGGTTTTACACCTTTTCCTGTTGTGGGCAACAGGAAAAGGTGGTATTTTATTCTATGTTGTATGACTTTGTGTTTTGTGTTTATGATGGAAAGAACTTTGAAATGCCTTGTAGCTGAAATGTGCTATACAAATAAAATTTGATTTGATTGATTGTATCAAAGGACCCGGAACCCCATACTCCCCACTATAAACAGTATTGGTGCTGCACTGGTTCCCCCTCCTGAGATGCCAGAATTGCCTCGAAGCCCGCCGGTACCCATTCCAGAGTCCCAGAGGCCAAAACGGCCTGATAGGACTCGTTCTTCAGCCTGACAGCATCCCTCACCGAAGGTGTCCACCAACAGGTTGGAGGGTTGCCGCTGCGGCCACAGCTCTGGTGAGCCGCTTCGACAATGGAGGCACAGAACATGGTCCATTCGGACTCAATGTTCCCCACATCCCCCTGAATATGTTCGAAGCTCTGCCAGAGATGGAAGTTAAAGCTCCATCTCTTAGGAGATTCAGCCAGACGTTCCCAGCAGACCCTCACAACGCATTTGGGCCTGCCGGGTCTGACCGGCATTCTCCCCCACCACCGGAGCCGAGTCACCACCAGATAGTGGTCGGTGGAGAGCTCCGCACTTCTCTTCACCCGAGTGTCCAAGACATATGGCCGCAGATCCGATGAAACGATGACAAAATTGATCATCGAACTGCGGCCTAGGGTGTCCTGGTGCCAAGTGCACATATAGACACCCTTATGCCTGAACATGGTGTTCGTTATGAACAATCCATGATGAGCACAGAAGTCCAGCAACAGAACACCACTCAAGTTCAGATCGGAGGGAGCGTTTCTTCCAACCACGCCCATCTAGGTCTCACTGTCATTGCCCATGTCAGCGTTGAAGTCCCCCAGCAAAACGAGGGAGTCCCCAGGAGGGGCGCTCTCCAGTACCCCCTCTAAGGACTCCAAAAAGGGTGGGTAGGCTGAACTATTGTTCGGCCCGTAAGCACAAACGACAGTGAGAGGGAGGCTACCCTCTCGTTCACCGGGGTGAACCCCAACGTACAGGCGCCGAGATGGGGAGCAACAAGTATGCCCACTCCTGCCCAAAGCCTCTCGCCGTGGGCAACTCCAGAGTGGAAGTACATCCAGCCCCTCTCAAGGAGACTGGTTCCAGAACCAGAGCCATGCGTCGAGGTGAGACCGACTATTTCTAGCCGGAACCTCTCAGCCTCACAAACCAGCTCCAGCTCCTTCCCCACCAGAGAGGTGACATTCCACATCCCAAGAGCCAGCTTCTGCAACCGAGGATCGGACCGCCAGGGCCCCCTCCCTCAGCCACTACCCATCATACATTGCACCCGACCCCTTTGACCTCTTTCACAGGTGGTGGGCCCATGGGAGGAGGGACCCATGTTTCCTCTTCGGGCTGAGCCTGGCTAGGCTCCATGGGTAAAAGCCCGGCCACCAGGCGCCCGCCATCATGCCCCACCTCCAGGCCTGGCTCCAGAGTGGGGCCCCAGTGACCCACGTCCAGATCACGGAATCCAAAGAACTTGCTAGTCATCGGGGTCCTAGTAATTATTGCGATAAACAATTTTTGGAGACTGTTTTCAAATATATGACATAACAATGCAAGCTTGCCTTCTCAAACATGAACTAACTTTAACTTTGTAAAAAAATAATAATAATAATAAAAAAAATTCACACTTGAACTGGTTAAACATTTTAAATACCCAAACAAAACAGAAACCAATAAATAAATTTTTTATGTCTCTGAACAAAATTTTCCTTAAAAGAAAAAACTTAAAATGGAAATTAAGCTCATTTTAATTTATCATGCGACTTATTGATTACTTATAGCAACAGATTTAGAATGCAACACTGCTGGATAGAAATGTTGGGGTGGAGTAAATGCTGGACTGAACACTTCATAATTTTATAGGTATCATCGCTACCGACACCATTCAAATCACTTTCAGTTCCAGAGACGCACCGCACCCTCTGACATTGGTTCTATAGACCACTCAAATACATGCTGCACCTCAATTTCCCATTAAACCATCTTTGGTAGTTTTACCATGAATGGTTCAATTGAAACATTGAAGTCCAGGCCAAGCATTGGTCAGCAGCCATGCTAACCACTGCACCACTAAGCAGCCTGTATTTTTCCAACGATAAATCCGATCTGTTTTTCTCTCTGCAGCTGAGGCCAGCTCCTTCCAGGCACAGAAATACATTGCTATCATCCTTTAATGCAACAATTGCCTTCCTCTCTTTTTTTGTTTTAAATCAGCCATCTCTTTCTGTGTCTTAGCAAACTAAAATCAATTTGTGAGACCCATTTATTCTTTTTCTTTAATCTTTGTGACAAGCATGGGGAGATCTTTTTAAAAGTTATGTACAAGGTGCGCCAGAACACGGAGTGAATAGGACACAATATTTTATGAACAATTTTCTTAAAAACATGGCTTCAGGTCCCTGTAAAGAAAAGGGATCATGCGAGGTAAGAACAATTTTAATTATTCAAAAAAAAAATCAATAAAACATGCAGATGTAGCAAGTTTGTAAAAAAAATTGTTTATATTTCATCCCAAATCCATTTTCATTATCTATGTATATTTGTTTTTCTTGGATTTTGAGTTGTAATTTTATTTTGGTAAAGAAGCTTTTATTTTCTTGTTTTCTGTTTTTTTGCGTCACATCCCGCATGTTCGCGCTACTCTCCGAACTGCGCTTGGAAGAGGTGAGTGTATAGAGTTGTCATCAGTTTGTTTATGAAAATATTCCAGATATTCTAAGAAAAGTATGTTCGCTAACTTAATATATCTTATATATTGCTTTTTTTTTTTACTGTTTTATGTTGGTGCAGCACTGTATTGGGTGTTTGATTCCCACCATTCTGACATTTGTTGAGTTTACCAAGCCAACCTGGTTATTTTTGTTTTTTGATCGTTTAAGGTGTGTGCTGTGTGTGGGGAAAGTCGGAGCCCAGATTGCTGCACTGATTTATTTTTGTTTCAAAACAGAATAAACCTGCTAGACATCCCGAGTCCTCGTCTGCTGGTCCCTTTTTTACACAACGCAGAGTTCAAGTCGGCTACACAATACAAAAGAAAGCAAATTAGTAAATCAAAACAAAAGAAAGCAAACACTTTAGTAATTTTGATAATGCACAATAAATACAAACTAAAAAAAACCCACAAACACTTCAAGCAATGAAACAAATACTTGTTGTCCAGTTTCAAATCCCTTTCAACAGGCCAGAGGAGTCAGGCTGCCCAATCAGCCTGCACCAGCAGCAACAGCTTCAGTTGAGAGCCGCACCTAAAACAGAAAACTCCTTAACTATAAATTCAGGTAAAGTAAATTCAAATCTAAATAGCTTACCCACAGCCTACCTAGGGAGAAAGTGGATCAGCAGGCAAAGACTAGATGGAAGCCGCGACAACCTGGCTGGCATTAGCAGCTGCTCACGCCAGCAGAGCAATGCTGCAGAAACGCACGGCAGAACTCTGTTGCTTCGTGGGTTGTAGTCAGTGTCATGTAGTGAATCAGCAGAGCAGTTTTCATCAGCGGTGGTTGAAATGGAGCCATCAAAAAAGAGAAAAACTATGGTGGCCCTTCAGGAGGGCCAAACCACTTCAGCAAAATGAAAGCACAAAGTTCAAAAGCACTACAACATGAATGAAACGGAAGAGGATGGCCCAGTGGGAAACGTAAGAAATTGCTGTTTGGACTACAGCTCGTTTTTACTTTTGAACCGGAAGTTACTCTGGCTTTGACGTTCATTAGAACGTTAAAGATACATGATTTTGGTGGATGATGCACGTCTGCATTTCACTGAAATTTAAATATGACCAAGTCTGCAGAAAGTCCTGAATCTTCTTTTAAACTTTGCATTCAATTTTACTTATTTTTTGTTGCAAATGCCTGAAGAAGTGTGGCAAACAAAATGGGTCAAATTCTTTTAGTGTTGGATTTTTTTCTCCTCCCCAACTCAATATATAAAATGAAAGATTGAATTAGGAAAATCAGCGCATCACCTGAATTCATTTCAGCTGGGGTTTTTTTTTTTTACATCCTTTAAGTTCTTCTGTTCATGTAGTGCTTTTGTAATTTGTAATTGTGCTTTCAATTTGCTGAAGTGTTTGCACCTCAGGGCCACCGTAAAAAACCTCATATCTGGGAGGATTTTGAGATGACAGATCACAATAACGTTTGTATAATGTTTTCACAAGATCTGACTACATTTGCATCATTAATAGCAACTTTGTGTTAACTTATCCATCCTTTTACTCCAGGTGGAGTGTTTGCTGTGTGACAGGGTGTCATCAATGATTAGGCATCACAGGGCCATACATGAAAATAAGCACACTTCAAACACAGGAGACACCAGCCAGAGAATGACATTGTCTTATGTGTTTTAAGAGATTTCATTCATATCATATATCTATCAGTATATTATTGTGTCATTTCAATTGTTTTATATTTATGCATCTTACAGCAGGTGCTAGATGAGGTTGTGATGAATCTGCTTGTAAAGGATTCCTAACCTTTTTCAGTAGTGGAGGATGAGGGGTTCAGAGAACTCATTCATTTGCTGGATCCTTTCCTACTAGAAAGGTTTATATGTAAACAATAACAGCTAATAAATCATTTCAGTTATTTAAATTCATAATTTTGCTTTTTATCTTAGGCATTATAAAAGATGGTAGAAGAGAAATTCTACAAAACGAAAAAAAAGGTCAAAGAAGACATTCAAGTGGTGTCTGCCGTCAGCCTGACAGCAGATATGTGGACATCCATAAATATGGAGGCGTTCATGGCTATAACATGCCACTTCATTGATCCCAATGACAAACTCGGCATTGTATTAATTGGAGCGGAGCATTTCCCTTCCACTCACAATGTGGCCAGGGTAGTGCATACATGGCGGAGTGGGAAATTACTGATAAAGTGAACTGTCTGGTGTCTGATGCTGCAGCTAACATGATTACATGTGGTAAGGCATTAAAAATCAGGCATTGCTCATGGACTGAATTTATTAGTCCAAAAATCATTTGACCAGATCCCTGCTCTATGTGACCTCCACGCAAAGGCTAAAAAGAATTGTGGCATATTTCCAGTCAAGCACAAAGGTTAAAAGGTACTCAAATACAGATGGGAAGACAATCACAAAAGCTTATGACCAACGTGGACACATGCTGGAATGTCTGTTTCAACAAAAAGAACTTGTGGCCACAGCCCTTTCAATGGTCAAAACTGATATAATCCCTTTGACTTCTCAGGATTATGAGATAATTGAGAAATCCTTACCAGTATTCCCATTTTTCCAAGCAACTTCGGAGAGAAAAGGGTGTCAATAACCAAAGCACTGCACCATGCAGTGCTTACAAAGATGGCAAATACCAAAATGATGTTGCAAGACTTCTGTCTGAAAACCTATTGAGGCGTGTCAAAGAACAAGTCGCAAATATTAGTCGCATCATTAAGTGTCATGACAATGGCCATATTGCTGAACCATAGGTTCAAAACTCTTGGTTTTCTCAGTCAAAGCAAGGCACTAGAGGGAGAATGGCGACTGAAAGCAGAATGTTCTGCATTGATTGCAAGCAATGAAGGTCATCACCCTGAACACTGGCACCCCTCAGGGCTGTGTTCTGAGCCCCCTGCTGTTCACCCTGATGACCCATGACTGTCATCCACACTTCAGATCCAACCACATCCTGAAATACGCGGACGACACCACAGTGGTGGGCCTCATCCGGGACAACAACGAGACGGCCTATAGGGAGGAGGTGCGGCATCTAGTGGACTGGTGCAGAGGAAACAACCTGATCCTGAATGTCAACAAGACCAAGGAGATCATCATAGACTTCAGGAAATCCAGACCCACCCACACACCACTCCTCATCAATGACTCAGCTGTGGAGATCGTCAGCAGCACCAAGTTCCTGGGGGTGCACATCAACGAAAACCTCAGCTGGTCTCCTCACATCTCCTCACTGGTGAAGAAGGGCCAGCAGCGCATGCACTTCCTGCGCCGGATGAAGAGAGAATCCCTTCCGCCCCCCATCCTTCAGACCTTCTACAGAGGGACCATCGAGAGCCTACTGACCAGCTACATCTCCATCTGGTCTGGGAGCTGCAGGGCCTCTGACTGGAAGTCTCTACAGAGGGTGGTGAGGACAGGGGAGAAGATCACGGGGGCTCTGCTTCCCTGCATCAAGGACATCGCAGAGAGGCGCTGCCTATCCCGCGCTCACCAGATCCTCTCCGACCCCACCCACCCCAACCGTGGACTGTTTTCCCCTCTGGCGTCTGGCAGAAGGTTCCGAAGCAACTTGTGCAGAACAACCAGACTACTGAACAGTTTCTTCCCCCGGGCCATCAGACTGCTTAACGCCACATAACACCCCTTCACACACACACACACACACACACACACACACACACACACACTCACAAACCAAACCACCCCCCCATGGACATGGTCAACACACTGAACTTGTGGATTCTATAGCACCTTATTCTTATTCTCAGCTCTTATATATTTTCAGCCATATTGTATTTATTGTGTAGTGTAAGGTTTTAGCTCTGTTGCACTTGTAGCCAAGTAACGACATTTCGTTGTCAAGATTCACCTTGTGTTCTCTTTGTACAATGACAATAAAGGAAGTCTAAGTCTAGTCTAAGTCTAAGTCTAAGAGTCTTCCAGTTTGATTTTGCGCCTAGGCTTCATTTCAATCTGGAGAGACTCAGACAGAGAAAAAGGAAACCATTAGAAGAGTTTATTGACATTAATTTTAAAGAGTCTTTGGCGCTCGGGCCCTGGCTGAGGACATAGATTATCGCAAACTTTGCGATGGGCTCGGATGAGCATTCCATATGCTGAAAGGAATGTTAACCCCCAAAAAGAGGTTGAGGCCAGGGCCGAGGCCGGAGAATCAGAGACGGAAAGCACTGAAGGAGAGGATGTGCGCTGGCTTAGCTTGTGAGGTTAGGACCATAACTGAAGGAGGTGACGTGACAGTTGTCATGGAAAACAACTATTTCCAAGCACTGTCCAGGTAGAATCACTTAATCAGGTTTATTCATGCATTGTGCACAATACAGAGCTCATAAGACAATCAATCAAGCCGGTCTGGATGCAAGTCTAACCCAGCTCACTAAACTCTGCCAGCTTACAACATGTAAGTTTTTATACAATGATTAAGAAAGAAAAACAAGGGACAAGACAGTCTGGACCTGATGCAGCTGTGGAAAACAACCTTCCAACCTTGTGCATGTAATAGTTATTTTGGTGAGAGTTCACAAACATTTCATATGACTTGATTAGCAGATGTGCCTTATTGTAATTTTTACCATGACACAGTGATGGGCTCAGGTGAGCATACCAGATGCTGAAAGGAACGACATCCTCCAAAATAAGGCCGAGGCTGGAGGATAGATGATGGAAAGGTAAAGGGGAGAGGAGTTGCTCTGACTTAGCTTGTCGAACAGGCATGGCATGGCCAGAACGCAGGGCATGAAATACTGGAGGAGGAGTACCAGCTAGGGATGAAATGAAATATTGATTTCACTCAAATAAAATCAAAATACATATTATTTAATTATTATATAATAACATTTCACATAATTAAATTTAAACCTCTTCTTAGTCTCACCAATGTCTTGTAAAACACATTGTGTCTCTGACAATCTTATTTAGTGCCACACATCTTTCAGTCCCCCAAGATAGTTAATTATCTCTGTTATTGCTGTTTGTTAAATTATCAATGGAAAATAAATATCTAGCTTGCTAGCTAAATAGAAAGTAAACCCTTTGGATTAAATGTTAAAATAGAAAAGTATTGTTTCTAGATACAGTCTGTACTTTACGAATTATTCAAAGTAAAACACCACAAAACAATATCGAAGAACATATCTGAAGAACATATCTGAAGAACATATCTGAAGAACATATCTGAAGAAAATATTTGAAGAAAATATTTCTTCCTTTATCACAACAGAAGGAAGAACATTTCTGACCGGGAACAGGTCAGGAAGAGCTCAGGTCTGTTCAGGAACAGGTCAGGTCAGGAACAGGTCTGACAGGTCAAACCTGTTCCTGACCTGACCAGAGCTCTACTCCAGGCCAGGTCCAAGAATGGAGCTCAGGTCCTTTGCTGCTGTGTTTCTATGCTAGAGGTCACAAACTGATGACCTGTTGAGTTTTATTAGGCATCTTGTGGCATGAGCATTCCCACTTTAAGAAAACATATATGCAGAATGTACACAGCATCTTAGCATAATTTAGCCAAGCTCTAGATCTAGCAATGCAGTAGCAGTACTTGATTTCTTATTGTATCAACCAGGGCTCTATCTACAACAGTGAAGATTCACACATCCACATGCTGAATGCTTGGAGTGGCTCAAACTGATGGCTGCATGGCCTACGTTCTGATCATTTCAGCTAGTATGTATTTAACCACTGGGAGCATCTCATGCAACCCTGAACTTTATTTCCAGATGATCCAGGATTATTAAATATGGAAAAAATGCTTGAGTGTAAAATAGTTATAAAAAAGTAACATTCTCCATCCTAATGCATTCAGAGGTCTGAATTTCAGCATGACTGTACAAAATGAAGATTTTGCCAGAAGCATCTCACCACTTTAAAGATCTGACTGACTTGATGACATGATAAAATGTGCTTAATATTTGTACATTAAGCACACATCCCTACTTTTGAGGAAAGTACACAGTGTGATATTAGTTTTAATAGAGACTGGAAAACAATACCTTCAAGGTTACTTGAAATAAAGTAATTTAGTTACAAACGCCTCCTCTTCCCCCACCACCACTATTAATGAAAAAAGACTTTTGGGCTGATCATTCTAACTGTAGAGAGCTAGTCACGTATGAATCCTCTTTTGCGGAATTTAGGACAATTTCTTACCTTTACAAGTTTTATTAGGTGATGAAAGCCTTTACCAGACACATATACATAAATTTCCAACCCTGAGGATTGCATGGTGTTGGATTGAGAAATTTAAGGTGAAAAATATGTGAAGTAGAGCAAAGCAGCGAGTTCCCAACCAGACTCTGCTGAAATGTAATTAGTTGCAATGAATTCAACAAAGGTAAATTTTCCCAGACACCATCCAGTTTTTTGATAAAAATGCCAAGTAACATGATGTTTGAAGGTAATAACAATCCAAAGTGAACAAGCATTAATTGTGAAGAACAAAATCAATTCCTGTTCTTCTCATTTGGTTGTTCTGATATGGAGCGAGTGTTCCACACAGGAAAAATGTCAAATGCTGTTTACATCTATGAACATTCTTAATGTCCCTCTGCATGCTAACAGTCTGTCAGTGTAGAGATGAGCTGTCTGGGTTGTCTGAACTTCCTGTCGCTGTGTACATCCCTGTAGTGAGCTCCAACCAGAGCCATGGAGAGTACCCAGATTGCCGCAGCGAGAGGGAGTCTGGAGGGGAGGCATCTCTCCTGGTGTCTCCGCTGGTGGTGGCTGGGATTGTTATAGGACTGGTTCTCTTCCTCTCCTGCATCACCATCATCATCGGCAGCCTGCGGAAAGACAGTCGACTCAGAAACCCACACTTTGGCGCCAGCTATGGTCAGTCTCTTTACCAGACGTTTCTGGTAAAGTCTCGGAAAGCTTTAACTGTGAAGCCGCACTGAGTGTCAGGTGAAAGCATAAAACTGTACAACTACATTAGCGTTTATTTCCAGAGTAACATGAGGTTTGTCTGCAGGTCAAGATGGATTGTCCTTTGGGGGTTCAGCAGGGGAACTGAGGTCGAGCTGCTTAGAGGACTTTCCTCCTGGTTTAGATTTTGACTCCTTCAGAGAGAGTCTTCCACAGATTACCAGCCTGTATCCTGACTCTCCACCATGGTGAGTAACATAAATGTGTATGTACCAAGCTCCTCCATGAAGATCTGTGACAAAACCTATACAGATGTGGATCTACTGTTGCCATCACTCAACCAGCAATATGTTTCCTTTGGTCTGGCCCTTTAAAATGATTGAAAGAAAAGATGTGTTATTCCAAACAATGGAGGATAAATTCAAACAAGCGCCAAATTTTGAGGTCTAGCTCTCGAGCTAGCTATCCCAAAATGCATAGTAACATGAAAATAGGACAAAAACTTTCCTGGTTAAATGTTGAAATAGAAAAGTGTCTGTCATTTTTTCCTAAATACAACCCTAAAAACAGATTTGGTAGCTTTGTCGTCTTGCAGATGGATGGATGGATGGATGGATGGATAGCCAGATAGATAGATAGATAGATAGATAGATAGATAGATAGATAGATAGATAGATAGATAGATAGATAGATAGATAGATAGATAGATAGATAGATAGATAGATAGATAGATTTTTACCTGAGGGTCATCGTTAAGCTGTTGATTGATGTTAAAATCTAATTTTGTTGTCAGAGTCGGTCCTAGCCTGTTTGAACCACCTTTCCAGCGCCCTCCCTCCCCCAACCCTGCTTCCACTCTCTTCCACTGGCAAGAGGCGGAGGTCGTGTTGTGGGTGTTGGTGTGGTGGTCAACCAGTTTTCATATTTTTAATTTGCAAAATATTATTTTATACAAACATTTCCCTGCACTCTAATTCCTATACTTCAGTCTCTAATAACTGAAAAATGAGCGAAATATTAATGAAAAAAGCCCAAAAGTCTTTTTTCATTAATAGTGGTGGTGGGGGAAGAGGAGGCGTTTGTAACAAAATGACTTTATTTCAAGTAACCTTGAAGGTATTGTTTTCCAGTCTCTATTGGGAACTAATATTCCCATTCCCATTCCAGTGTCTTCAAATAAACCTATTCATAACATCCAAATATGTAGTATCTTGTACCACATTCTCTCTAATAGAGCTTTAGTATCAAACATTGAATATATAAGAAATTAGCCTACTGTAAATTACGTTGTCAGCAATCTGATACAAACTGATAAATAGACTCAGATTGTACTCATTATTAACAATTTACTAAATTGTAATATTTAAATACTTCAGCACTTAAATCTTGTTTTTACTTTCACTCGGCACAAACTAAATTATCTGAAAACCTTAACTTCAACAATTAATCTTAGACAAATAAACATGTTTGGAAAATATTTTTTCTGAAAACATATTTCTTTGCAATTCGTTATCATATACATACATACATACATACATACATACATACATACATACATACATACATACATACATACATACATACATACATACATAGCTTCACAAACTTCTGCATGTGTAGGGAGAAAGCAACACATGCATCAAGATAATACTAAAGGCAAACTTGTCAGACTTAGAGAAGGGCAAAATAACCCAGGGCATAATGCACTACCGAGAGCGGTGGAGTGAAACTACGCTTTATAATGTGAAAAACTGTTTTCTAAATCGCATTATGACTCTTTCTCCAGCATCTGGATGGTTAAAGTACATTTTGAGGGAACATTTGTGTGTTTGGTTGACCTGATAAGACAACAGAGAGAGGCAGGGGAGGTGCCTCTATTGATTATGCCAAAGGTATAGGTCAGCTGTGGTGTCAATTTCCTTGGTCGTAGCCGTCTTCCTCATCTGGTGCCCTTTGAATTGTTTGTGCAGCTCCATGTGTGAGGATAGAGGAGAAACACAGAGCTTGCTAAAAGCCAGTGTCATGGCATTTTTGATCAAAATGTCAGCTGGACTAATTGCCAACTTCAGCTTCCTCCTCTTTGCACTGCCTTAAGTTTCACTCACTTAATTCAAATTATTCTGTCTTTAATTTGAATTTCTTAATTTGAAGACCTGGTAAAATTAGAGATAATTCTGTTTTTTCTAAAACTGAAACTGATGTCTCTGTCTATAGTTTCTATGTTTCTATTAAAGATTCATGATTAAACAGGCTGGCTAGCTGCTAAATCCAGGCATGAACTAAGAAACTCTTACCTGGATATGAAATGTGTTCAATCTCATTATGTACATAATCTACTGAATTTCTTTTATGTATTTAAATTCTGTAAACTTTCAGTTCAATAAAGTTCAACGGTCTGTTAAGGTTTTGATTTTGACCTCGGTGGAGTAGACGCTTTTTCCGAAGCTACCACCTCGAACATTAATACGCTGTTAAATTTCACTTTGTGTTTGTTAATCCAATAGTAACTATAGATCAATAACCGCTGCACCTAAGCTTGGCGTGAACGAATCCATGGTGCGGCGTTGGAGACTCAGGGCCTTAATAGTAGGCTCTAAGGATGCAGAGTCATGGAGATATCAGCAGCTTCTAGTCAGGTGCAGCTTATATGTTTCCAGTTTTTGTTTTTTTTAAACTTTGTGGGTGTAGCTGATAGTGAGGTGTACGGAGCCCCCTAGGGGACATGAGGAATTTTTTTTTTCTTTTGCGTCCCCTCACAAAACCTTTTGCGAGGTAACACAAAAGAAAAAAAAAAACCCATGTCCCCAAGGGGGCGCCGTAGAGGTGCGCTCTATACTCTGAAAAATACTGTAATTCCAACATTTGGATTAATGTTCTTTCTGCCTTCATCTCTCCAGCTACGATGAGTGTGTGGGACCAGATTTGACTCAGATCTACGTACCGACCGATGACCCACCCCCATACTCCCTGCTGGACCCATGTGTGAGCCTGGGCGGCCCAGAGGAGCAGCCTCCACATTCAGGTCCATCAGATGCTTCACAGTACTGTGGAGAGACGTCTGTCAGCACTGCCTGGTCCTCATCGTCCTCCTCCTCCTCTTCCTCCCACTGTTCCCTGGGACTACATGAGTGGGAGCAGCAACAGCCCCTACCCCTCTTGCAATGTAACCTTAACAAACACTCAGACTGGGACTATGACGAAAACTCCCAGCAACTCCCAGCCAACCACAGCTCCTAAGACAGTTAATTTGATTTCCTCAGATGAGCTCTCAGCTGTCTCCTGGTTATTAAAGCTAACACTTAGTGAGCAGCTGGGCACCAAGCAGTAGAAAGCAACAATGTATGAATGTCTTCCATACAGTTGCTAAAACACTATGGCCACTTTAAAGCAAGAGGAAATCTTTTTGTAATAAACAGGTGGTTAATCTGAAATGATGCTTTGCTGAACAACCTGTTAAGCTACACAGCTCTGTTTTTCTTTATATTTTTAAGGTTATTATTGTGGAATAATAACCTTCCACAAGATTATTATATTTGGTGTTTATCTACCATCTATTATAGATGGTAGATAAAACATCTAAACTAGATGATCTATCTATCTATCTATCTATCTATCTATCTATCTATCTATCTATCTATCTATCTATCTATCTATCTATCTATCTATCTATCTATCTATCTATCATTATCTGCTGAGTGTAGATAAAAACACTCAGCACAGTCTCAGATTTCTTTACATTTGCTCTAATATTATGTATTATGTTCAAAACCAACACAGGACTCTAGACATTATAGCAGAGTGCTGCTCACCAATGGCAGTTCTGTCATGATGGTGGAGTCCCAGACAGCCCCTTTTTTTCTGCTCATCGCTATCACATCCATTAACAAACTAAATATTTATCCATGTATTAGTTATGGGGTACCATTTATTAAAATACATAGTCAAAAATTAATGGCGATAACTAAATATAAGCTAAATATTCCAATCCATACCAGCTTTAGTTATAAAGCACTATAAAAACAGCACAGATGACCAAAGTGCTGTACACCAGTGGTCCCCAACCTTTTTATTACCTTGGATCGGTCAAGACTTGGTGATTTTACTGCAACGGCGGAGAGAGGGGGGGTGGTCATCAGATTTTTTTTTTTGCCCCGATTTTCCCGTTACGACAATCTTACAGCGTCCTGCAGTGTGTGGTGGTGGTGTGTGTCCGTTAAATACGCCCAATATAACATCGGGCATATTCAACATGTTTGATTGTTTTGGCCCTTTTATCGTCGCGTGTGAGGTTTTCTCTGACTGGGAGCGAGAACTCAGCCTGTTGAATGTGACAGGTAGACAACCAGAAAGCACAGTGACTTAAGAACTGAGGAAACCCCAAATAGTTGACATGGCAACTGAGAGTCTGGTGGATGTGAAAATGTTTATTACTATGTCATATAACGGTCATTATTATATATGTTTATTATATATGTTTATTCGGTTAAAAATTTTAACTATGAAAAAACATAACTCAACACCAAATCATAGTGCAGCAAATAGAGTGGCTGCTCCTGCCATCTTATATCCAACGCCTTTTCTTTTTGTTTCGTCTATTATCTCTTAAAATGATCCACAAGTCCCCTTGCAAGCAGCAATTGGAACTCAACTCATGTTCTGAAGCAGTACTCAAGACCTGATCAAAATTAGTAAAAGAAAATAAAGAGTCCTATCTACCAATCAGGATTTTACCCCAAATAAAACAGATAATACTTTAAAAAAATGGATTGAAAAGGGTTTGGTAAAATACAATGACTTATATTATAAAGGCTGTCTGAGGACCTTTCAAGATATTAAGCAAAAATATGATCTTGATAACAGACTTTTTCTGTCATCTGCAAATCTGGTATTATTTAGAAAAAACAAAAAAAGATGAACCAGACAGAGCATTCACTGGCATATTGAATATCTTTCTAAAATCATATCAGTCAACCTCCATTAATAAATTAAGATCCAAAATGTATCATGAACTACAAAACCTGGAGGGAGGGGATACATTATATATAAAGGAGATATGGGACATGGAAGGGAACCACCAAATTCCCATTGAAGACTGGCTAGACATTTTGAATAACTGTTGGAGATGCACATCATCATTATCATATAGGGAATTTGCTTGGAAGACGGTCACACACTTCTTTAAAACACCAGCGTAGAGGGGCAGAAATGCAGATAGAACATCCTGGAGATTATGTGGGTCGAAACAAGCTGGCCATTTTCATATTTTATGGAGCTGCCTGAAGTTATCTTCTTACTGGGGGATAATTAAACAAAATGTGGAGACTGCTTTTGGGCCCAATTTTGCTCTAAACTTTGAGACTAAGTTCTTGGGCAAACAACCAAACTGTGCAAAAGGATTTTATAAAACAAATACCTGTTCAATATAATGTTAATTGCCAGTTAGAAAGAAATCACTCGGAAATGGATGACCAATAAAGCAGCCGTGTTGGAAGACTTGACAAACATCATCCAAGACATTTGCAAGATGGAGGAGCTGACATTTCCATTGAAACTGGAGCAAGACAAATTTGAAAAATGTTGGACCCCATGGTGGACTTTCATGAACACCAGATCTGAAACTACTGAAAGTGAGGTGACACCCATTGTTCCTTAGTTACTCTGTTGAACCATTTGTTTTAGGGTTCGGTAAAGTTATCCTGATGTGATATTGACTTCTTCGTTCTTTTTCCTCCCTATTCTTCTGAGAGGAGTTGGGAGGGAGGAAGGGGAGAAAAGAGACAATGACACCCGAAGTGCTGCTAATGCTTAGGGTGTTTGGTCTCTATGTGGCGAAGCAGTTTGAGTTCATTTCCTCATTAATAGCCGGTCGCCGCATATTATGCAGAGCAGCTTGTAATGTGGGAATCACCTACCAGGATAAATCCAATCTCCTGTCTCTTCTCTGGAAATTTTCTTTACGAAGAGGAAAAGGCCCAAAGAATCTGATCTGTTTCTTACTCATTTTGCTGCTTGTGGCTCAATGTTGGCAGCGAGACACAACCGAGAGAATCCAGTTAAAGGATTTTCAAAATTAAAGATCCTCCAGACTCAAATAATGCATAAAATGGAAATATTTAATTATTTCTTGCACAGCCCAGGACCAATTGGTCCACAGACCGGTACAGGTCCACGGCCTTGTGGTTGGGGACCACTGCTGTACACCACTATTTTAATTGAGAATTAAATATTTAGCTTAACAGAATAAACATTTAGCTCCTAACTAACTATCTAGTAAACAAGCAAAGTATTTAACTCCACACAAAATATTTTGCTTGCTAACTAAATGTTTAAATTCTTAACTAAAAATTTAGTTTGTAGCTAAATATTTAGTTATAAACTAAATATTTTTTTAGCTTGTTAGTAAATATTTAGCTTCAAAATGGCTGACCTGGCCAGTGAGCCATACTGCCTGTATCAAAACCTGCAGTAACACACAGGTCACTGTGTGGCTGTAGTGTCCTGTTGAGTAAAATAGGCTGAAATAACCAATAGTCTACCTGTACATGAGGGGAGAACTAATAAATTGCCATTCTTCCTGGAGGTTATTAAAGCTTTCAGCACTAATGCTAAAGGTTGCTAGTTTGAAGAAACTACAACATAAAGAGTATTTTCAGTTGTTTTACACTTTTTTGTTTAGTACATATTTCCACATGTGTTAATTCATAGTTTGATGCCATCAGTCTGAATCCACAATGTCATTAGTCATGAAAATAACTTTTGGTCTGTGTATATATATATATATATATATATATATATATATCAATTTATCATATATATATATATATATCAATTTATCAGTCTTTCAGACTCAGAGTGCGTCTGAAAGGAAATGTGAGGTTGTCACTATCCAAATTAGAATTTAAATAAAATTTGATGAAGAAAAATAAAAAGAGTTGACAAAGGTAAAAGAGGAATATTATAATAAATATGCTCAGTGTCAAAAGACTTTAAATATTTTTGATTCTCAGCCACTCTTCAGATTAAATCCATTTCTATTGTAAAATGTTCCTTTGTACATGTACAAAAGGAAAGAGGCAGTGTTTATGTGTAGCAGTGGGGAGTAAAATCTTCCTAGAGACACTGACCAGTAGACTCATTTCATGTCTGGTTATTGAAGCAGGAAGTTATTCGTCGACAGAGCTTTGTTAACTTTATAAATGTTTCTAACTTGTAAAATCGTTTGCTTTGTGTGTTTTGCCTTCATGTTTTCACTTGGAAAATGTTGATTGACATTTAATGTTTAAATGTGTGCATGAAGGCTTCCTCCCACCTTGTGAGCTGGTGATTAGTGCTGTCATAATTTTATTCAACTAATTTGTGTTTTGTGGGGGAAGAAAACCAAGCTAAACTACTAAGAAATAAAATATACCTGACTTCCCAGGACGCTTTTGTACAGAGGACAGTTAGGGCCACAAAACAAAAGCGAATTCAGACTTTTGTTTTCTGAATTCTGTTTTTGTTTCTTGTTTGTTCATAATTGAGAAACTGGCCGCTTCCAAGTTTCCGTGTCCATAAAAGTCGGTCAGGATTCTGAGAAAAAAAAGTCATAATTTTCTTTGGCGTAATACTCTTCTGTAGTTTTAATTTATTTGAACTCTTTCAGATTAACTGTTTATCTTATTCATGCAAATTCAACAGGTCCTTTTCCATCACATTTGACTTCTTTCAGTTCTAAGTTCAGTCATCATAACTAAGCTCACGCAAATTTCTCTGTTTAATGAATTCAGCAACAAATAAAAATATTTACTGTGCAAGCATTATTGCAACAGTGACTTCACAGGCCTGTCCAACAAATCAATCCTCCAGCTGCAGCTGATCCAGAAGCTGCTGCTCATGTTCTCACTAGAACCAAGAAGATAGAGACATAACACCAGTTTTAAAGTCCCTCCACACAGCTCCACTGGGCTCAAAGAATAGACTTTAAAATACTGTTGTTAGTTTATAAATCACTGAACGGTTTAGCACCACAATACATTAAAGATCTGCTGTTGCTGAATCAACCTTCCAGACTCTCAGGTTCTGGTTCTGGTTCTGTTCTGCATCCCCAGAACCAGAACCAAAAGAGGAGAAGCAGCTTTCAGCATCTATGCACCAAACATTTGGAACAAACTTCCAGAAAACTGTAAAACAGCAGAAACCCTGACTTCCTTTCAATCTCAACTAAAATGCACATGTTTAGAGTTTTATTTGAAATGTAATCAATTAAAAATTAAATGATGGAACAATGTATTGTTTATTCTACTTTGTGTTTTTGTGTTTATGATGTGAAGCACTTTGAAATGCCTGTTGCTGAAATGTGCTATACAAATAAAATTTGATTTGATCTTTTTTTTTCTTCAACTACGACAGTAGCAACCTAAAATGTTTTTTCATAGGAAGTGCTGTTATGGTTTTTCAAAGATTTTCTTTTGTAGAAAAAAGTAAATAAATTCTTAATAAATTTGTGTGGCTGCTCATTGGGGAAAAAAACACACAGGAATATCAATAAGAGTAATTAAAATCTGGACAAGCTTATCATGTGAGGGGTTAATTTAGTGAAACTCCTAGCATCCATGCTAGGGTCACTGGTGTGGGAAACCATACCAACCAGAACCAAAGTTATGGGCTCCCTTCCAGCCTGGACAATCAGTCTTCTAGAATTATCCAATGGTTTCAGCAGTTGACGCTGAACGGGTTACACTGCCCCAGTGTAAGATTTGGTGCTGAGACAATTTGACACAGAGCTGTTTCAGCTGTTGAGCTCAGCTGTTTGGTTCCAGGGTAACTCTGTGTCTTTGGGAACAGTTCGGAGATGCTCCCCTTCAGGTCCAATGTCTCTGCACACCACTGCACAAAGCAAGGCACTGGAAGGTCCTGGAGTGACCTGCACAGACCCAATGAAATGATTTCGGGGTTGAACCAAACGGAGAGTGTGAGTGCATCAACCTTTCTCATCTGATATCTCACTAAAATGCTTCTGGAAGAATGGTTCCTTCAAGATGCTCTTCACAGTAGAGTCAACAGCATAACTGATGTTCAGGCTCTGTGACCCATGCTAACCCTCAAACACACTGCATCACCTGTTCCCCTTAGCAGTGGACCCAGAACCACATCCTCTATAAGACACTACTGTCTTCCACGAATGGATGAAGGTAAAATTTGTGTGAAGAATTACAGGTAATTTCTCCTTGTCAGGGACCCTAAACTGTATGAAAGGAATGATTGAAATATACTATGAAAATATGTAATTTGCTGAATCCTAATAATAAAACTTAAATCGTGAACTGAATGATTAGATTGCCTCTAGACACAAAAGTATCAATTTTATGGAGCTTCAGTTGTGACCAGTAATAGGAATATCACTTTTATCCTAACCGACCTCAAATTAAAGTACAAGATGCAAAACTTATTGCAAACACTGATGCTGGACTCACACCACATGATGCTGCTATTACATCAAGCTATGAAAAAAGTGATCCAAAAAACCACAAGAAGGTAAAATACAATAGTTGTGCCTACATTTTCTTTTTAAAATTATCCTAAAACTATTTAATTGTTGAAAATGTGGCTTTCCTGTAAATCTAAATTGAGGTACTTTTATTTGAGGAATATCAATTTAATTATTTCGATAAAAGAGCTGCAGAAGACTGTCAACAAAACATACAAGAGTAACTTCACTTCAAAGCTCTGCTGCAATCAGGAAAATCTCTCTCCACTATAAGAGCTGTATGTCTTGCTGAATAATTTGTGACTTGGTATATGAATACTATGTTTCAGGAAAATGCATAAAATTATTTCACCATGATGGTAATAAGTTTAGTTATATTCTGATATGAGGAGTGAATAAGAACATGATTCACCCTCATTTTCCACCCTTATCAGTTTACTTTCCATCAATGGGATGTTAAAGGTCTTGTATCTAAACATCTTGAGGTTTTTATTGGTTCCTTAAAATCTACGAGGCTCAATTACCAAGAGTACCAATCATTTAAGGAGCATTGATTTCATTCTGAATATAAAGGACTATGTCATGATGGGTGTGGTAGTTCAAGCCCACATGCAGAACACGATGCAGGAGACAGTGTAAAATAAGAGAGAAGTTTATTGACAAGACTGCTGGCAGGTATTGTTGACTCGGATCGGGTCCAGGGAGAGAGGCAGGGTCAGGGAACAAACAGTTCACTAAAGAGGCAGAGGGAGGTGATGAGTTCAGGTTTGTAGGGAAAAACAACATTGAGAGGGAAGGGGTTGATCTTACTTGTGATCGGCAGGATAAAGAAGTGAGAGGGTCTGCGGTGTCCGGGGTCTTTGTTCTCAGAGGTTCCAGGTGGTCGTTTGTTTGACAGCGGAGGTCCAGGAGGCAACGGACAGGTCGGAGGGCGGACAGGTCGGCTCAGGATCAGCGGTGGAGAGGAGCGGTGCAACTGCCAACCGTGAAAACTCTGGAGGAACTGGTTGTCACACGGGGAAGGTGAGTATGGGAACTCGGGCAACCTGTGGGTACTTTCCACGGCGTCACGAGGAGGGACTGGAGAAGCGAGGAGCCAGGAGGAAGAACCTAGAGGCAGGAGAGGCAACAAAGAAACTTTCACTAGGAGCAGATTAAACATGGAAACCAGAAGCAAGCTTCTAGGGGCTCAGAGGTACCGTGACTGGCTAACACTCAGGCGCCGAAGGACTGGCAGTCAGCTCCTCTTGAACTCTCGCTGATGAGCCAAAACTCGCATCAGGTGTGGAGTGCTGTCATCCACGCCCTCTGATGGAATGGACTAGGCGCCATCTGGTGGTGGAGAAAAGCGAGTGCACGCACAAAACCTCCACAAAGAAACCCAGGACCCCGGAACATAACAGTACCCCCCCCCTAACGGTCGCCACCCGGCGGCCTAGATGAACTGGAGGGAAGGGAGGAACGGTAATCAGTAATGAGGGATGGATCTAGGATAAAGGAACCCGGGACCCAGGAGCGTTCCTCCGGACCGTAGCCCTCCCAATCGACAAGGTACTGCCAGCCGCGACCTCGCCGACGGGAGTCTACGATCCGACGGACAGAATAAGCGGGATGGCCATCCACATCACGGGGGGGTGGAGGAGGCTCGGCTGGAGGGCAGAGTGTGCTGGTCTGGACAGGCTTGATCTGGGACACGAGGAACGTGGGATGGATGCGGAGGGAGGCGGGTAAACGGAGACTGACAGCGGATGGGTTGATGATGGCTTCAATTTCGAAAGGACCAATGTAGCGAGGAGAAAGTTTCTTGGACATAGATTTAAGGGGGATGTCTCGGGAGGATAACCATACCTGTTGACCGGGGGTGTATGTGGGAGCAGGACGCCTTCTTCGGTCACCTTGACGCTTGATTTGAGCTGTAGTTAGGTTAAGGTTGTGGAGGGTTGTGTTCCAGATGTTGTGGCAGCGGCGGATGTGATGGCGAACGGAGGTGACCGAAATGTTTTCTTCATCAGACTGAAGTAATGGATGCTTCGAATGGAGACAGACCGGTGGCAGCTGAGACATGGCTATTGTGTGCATACTCTACACACGGGAGAAATTGAGACCAGTCGGAGGGGTTGGTGAATGTAAAACACCGGAGGGTGGTTTCAAGATCCTGATTGAGGCGCTCGGTTTGGCCGTTGGACTGGGGGTGAAACCCTGAAGTGAGAGAGACATTAGCATTCAGAGCAGCACAGAAATTTAGCCAAACCTGAGAAGTGAATTGTGGGCCTCGGTCCGAGTATGTCCTGAGGTATGCCATGGAGCCGGAACACATGCTTCACCAGAAGCTGAGCAGTTTGGTAGGCTGAGGGTAGTTTGCGGAGTGGGACAAAATGACAGGCCTTGGAAAATCTATCTACTATCGAGAGGATGGTGGTCATGCCATTAGAAGAAGGTAAACCGGTGACAAAGTCTATGGCAATGTGAGACCAAGGGCGTTTAGGGATGGGAAGAGGTTGGAGCAGACCGGGTGGGGATTGATGGGATGATTTATTTCGAGAACACACAATGCAGGCAAGGACATACTCACGGACGTCTTTATGGACAGACGGCCACCAGAATCTTCTGTTGACCAGGGCTATAGTGCGGCTGACTCCAGGGTGTGCTGAAAACTTGGAAGCGTGGATCCAATGAAGGAAACGGGTGCGGACAGAAGACGGGACGAAGATCTTATTGGGAGGACAGGAATCTGGAGCAGGTTCGGACAGTTGTGCTTGCTTAATGATGTCTTCGATTTCCCAGGTTACTGCTGCCACTGTACAACTAGGAGGTAGGATGGTGGATGGAACCTTGTCAGAGTCATCAGGCGAATAGAGGCGTGAAAGAGCATCCGGTTTGATGTTGCGGGAGCCAGGGCGATAGGAAATAGATAGGTTGAACCGAGAGAAGAATAAGGACCAGCGTGACTGTCGGGGATTTAACCTCTTAGCGGACTGAAGATAGGATAGATTTTTATGATCAGTCCAGACCAGCACTGGATGTTCTGCCCCCTCCAGCCAGTGTCTCCACTCCTCCAGAGCCAGCTTAATGGCTAAGAGTTCCCGGTCTCCCACGTCATAATTTCTCTCCGGAGGGGTTAATCTGCGAGAGAAAAAGGCACAGGGATGAGTTTTATTGTCACAGGATGAGATTTGAGAAAGGACTGCTCCCACACCAGTCTCAGATGCATCAACTTCAACTATGAATTGTTTAGCGGGATCAGGTTGAACTAATATGGGAGCGTGAGCGAAGAGGTGCTTGAGTCGTGCGAATGCAGCATCAGCCTCAGGGGTCCAGTTGAAAGTGATCTTAGAAGAAGTTAAGGTGGTTAGCGGTAGTGCGGTCTGGCTGTAGTTCCGGATGAAACGGCGGTAGAAGTTAGCGAAACCCAGAAACCGTTGGAGCTGCTTGCGGGTCTCGGGCCTTGGCCACTCTAGCACCGCCCGGATCTTTTCCTCGGCCGGCCTGACCTGTCCGCCCCCTAATACAAAACCCAGGAAGGAAACAGAAGTTTGATGGAATTCACATTTTTCAGCTTTCACAAAAAGTTTGTTCTCCAACAGTCGTTGCAACACCAGACGGACATGGTTCTTGTGCTCCTCAGGGGACTTTGAGTAAATCAGGATGTCATCAAGATATACGAAGACAAAAATGTTTAAGAAATCTCTTAAAACATCATTGACTAAAGCCTGGAAAAATGCAGGGGCATTAGATAGTCCAAAAGGCATGACCAGGTATTCGAAGTGACCGAGAGGCGTTTTAAAAGCTGTTTTTCATTCGTCTCCTTTAAGGATACGGAGGAGGTGATATGCATTTCTCAGATCAAGTTTGGAAAATATGGTTGCCCCATGGACGGGTTCAAAGGCTGATGTCAGAAGCGGCAAGGGATATTTGTTTTTAACAGTGATGTTATTTAATCCTCTATAGTCAATGCACGGCCTCAGGGATCCGTCCTTTTTCCCCACAAAGAAGAACCCCGCCCCCAGTGGCGACGAAGACGGACGGATAATACCGGCTGCTAGTGAGTCTTTGATGTATTTTTCCATTGTTTCTCTCTCAGGTCAGGATATATTATATAAGCGGCTGGACGGCAAAGGAGCTCCAGGGAGAAGATCGATAGCACAGTCGTACAGGCGATGAGGTGGTAAAGAGAGAGCCTTGGTTTTACTGAAAACAGCAGAGAGATCATGATATTCAGATGGGATGGTGGACAGATCGACAGGGTCCGCCTCCTGCTGCTCCGCCGGCAACGAACCCGGCGGAACAGCGGAGCGGAGACAGGTGGAGTGGCAAAATGGGGACCAGGACGAAACATGTCTGTCTGACCAGTTTATTTGAGGATTGTGTTGTTGTAACCATTGATAACCGAGAATTATGGGTGAGTTGGAAGTGGGGAAAACAAAAAATGAAATCAATTCACTATGATTACCGGAAATGACCAGGCGGAGCGGTTTGGTCTGGTGAGTGATTTGGGGTAGCGATTTACCGTCGATGCCAGTTACGCACAGAGGAACTGGCAGGGGTTCAACCTCAATTGCCATTTGTTTGGCGAGGGTCTCATCTATCAGGTTCTGCTCACAACCGGAATCAATGAGGGTGGAAAGGGGATATGACTGGTTATTATAGAGGATCATGGCTGGGAGCAACAGGCGAGGGGATTTATTAGCTGGGAGATGGTCCGCCAGCCCCTCCTCTTCTACTGGCGGACCTGAGGGTTTAACCGGACCGGACACTTGGCAAGAAAATGACCAGGAGACCCACAATAGATGCACAGCTGGGCGGAGACACGCCGCTGACGTTCTTAGGGAGTGAGCCGAGAACGACCCACCTGCATGGACTCAGGCTCTGGGGGAACACAGATTGGTGAGACCGCTGGAGCCGAGGCAGCGATCTCCCGATTTCCCCCTGGCGGGCTCCTCCGGTCCCTCTGTCTTGCGCGGGTGCGGAGTCGATTGTCTAAGCGGATGGTTAAACTGATTAGTTGTTCCAGTGTTTCTGGTTCGTCTAGAGTCGAGAGCTCATCTTTAAGTGTGTCATTTAAAGCATTATAAAACGCACTCTTTAAAGCGGCGGCATTCCAGCCTGTAGCTGCCGCCTGTATGCGGAAGTCGATAGCAAAGTCCGCTGCCGATCACTTGCCCTGTTTTAAATTCCATATTTCACGGGAGTTGAAGGATTTGTCAGAATCATAACTAAATACTTGTTTAAACTCCTTCAAGAAATTATCGAAGGAACAGCCATAATTAGCCGGGTCAGGGAAACGGGTTTCTGCCCACATTAATGCTTTCCCGGACAGCAGGGAAATAACATAAGCGATCTTAGCTCCATCTTGAGAAAAACTTTGGGGCGAATGGTTGAAAATGATGGAGCATTGTAATATGAAGCCGTTACACTTATTACGATCACCTGAGAAACTTTCTGGAGGAGGGTGTCGGACATCTGAAAACACGGGCTGGACGGCTGGAACTGGAGCAGGAACTGGAGGTGGAGGCTGAGGAAGAGATTGTTGAAGGAGAGTGGTGAGATCAGCTAGACGTTGGTTAGTTTCGGCCTGGAGAGTGTGAAGTTGTCTTAATGCGGTCTCATGGGTTTGAATTGTGGCTTGTTGTTCTGACAGAGTTCTCCTGATAGCGTCTGCTGGGCTGATTTGTTGGCCTGAGTGTTCTGTCATGATGGGTGTGGTAGTTCAAGCCCACATGCAGAACACGACGCAGGAGACAGTGTAAAATAAGAGAGAAGTTTATTGACAAGACTGCTGGCAGGTATTGTTGACTCGGATCGGGTCCAGGGAGAGAGGCAGGGTCAGGGAACAAACAGTTCACTAAAGAGGCAGAGGGAGGTGATGAGTTCAGGTTTGTAGGGAAAAACAACGTTGAGAGGGAAGGGGTTGACCTTACTTGTGATCGGCAGGATAAAGAAGTGAGAGGGTCTGCGGTGTCCGGGGTCTTTGTTCTCAGAGGTTCCAGGTGGTCGTTTGTTTGACAGCGGAGGTCCAGGAGGCAACGGAGGTGCGTCGGAGGGCGGACAGGTCGGCTCAGGATCAGCGGTGGAGAGGAGCGGTGTAACTGCCAGCCGTGAAAACTCTGGAGGAACTGGTTGTCACACGGGGAAGGTGAGTATGGGAACTCGGGCAACCTGTGGGTACTTTCCACGGCGTCACGAGGAGGGACTGGAGAAGCGAGGAGCCAGGAGGAAGAACCTAGAGGCAGGAGAGGCAACAAAGAAACTTTCACTAGGAGCAGATTAAACATGGAAACCAGAAGCAAGCTTCTAGGGGCTCAGAGGTACCGTGACTGGCTAACACTCAGGCGCCGAAGGACTGGCAGTAGCTCCTCTTGAACTCTCGCTGATGAGCCAAAACTCGCATCAGGTGTGGAGTGCTGTCATCCACGCCCTCTGATGGAATGGACTAGGCACCATCTGGTGGTGGAGAAAAGTGAGTGCACGCACAAAACCTCCACAAAGAAACCCAGGACCCCGGAACATAACAGATTATAAAGAACTTAAGCTAAAAAAGAAAAAAAAAACTGAAATCTTGTTTTCCCATGTTTTTTGTCATGACTTTATGGTGATTCTTTTAGATTTTGTATACTGTGAATTAAGTTGTACATAAATAAAACCTTAATCACTATTTAGTTGTAAGACCACAGTTTCTGAGAACAGTTTCATATAATTGCAAGGGATGACCTTTGCCTGCTCAGACACTGCCCTACGATATATGGAAAATGCGAAAAAGCGCTGCCAATAGATCCAGAGGTTATTGATGAAGATCACTGAGCTGGTAGAGCAGCTTTTAATCAGCCATTTGTTGATCGTGAGCAGCCTGGAGTGTTTTTCATCTCCCCATTGAGGTGATGGAATTGGACCACTGAGAAATAACTTCATTTTCAGTTTTTCCATAGTGTCCAGAAGAATGTTAAAGTCCTTTTTCAGAATCTCAGACTTTTGTTTTGCTAGATCGTTGGCTCCAACATGCACAACTAAAGTCTCAATATCTGACTGATTGGTGGTTAGAGAGAGCAGTTTGTTGGTTAAATCAGACACAGTATCACCAGGAAAATACATCACTCTTTTTTTCCTGGGATTACAAACGTCACTGATTCCCTTTACTGCCTCATCTCCAACAATAAGCACTTTTGGGATACCTTTTATTTTCCTGGTGGTCGCTTCGTCCTTTGGAGCTTTGAGGGCTGTCAGGTCCCTGTGTCAGAGTCTGGTCTGCATTGTTGGCAATAAGTTAGGCTTGTTTCCGATGAGAGTTGGACTCCGCCAGGGCTGCCCTTTGTCACCGGTTCTGTTCATTACTTTTATGGACAGTTTTTCTAGGTGCAGCCAAGGTGTTGAGGGGATCTGTTTTGGTGGCCTCAGGATTGCATCTCTGCTGCGGATGATGTGGTCCTATTGGCTTCGTAGGACGTGATCTGCAGCTCTCGCTGGAGCGGTTCGCAGCCGAGTGTGAAGCGGCTGGGATGAGGATCAGTGCCTCCAAGTCCGAGGCCATGGTCTTGAGCCAGAGAAGGGTAGAGTGCCTTCTCTGGGTCGACGGGGATGTCCTGCCCCAAGTGGAGGAGTTCACGTATCGTGGGATCTTGTTCATGAATGAGGGAAGAAGGGAGCAGGAGGTCGACTGGAGGATTGGTGCAGCGTCTGCCGTGAAGCGGGCGCTGTACCGGTCCATCTTCACTGGTGGTGAAGAGAGAGCTGAGTCAAAAAGCGAAGCTCTCGATTTACCGGTCGATCTACATTCCTACCCTCATCTATGGTCATGAACTTTGGGTCATGACCAAAAGAACGAGATCCCGGATACAAGCGGCCGAAATGGTTTTTCTCCGTAGGGCTGGGCTCTAAACGGAACTGCTCCTTCACATCGAGAGGAGCCAGCTGAGGTGGCTCGGGCATCTGGTCAGGATGCCTCCTGGACGCCCCCCTGGGGAGGTGTTCTGGGCACGTCCCACCGGGAGGAGGCCTCGGGGAAGACCCAGGACACGCTGGAGGGACTATGTTTCCTGGCTGGCCTGGGAACACCTCGGGATTCCCCTGGAGGAGCTGGAACAAGTGGCTGGGGAGAGGGGCCTCCCTTCTTAAGCTGCTACCCCCACGACCTGACCTGGATAAGCATATGATGGATGGATGGATGGATGGATGGATGGATGGATGGATGGATGGATTATTGTCTGTAGTTTAGCATTTTAACATACCCAGACACTACGCCATTTCTATTCAAGCAAACCGAAAGGTTTTGAACACAACAACTGTGTCAAATAATGACATGATGTATCTTTACTGTATGTAGTAAATATATTCCTGCTGTTGTAGGCAGAAAAAATAATAATTTTGCTGAGAATAATATTTTGGATGAGTTTAAGAATATTGTGAATATTGTTGGAAAAGTCTTGACCAAACACTTAAAAAAATAAATTAATTAACTGTGGGGCTTATTACATTAATAAAAGTATATTATGTACTTTTAACAAAATAATTTCATGTTTCAAACAAAAACGTGATGAAATCATGTTGGATAAACAAAAAACCTAACAACCTAATGTTTATGAAATGTAATCATGTTGATCTAACGTGATTCATTATAGTCAGACTGACATTGTGCTGAAGACGACGAGTGAGATCTCGGGAGATCATGGGAAATCACTTGAGGCCAAGTGTGAGATAATCGCTTAAGAACTGCACTGTAACAAATGGCTGTAAAAAATTGCAGCATGAAAATACAGCAAGGTGGTTTTGAAAATTCAGGTCTTTACTGTAATCAGAAATGTGTATGGAAAGTTTTCAAAACTTTTCATGTTTTGAAAAGTAAGTACTTTTCAAAACATGCACTGTATTGAAGTTTTGTGTACAAAAATATATTTTATGTGTTTATATTGAGCTACTCTCGCTTATTTGCTAAAGCTAACTTTGGTTAGTAGCCTTTTTTTTCATACTTTTTATTCTTTTATCGTTTTGTTTTCTTTTTTTATGTAAATTTGGACTTTGAGTCTGTGTAATAAAATCTATCTATCTATCTATCTATCTATCTATCTATCTATCTATCTATCTATCTATCTATCTATCTATCTATCTATCTATCTATCTATCTATCTATCTATCTATCTATCTATCTATCTATTTTATTTTCTAGTTCTTGGATGTCCCCCTTTTGTGGTACCCCCAAGGGCAACATGAAGTCCATATCAAACATGCACATTCTCAAAAAATGTTTTGCTGTCTCAAACCAACCATGTCTGAAGATTCTTAGTTTTCCAGGTTTTTACATACAGGAAAGATTATACAAAATCAGTTTGGTTTTAACATTGGTTTAAAAATGTTCCTCTCTGTGAACTGAACTTGTGTTGCACATAATGCAAGCTGAGAGATAACCATTCAGGAGGCAATCATACCAATGTCTCCAGAGTACAGATGAGTATTTTACGGCACTATATTTAACATTCATCAACAACAGAATAATTCTATTATTAGACTCGTTTACACAACAAATAAATTTATACATAAACTTTCTTAAAACAGCCGTAACAGTGTTGACACAAGCCGATATAAACAGTTCACTGGCACTGGTCCATCTGGGCTTATTTAACAAAAGTCTTAAAGCATCATTATAAGACCCCTTCAATCTTTGAAGACTGGCTTTTTTAAAATTGCACCACAAATGTGCAATATATACAGTGATGTACAATATGATCTATCACTTGGCTCCTGAATAAGTTCAGTACCACTTGTGTAGTGGAGTAAATGTCTCTTAGTTGCTATTGAGTATGTAGCATTTAAAACAGGGTCACTTTTAAGACCAGTCTTAACCACATCTCTGGCTCTGCCCATTAGCCTCCCCATAATCTCCTCTGTTTGCATGGAACTGTTGTAGTTCTGCCTTAGGTAACTTCTCATCATTTCAACCCACTCAGTTACAGTATATTTGTCAGTATTCTCACCTCTAAAAACTGGAGGTGCTGTTTCTGATTTTACAATAATATTGAATTTTTGACTATCAAAGACAGGACTGCCTTCAATATGTGCGCCATCTTGTTTCAAACAGGTGGCATTTTGGGTTCCTTTTTCCCCAGCAACACCAGAAGACAACAATTTATTTGCTATGGACTCTCCAATCTGTGAACCTAACTGATAAATCATGTCACTAAATTGGTGTAAGTCATGGCCAGCATTAAATGGCTCGGGCCCCCCCACGGTATCTGCCCCATGGGTGTCTCAGCTGGTATCTGCCCCATGGGTGCCTCAGTTAATCCCTGAGGCCTATTACTTGCAGATAACATGGGTGAGGCACAAAAATCTGCCCGAACTGTCACTCCTGACTGGCGACTGAGACCCATTACTCCTCTACCTCTCCCAAAGGAGGGTTGACCATACATATCTTCAACATTGGGTTGAAAGCTTTATGCCATTTCAAAATGGAATTATGAAAATAAAACACACTCAGTTAAAAATCAGTAGCTTATTGGCAATAAAGTCAATATTCTTCCTTTGATCCTTTACTTGTGTTCTAGGTGTGTTGACATGTCTTGCAGTAAAGAGGTAGCTTGACAGCAACAGGGGGGGAAAGGCATCAAGCTGATCAGGGATCACGGAGTCACAGCACCAGTGTAACTTTCTCTAGAATGATAAAAAAAGACAAATCTTCAAAACGTGATTGCCTGCGAGTGGCCCCTCAGCTCCACCAGCACTCTGCAGAATTCTTTATTAAATAATTATTTTTTTTTGTTTGTGTGTGATCGTATAGTTTAAATTGAACAGTTAACAATTTCTTAAAATCAAAACAAAACATTCTCATTCCAAAATAACTTCAACAAAACCAACAGTAAAATAACAGATAACTGCCATTGCAGTTAACAGTTAACAGTTATAACATTTGGAAAACATTTCTATATGTATTTTTATACATGTATACATATGTTTTTATAACCAGAACCCACCTAGAGTGATAAAAAAAAAAGACAAATCTTCAAGACGTGACTGCCTGCGAGTGGCCCCTCAGCTGAAAAACAAAAGACACAGTTAGCATCATGACTGTTTGGTCAGCCAGGAACACCAACTGACGCAGCTCTCACACATAGGGTCATATTTTTCCCACCCAACCACGACAAAACTTCATAAATTATATTTGTAGATGTCAATTGTTATTATAGTATTTTGTTAAGTACTGAACCAGAAAAATAATGAAGAGCTGCGTTTCTCGCACCGACCTCCACCAGCACTCTGGTGGGGGAAGCCGCGAGAGCGCCTGAAGGACCCGTCGCATGCAGTCCGTTATCACACCACTAGGTGGCTCCAAAACATGGCATTACTCAAAAATCTCATCAAAAACAAACACAACTTTCATTATTTTGGGCAAAATTCACACAGACATATACACACTTTGCTCTCTGTTACAATTGCAAAGTAGTTGGGCTTATTCTATTAAATTACATTGGTTCAACTAAAGTAAATGAGTTGAATCAACCTTAAAAGTTAAGTGGAGCTTTAAATTGGAGTAACAGAATTACATGGTGTTGAAATGAAGCAAAGTAATCAGGTAGAAATCCTTTCCATGTTTTTTTTATGTTCATCCAAAGAATTATTTATTTTTTTCAGTGAATAGCTTATTCGCATGTCTTTTAATGTCAAGATTTTCTTTTTTGCTGTATAACTTATGTACAACTAAATACATTTTAAAGATGCATTCAAAAACAAAATTTAACTATATAATTCAATTTTAGGATTTCAATACTAAATCACACAATTTAACTACACTTGTCTTTTATATGTTGCAGTAATTGAATCTTTTGAGACAATTGGTTTACATAAATGTAAGTAAATACAACATATTTTTCTGCTCAGCTAGCAATTTGCCAGTCTGAACTTGTGGACAATGTCTTGATTCAGTCAAATCTTCTATGTGTCTCCTGTACTCCGATATTCTACTACATCCACTTTGTAGGAGCTATTTCTCCATTTTCAGTTAAATTTTACAATTTGATTTATAGTTCATTTTTATTTGCTTATTTTCTAGTTGATTTATAATTTTTTTTTAGAATTTTTGTTTAATTTGTTATTTAACATCTGTTTTTTGATTAGTAATTCACTTAATTAGTTAATTAATTTCAGTTTGGGACGTGTGTGTTTCACAACATAAATACATAGGTTTTAGGCAGCTCATTATGCATGTGGGAGGTCATAAGGTTTTTTACCAGCCTACCCAATCAGACAGTCTTCAGTTGCCAGTCAGTCACTTCAGTCAGTCTGTCAGTCTGTCAGAGAACAGGTGCAGGAAAAAGCAGAATCCTGTGATGCCTGTAAATTGCTTGTCTGAAACTGGAATAAAACAGAGAACTGCATTTTGACCCTTTTGATCTGTTTGACTGCGTAAACCAGAATCCATGGTGTATCAGGTGACTATTTGAGTTAGATTCACTTTCTGTTTTGATCACTGTGAAGTCTTAAGTTTTTTTCATTTTGAATTTGAGTTATAGACAAATGGTCACTTCACACTCTGTGAATGTTTTGAAACATGTTCATGTTGTGTTTGAATCCATTTGAAAGAAGCTGTAGAATCAACAAGGAATCTTGTTTTAGCTTCGTGTGGGTTTTCTCCTCCACAGCTCTTCACATGTTCAATAGCTGGTAGAACATCATTTCCCAGCAGGCTGAGCACCACTTGCCCGAACTCTGTGCTATTCTCAGTTAATGCTTTCAAACCACAAACTTGATTTCTATCACTTCTGACACGATCAAGCCAAAGTTGGAATAATCCTCCACCTCAGGTTTCATGAATATTTTCCCCTCCTACACAAAAAATTACAGACTGAGATTTTTGTGCTTTTATAGCTCCATAGAAAACCATGTTAGTTTTAACCTATTGCCAACAAGGTTAGACATAGCAGGGAGCTTCTCTGCCTGGCTAGTGCCAGTTTTTCATCTCACGTCTTCAGTCCAAGCTGAAACCAGCAGATATGTGATTAGACGTGATTTTTAATGTATTTATTTATTTTTCGGGAGAAAAATATGGCAACAACGACAAAGTCCTGGTATGGTATTAACGCACTTCTAATTTTCAGTGTCTTAACAACCACCTACATAAAACATACAAACTAATAATTTGTACATCTTAGAGCTCATAAATACAGAAACATATTTATTTTCAGAAATTTATTTAAATGCTTTCAGCAGCCAGTCAAGCACAGTATGAACTTGTGGACAATGTCTTGATTCAGACAAATCTATGTATCTCCTGTACTCCGATATTCTACTACATCCACTCTGTGAATGTAGTAGAATTCACAGTTTGTTTGCTCTAAGGCAAAAATTTGGTAAGGTTAAATTTAGTCGGTTAAAGAAAGTCATTCTCCAATGTGCAAAATCCCTTTGGTAGTCAACTTTCTTGTTTGTTCAGTAGAGGTGGCGAGGGACTCGGGCAACCAGTGGATAAAATCCACAGCGTCAGAAAGGGGAACCAGAAAGCCATGAACTCGGGCTACATAGTGGTTAAATGTGAAGCATCACCAGGAAACACAGAAAGCAACCTCAGAGGGCACAGAGTACCGTAACTGGCAAACACTCAGGCACTGAAGTGCTGGCAGCCTGCTCCTCATAAACTCCTAGATGACGAGGTGATTGAACACAGATTGACTGACACCAATCAGCAGGCACGAAGTGCAGCCTCTAGGCACCATCACCAGTGGTTCCCAAAGTGTGGGACACACGCCCTAGAGGGGGCGCAATGCCATTGCAGGGGGATGGAGGCACGGGAAGCAATATGGATGAATGAAAAATAAAATAAAAGTAAACAGTTACACAAAAGTGTTTCACTGTAAAGATGGTATGTAGATTTTGTTGCAACCTGAAACTTTAGTGGCGTTTGAAAACAAAATATGTGTATAGGGTTATGTCTGGTTGAATGATGTGTGTGTGCGTGTGCTCAGTTGATTTTTTTTTTTTTTTTTTTCTTTTTTTGAGGCGGATTTTATTGTAATGCATAAGGGGGCTGAAAAAATCTTTGGGTACCACTGACATAGTGGATGACGAGGGAAGCAGCAGACAAAGAGAAAATTCCAACAAAGAGCCAAAACCCCAGTTCCCAACAGTAGGTGTCTTTCAGAGACAGTACAAATAATGAGAGCTGTGAAGAGGTGTGAAATTCATTTGCATATCAATCCTCCCTCACTCCCCTGATCCTTCCCCCTATTTTCATATTCATAACCTGTCGCAAATTATGATTGGATAGTGTACCTAGTATCTCTAAGTATTAACCAGATTTTTTAAGTACACTTCTGCTAAAGTCTTAATTTGGTGACAGAAGTGTAAGTAGGTAAAATGGATGAACTTATTGTTGGTTACAGCTTCTAGAAAAGTACAATGAAGAGAAAGTTTGATGAACAATTCAGTCTCACCAGCTAAGCCACACAACTGGCTGTTCTCTGTTCTTAAAATGACAATGAGTGAACTGTTTCAGGGACACGTTTGGACCGGCAATTGAATGGGTCACATTCTTAAAATAGTTTACAGAGGCGCACCCGTTTTCATACCTGTTAGTCCAGTACGTGTAAACTCCAAAACCTCTGAGAGCTCATCACAATCAGATCTGCTGATAACTTCCAGCTAATGCGCTGCACCTGAGGTGAGCTTTCATTTCAATCTGTTTTTGATTATCATAAACCAGTTGTGTCCCACTGATTGTCTGGGTCCTCTCAGAAAATGAAAGCCCAGGTTCTGTTGCTGCTCCTCGTTGTTGTCAGAGTTGAGTTGATGTCCATCCGTTCCCATGGGGACTCACCAGGTACAGTCCTTGTACCATAATTTGAACGAAACTTGAGGATTATTACTGAAACTCTTGTGTGATCTTGGTGTCTCAGTTGTTCCAGAAGATGTGGCCCTTGCAGAAATGAGAGGGGAACAGAGAGAAGTAAAGGCTACCCCCCCTGAACCAATCACTGAGTATTTCTCAAAATCTTAAAAGTTTTCTCAGTGAGTGTAAAAATTATCACTTTCTTTCACTTTCATTTTCTTTCCAAAACATTTTGAACATTCACAATAAAATGTTTCTCCCTTCCAGATTTCATGGTGATTTTTTTTAAATTAATGTTTCAGGTCATCAAAGAGGTTTTAACTTAGCAGTTAAAGATGACCTGATAATGAATATTATAATTATTATGGAGTAAAAGCTGTACAAACCAATCTGGTCCTATGTAAAAAAAAAAATGCATCAGTCTAGAACTAAAGCATTTTGGTTATCATTTTTAACTGTAAGCTACTTGAAAATGTGTTATGGTTTTACTGAAATGTGTTTGTGCTTATTTTCTTCTTGTTGCAGGAGTGAAGAAATGGAGAATAAAGAGGAAAGAAAATCTTTCAATTTTTGCACCTATTTACTTTCCAAAGCTGTTCATGTGCTCATTATATCTGAGGAATATGTTAGGTTTATGAATGCACACCTCTAATTTGATAAAAAAATATGCAAAAACATTGTCTTAAAACATGTTCCTATAAAGATTGCATTGCACTAAACTAAAACATAATTAGAAAATAAAATGTTAATCTTAGAAATCTACTTCTGTTTCTTGGAAAGGTCTGAAGGGTGGAGGGTGCAGCAGCTTGTTTTTCTATGTAAGATAGTACATATATGGATATTAGAATGAATTATGAGTTAGTTAATGAGGTCAGACCAGAAAATTCCTGGCTCGACTGCAGGAGGGAGTGGTAATTTGTAAAAACACACAGACAACCAAATAATGCAATATTAGTGAAGTAAAGTGTAGAGTATGGATGAATATTTACAATATATACAGAGAAGCACTTCAAATAGTCCATTAAATCCTAGAAATGTTTTTTCTAGGATTGTTTTTTTTTTTTTTCCTTTATCCAAGGCAACGTTTAACAATTCTACTCTTTGGACTGAAACAGATCATTTTCCATCATCCTGATCACTTCCGTCAGAGTAAGAATGAAAGTGTAGCTGTGGGTCTGAAAACCTCCTATCAGGCTGGAAGGAGTTGAAGGGATGTGACGATTCTCTTGATTCAATGTATGTTAGTCTAGTCCGCTTGGCAACATGGTGAAGACATGTTGCCAAGGAGACAGGCCAGGTCCTGTCTCCTAGCCTGAAACAAGATCTGGAATAGGATCTTCAACAGGAACCTGGCTTGTGTAAAACAGACCTGATAATCAATAACCCTGGCTCTTATCAACATCAAAAGTCATTTTATTAATATAATCTATTCATGTACATGTTATGGAGGGGGAACAGATTATATTTCAGGCAGCCAAAATATCTATAACTTTGGGAAATAAACAGCAACTGTTTCCAAGTTCTCAAAAATTATGTGTGATAGCATGTAGTAGACTGGAAATTTCCTTAATCCAGTAATTTGATATATTTTACATTAGAACGTGATTTATCAGAAAGTCTACACTCTCATTTTTTCAGGAAGACTTAATTTTTGTGCTCTGCTATCAGGCAGTTTCCATCCTCTTGTATCAGCAATGAAAAAGTATAAATACACACTACATGTTGGAAATTATTCTTTTGCTCAGTATTCTTAAAAATAATAAGACAGCTCCCATCCCTTAAAACTTTAGCTAGTTCTACATCTCCAATAACTTTCTTTAATCCATTTTACAAACAGATAGGACTTACCCCAATCATATCCTGTCCAGTCTTAAATTTTGATATAACTTTAAAGTCTTCCATCATTTCCTTTTTTATTTCAACTCTTTCTTCCTCATCTTCAAGAGATCCAGCCATCCTGCAGCCCGCCCACCAATCAACGGTGCAAAGAAATATTTCTATGTATTTTGGATAACAGAATGTGTAGCCAAATAGAGAAAAAAACATTTCCACGTACTGAAGACAGTTGTCTCTGACCAGGCTGCTATACGATCCGGGCACCGACCCCTGACAGAATGTCAGCCGTCATATGCGGCTTGCCTGTCGGAAAGTGACACCCCCTTTTAGCCGGTGCCGTCCACCGGAACCAGAGCAGGGCAACCTGGCGTCCACCGGGCGTACTTCCTCTACGCTCAAACTGAGCTGTTGGTGAAAGTTGCCGGTCAGAAAGAAAGTTTCTCTGGACGTGACAGCATGCGCTCCTTAGCGGGACTAACTGTCATCGTGGCGACTGCAAGTGTCTACCTCTACCTGCTGTCGACGCACCTTCCCCCGGGACCGACGCGGCTCCAGCCGGGGTCTGAGCCGGAGGTAGAGGCCGTCCGAGAGTACAGGTAGCGACACACTGTCTTAAATGAGGTTCAGTCCAACCTGACCGCACAGACACACAGGCAATCCTTTGTTTTCTTGTTCTGCATTAGGGTCAGCCAGCAGGTTCAATCGACTATATTTTATCTTCTTAATTCTAAAATAATTAGATTAGTCACTCTTTAGCTTATTTCTTTAGAAACTGTAAAGTACGCACTATTTAAGCCAATATTCCATGAATTTTTAGATTATTAAGCAGAGACACTGATGTTATTGCAACCCAGAAAATGACTGAGAACAAACTTAGAATCCAGAAAAACTTCCTCCAGAACAGGAACGCTTAGTTCCCGTTATTACTTCCAAACTGGGCAGAATGACGAAGCTGAACTTGGTTGCCGTTCCAGCTTCCGATTCGTTAAATGGCTAAAGGGCGATTCCACCTAATTTTTCACTACCTTCCGCATCTTTTCTAGGTTAAAAAACTACAACACCCAGACTCTTCAAACATAGACTGGATCAGGGGTCACCAACCCGGTGCCCGCGGGCACCCGGTCGCCCGCAGGGACCTTTTCAGGCGCCCGCGGAGCTACTCCTAAAAATAGCCATTATTAGGGAGCACTACCAAAAAATAATTTAATTAAATATTTTTTTCATTGAAGTAATAACGTTTGACGTTTATATTTAGAGTACAAACGAGGGAAATGACAAAAACGTTTAAAATAAAGTGCTTTATGCATAAAATTCTTTCCTGCTGTTAAAGTTCCAGAACTGCGCAGGCGCATGCAGGAAACTGTCGG
The DNA here is from genome assembly GCA_922788865.1 of Poeciliopsis turneri. Lineage (NCBI taxonomy): Eukaryota > Metazoa > Chordata > Actinopteri > Cyprinodontiformes > Poeciliidae > Poeciliopsis > Poeciliopsis turneri. Next base: position 394,165 of record CAKLNU010000807.1, read on the forward strand.
AGTGCAGCAGCGCTATGCAGCTGAACTCTGCGTACCTTCACATTTTCCTTTAAGTAAAGAAAGAAAAGAATAACTTCTGGAGTTTTATTATTTAACTCTATTCACAAAACTGTGAAGAAAAAAATAAATAAATTGTGCCAAACATCTTATTACGTAGCGCGCATCGCAACACCTGAACCAGGGAACCAGCACCGTCCTTTCCGTGAACCACATGGAGAGGCTTCACTTCATGTCTTTATTATTTAGCATCGTCTGGAAAAAAAAAGTCAGCTGCTCTTGTTTAGGCTTGTGCTGATTTTTTGCGCATTGGAGAGGTGCTTGTGCTCTTGCAGGTCAGGTGTCAGACCTTTATTTTTCCACATCTGCTGGGGTCAGCCAGCGGGTGACCCAGTCAGCTGTTCGGTTCACGAAACCACGAAAAAAGCTAATAAACCGGCGACCCGCCAGAACCGCGCCAGACTGTCAGAAGCTCAGGCTGATTGTAGAACAACAGGAGGTTCAAACCCAACTCGTTCATTTTTAGCTTGCAGAAAAAGCACAAAGCCATGAAATAAACAGAAGCAAACTGACCAATAAGACTTGGGCTTTGGGGTTCCCCCGCATCAGACTGACACCGCTGTGTGTGTATAATGTCTTTTGACACAAAAAGATATTTTATTTTCCACAATTTTGCTAATAGAACAGATGGTTAGATAATAAAACTATAACTATTCTTTTCTTTTTTTTATTTAAAGGAAAATTTACTGCAACAATCCATCAGTTTGCTTTTGTTTATTTCAGTCACTTGAGGCCAGTTTAGAATCACAGAGAAAAACTCCAAAAGGGAATCAAAGTTAAAACTCTGTGAGCTAAAAACTTCTGATCACATAATAGCAATTAACCAGCTGCCATGGTAAATTATTACTGATAACTGATAACTATTGTGAGTGGTCCTGACATTAATATGATCAGGCAGTATTATCATATATATATAGATATATATATAAAGACTGTATCAAACAAGTGCCCTTCGTGTTGCTCTGTACCCATGAAGTTGCTCCCAGTCTCAAAAAGGTTGGTGACCCCTGGACTAGATTATTCTCAGCTAGTAACAAAATATTTAGAACCATGTTTGGGATTTGTGAAACCTTTTTCTGATTTGTGAAACCTCAGTAAAATACAATTTTTACCCATTTTTTGCAATTTAGAGCAGTAAGACCAGAGGATACTTACATACACTTATCTAGCAATGCTGAATAGTAGCACCTAGTTTATTTACTTTGGATTAGCTTTTTCTTCTTATGCTTTATTATTTTGTTTGTATTTCCTTTTAATTCCTGTAAAGCACTTTGTATTGCCCGTTTGCTGAAAATGTGATAGGCTACACTATTTACAGATTTACACATTTTTACCTTCTTTTATTATTACAGAAATCTTTGTGATATTTTTTTATCTACCCCTAACCCTGTAGACCTCAGTTTAATAAGCCAAAGTGCTATTTTTCTTTTTTAGGCATTTTTGTATATGTGGTCCACATTGTCATAAATTTATGTATTATTTTTCTGTGGTCAGAATTTCGTTGGAGGTCAATTTCCAAATCAACTTTGACTTGAAATCAAAGTACATAACAACAATAATAGAAAGGGATGCTTTTAAGGTTGCTACTAAAAAATGTAATTACAAATAAACTGAAATATAATACTGGTAGTTCATATTTGTGATGTTAGTTTGTGTTATTTTCTTGTTATTTTGTATTTGCAAGCTAAAAATACAAATGCTAAACTGCTTTTAATGTTGGTGGTTTTCTTCAAGGGCTTATCATTCAAAACACTTCATTCATTTGGATTTTTAGATTTAACCTTAATCTACTGTTCCAGTTATCATCAAACAAGAATAAGATGCTAATATTAGTTGGTTAATTAGTTCGACTGGCTGATTAACCAGCTCCATTAGCTGGTTAATTGAGTTGGTTCAACTAACAGTCACTGCTTAGACTGTTGCCCCTAAACTCGTTAACTCTATTCTCTGTTAGCTTAACAGAGACTAGATCAGTTTCCACACCATGACTGTCAAGAAATGTTTTGATTCTTTTAAGTGTTAGCCAGTCAATCCTCCAATTACTTCCTGCCATCTTCTTCTTCATGATTTTTCCCAGTGGTAACATCTGATCGTTGATTATGTGATGTGAAAAAAGTGTTTCCATTGGACTTTTGAGGAATAAACCAATTTCACAATAGGACAAAAAAAACCACCACATTCTGGCACTAAGATTTTTTGAAAATGCCTTTTCCGTTATGATCAAATTTATTTTTGAAATGCCAAATTGCACAACGACATGGTCAATGGAAACACAGTTACTGACTCCATTTACTGTTAAAACTTCTGAAGTGGAATAAAAAGGTAAATAATAGGAAGCAGCAAGTCTTCTGATGAGCCACTCGTATCTATTTCAAAAGCTGAAGGGGATTCCCTGAAGCTGAGACAAGGTGACTCATAATCGAAGTGAATGGGTCAACACCAGGAGATTTCAGCAACTTAAAAACCATAAATGACGTTTCACACATCTCAAAATACCAAAATAACCCCTTAAGCTATTTTGTTGAGTTAAACTTTAAGATCGTGTGCATTAAATAAAACCCAACACTTGGGGAGTTTAAATTTATGGTTAAATGTGATACTGCACAGGGATGATAGAATAACGCTAAGCCAGACACTCTGAGGCCAAATGCAGAAAGCATGTGTGTGCTTGTGTCCAGTAAATTGATATTACTCACGATCATGACTAAATGATCAAGGCATTTTGTAAACTAAATTCCCTTTAGCAGTTTTTTTCTTAGCCAAAGGAAACTGAAGGGTTAACTGTTCATGTTGGGGTGAGTGGTGGGGTGATCCCACATCTATCCATTCCTCTGTTTGTGTGTATGCGTGTGGATGTGTGTGTGTGTGTGTGTGTGTGTGTGGTGGGGGGGGGTGTGTGTGTGTGTGTGTGTGTGTGTGTGTGTATAGAGTGTTCTGCTGAGGCAGAACATGTTTCGTAGAGTCAGCAGTAAGTATCCCTCCTCAAATACTGTACATACATCCATTCAGTTTCACATGTCGGGACGTTTCCGCGTCAACCACCTAGTGGACCAGTAAGAGGGCTGGATGTTTGTCCTCTGACTTGTAAGAATAAGTAATGCTGGACGTGAAAACAGATGGCAGAGGAAAGTCTGCAGCTTAAGTTTCAAGTCAGGGTGGGGAGGCGGACCGACGGACAGACGGGAGATTTTCTTTTTGCAGTGTGAGTCGTCTAGTCTGTTCTCAAGTCTACAAGCAGTGATGCTATTTCTATCTTTGAAATGAATATATCCAGTTACTCTTTGACTCAGAGACACACAGCATGGTCACTGATTCTTCTGTAGTTCTGTTTTTTCTGTCCGGTTTCAAGTTTTTGCTCTGTTTGAATTTTGACTATTTAAACTGAGAGGAAAGCCATTTTCTACTTCAGATTAGGGATTTATAGATTTCAAAATTTGGGCTGATATCAACAGTCAATATTAATATCACTTAGCAGGTAACTGAATGTTATCCTGAGCAGTGACTGTTATGACGGATCCTTTCCGCGTTGTGCTGATTTTATTGAAGAATCAGGGCCGTGACACGGCATTTCCTTCTAGAGACGTCCAGAAGCCAGACATTTAAGTTCATGTTTGGAAAGTGACACAAGGAAGGAGTAACAACAAGGAACAGTGTGAAGCCTGACAAAAAGAGCGCAACAAGGTAACGAGAAGGGAAGTAATGCAACGAAGCTCAGAGTTAATTTAAGTCAAGTTAAAAGAAAATTTGACCAATTAAGAAGTCCATAACATTTCAAGTAAAGTAAAATGTTGGAAACAAATGAAACAGAAATAGAAGTTGCCAGTGCAGAACAAGCTGCCGAAGCAGAGCAAGTGGATGAAACCTTTTTAGTGCAGTCTGGGCAAGAAGAGCTACGTAGAAGTGAAAGATCTCGCATGCTAACAAGAAAAGGAAGAGAATTCCAGAAAGAAAAACTAAAAGGGCTGCAACATCACTTTGAAAGTACTTATGACAGATGGAAAGCATTAATTAAAGTTGCCAAAAAATCTTTTATTAAAGGAGATCCATTTGACATTCTTGAAGGTCACATGGACATTGTACAAAGAGAACTAGCCACTCTTAATGATATTTATGATCATTACAGAGCAATAGATGGACCACCTCATGATATGCGTTCCAAATTAGACAAATGTACATCACTGTCTAAGTTAGTTTTACAAAACATCCAGTGCCACGATGAGGGAACAAATAAGGAGGAGATTGTTTGGCCTGATGCCAGTTCTATATTTACATCTTCTAGCTCAACTAGTGTCTCAGTTCATAGTCATTTTAAACCCAGTACAGTTCTCTCTAATGGCTCCTCCGCCAAAAGACAAGAAGCTGCGGCAGAGCATGAAGCCACAAAGGCTGTGCTTAAGATAATGGCTGAACAAGAGAAAATCAGAGAAAAAATGCAAACCATAGAAGAAGAAGAGAAACTCATAACTGCAGAACAAGAAGCTGCTGCGATGTCACAACGTCATCAAGAGGAAAGAGAGGAAACAGAACGCAAGTTAAAAAGAGAAAAGGAGAAGGCGGCTGAGATAAAGAGACAACAAGAAGAAAGTGCTGCAAGGAAAAGATCAGTTGAGGACTTAAAAAGAGAAATTGAAAGACTGGAAAATCTGAAAGGACTCAATGCAGCAAAGCCAAAATTACAAGTTTACGAAGAAGACTACTTTTTAGTAAAGCAAGAAAGAATCACTCCAAATCCTGCAAACATACAGGTAACTGAGATGAAGAACACTGCCAATCAACCCACACAACCACCACAGTTAACTGTCATTCACGAGAGCACACGTGAGCTTGTAAAGGTTTTGGCAGAAGCTATGTCAGCTAATAGGCTACCGATTCCAGAGCCTTCAGTATTTAGTGGGGATCCACTTAAGTTTAAACATTGGAAAGCATCTTTTCAGACTCTAATAGAGAGAAAGAACATTCCCATTGCAGAAAATATATTTTTCTTACAGAAGTATGTAGGTGGGTGTGTTAAAGAAGCCTTAGAAGGCTATTTTCTGATTGGCTCTGAAGATTCTTATATGGCAGCATGGAATATGCTTAATGAACGTTATGGAGAGCCTTTTGTCATTGCTAAGGCCTTTAGGGACAAGTTGCACACATGGCCAAAGCTCCAAGGTAAAGACAGTGCAGAATTAAGAAAGTTTGTGGATTTCTTACAAAGTTGTCAATCTGCAATGATTACCAATGAGAATCTGAACATCCTCAATGATGGAATAGAGAATCAAAGACTTGCTGCTAAACTGCCAGACTGGTTAAGCAACAGATGGAACCGAAAGGGTACAAAGTATCAGCTAGAGCACAGACAGTTCCCACGTTTCAGTTACTTTGTAACATTCCTGTCAATGGAGGCAAGTATTGCATGTAATCCCATTACATCATATCAAGCTATAAGACAAAGTGACTTTGACAAACAAAAGACAAAACCTCAACTTACACCCATTCATAAGAAGCAAGATACAGCAAACATCTTCACAACTAACTCTACAGAAAGAAGCATGACCTATTGTGTGTTTTGTAAAAGAGCAGGACACAGCTTACACAAATGTCGTAAGTTCACTGAGAAACCAGTTACTGAGAGAGTCAAGTTAAAAAACTCTGTTTTGGCTGTTTAAATAGTGGTCACTTCTCCAAGAACTGCAGCAATCGGATGACATGCAACACATGCTCAAAACAACATCGCACATGTCTGCATGAAGAAAGACAAAGACACGAGACAAAGAAAGAACAACCTAAAGAACAAGAAATAGCTGAAGGGAAGGAAACCCAGCAACAGGTAACACAGTCACAAGAAACAGTTAACGAAAGTACATCTAACAGAGTGACTCATGAAAGTAGAAACACACAGACATCTGCAATAGTACCTGTCTATGTGTCCACACAAAAAAGCCAAGCAAAGAAATACTTACCTACGCTCTGCTCGACACACAGAGTGATTCGTCCTTTATTCTCAATGAAGTAGCAAACAACCTGGACATGGCTAAAACCCAGGTTAAACTCAAATTATCTACAATGTCATCCAAGAAAACAACTGAAGCATGTACAAAACTTGAAGCTCTGCAAATAAGAGGATTGTTTTCCAAAAAGAAACTCACTGTGTCAGTTGCTTACACACGTGATTTTATACCTGTCAATCGTAGCCATATTCCTACTCCAGACACAGCAAGGTCATGGCCACATTTGGAACATCTTACTGAACACATTGCTCCACCATTGGACTGTGAGATAGGACTCCTGTTAGGCTATAACTGCACACAAGCCTTAATGCCCAGAGACATCATATGTGGTGAAGAAAACCAGCCTTATGCCCAGAAAACGGATTTGGGCTGGAGCATCATAAGTTACTGTGATTCATGTGATGCAGGCAGCGATGTAATTGGAATAAGTCATTGCATCACTGTAAAGCAAGTAATACCAGAAACTGAGCCAGCCACAAGGCTAAAGAATAAAGTTCATTACATCTGCAAGACACAAATTAAAGAAGTAACAGGTCCAGATGTTATCAAAGCACTTGAATTAGATTTTACAGAGAGAGCAGTGGAAGAGACAAGCATTTCACAAGAAGATGTCTGCTTCATAAGAAAGCTACAAGAAGGAATCAAACAAAAGAAAGATGGACATTATGAAATGCCCCTGCCTTTCAAAAATGACAGACCAAATCTTCCCAACAACATGTCAAATGCAATGCAACGTTTAAGCAGTCTCAAACGCAGATTCATAAGGGAGCAAAAGCACTATTCTGATTATGCAAGGTTCATGGAGGACATTATTGCATGTGGTGATGCAGAGAAAATACCGGAGAAGGAAATCTGTAATTCCCCTGCCTGGTATATTCCCCATCATGGGGTATACCACCCTCAAAGGCCTGGCAAGATTCGTGTAGTTTTTGACTGCTCTGCACAATATCAAGACACTTCGCTGAATGAACACCTGCTTACAGGGCCTGACCTCACAAACACTTTGGTGGGAGTACTCTGTAGGTTCAGGAAGGACTCAGTGGCTGTAATGTGCGACGTGGAGCGTATGTTTCATCAGTTCCATGTAACACCTCAAGACCAGGATTATTTACGCTTCCTATGGTGGGAGCATGGTGATTTAAGTGTTCCCCCCTCAGTCTTTCGCATGAAGGTTCACCTGTTTGGTGCAGCTTCTTCACCTGGTTGTGCCAATTTTGGTTTAAAACATTTAGCCACACAAGGTGAGGGAAAGTTCTCTCCAAATACAGTAAAGTTCATCCAAAGAAACTTTTATGTAGATGATGGACTTGTAAGTGTTGCATCAGAAGCAGAAGCAACAAATCTGGCAAAGAAACAAGAGGAATGCAAGGGTAAACGACATTGTGATTCTTCAAGAGGACAATTCTCCAAGGAACAAGTGGAAACTGGCAAGAGTAACAGAGGTATATGCAAGCGCAGATGGAAGGATCAGGAAGGTGAAGCTGTTACTAAGTGACTCGACCTTGGATAAGGATGGAAAAAGGACTGTCAAGCCAGTGTATCTTGATAGACCAGTTCATAAAACTGTCTTGTTACGAGAAGCAGAGTAAATGTTGAAAAGTAAATATATTCCTATTTGAATGTTATATGTTATTTGAAATCACCATAGGTTTGTGATTTGGTGGGAGTTTTACTGCCATAGTTTTAGTTTAGATGTTTTATTTGTATTATTTATATTTTTGTTGTTAAGACTCTTATTTTGGAAGATAAGATAGGAAGTGTAAGCCAGCATGTTGCTAGGTTACCAGACGCTTGCGATATAACAGCATCGCGTTGGCAAGCAAATGAAGAACAATAATTTAAGTTTAAGAATTTACTGAATTACCTCATTTCTACCTCAAAGGGAAGGTCAGCCAGCGAGGTATGTTTAAATGTCTTATGTTATTTTTTTGTATACATTGTATTCTTGACACCATCTCACTAAGTTCACGTTGTGTTTTAGTTCGACGGTGGTGTTGGTGTCAGAGAAACTGAAGCTGTGATAAGAACAAGGCGTTTCATTAAAGCTGACTTCACACCAGCAGTGCGACGAACTCTTAATTGCCAAAAAGAAGAAGAGGTGGAAGTGATAAGAACTAAACAACTAAATTAGATTTTAAAAGATTAAAATCAGTTAGATTAACAGTATTAACTTGAACTTAAATAGAACTATAACCTAGGTTAAATAAATATTGTCCTTTAAAACCTAACATTAGGTTTAAAAATTCAAACAGGGATTAAATTAATTATTCTGGAAGAACCGGGAACTATTTTGAATTTGATTTTGTGTCATTGTATGTCAATTGTTTGTATCAATATTGTTTTTCTTCTTCTCTTTCTCAACAAATAATAAGCCGGCAGTTAGACCTATTTTTTCTAGTCTGTGGTCATTTATATACTTGCACAATTTCCAATCCAGTAGCCAAACCTAGCACTGGTCCTATTGTTGTTGTATTAACTGTAAACACATTCTGAGTGGTACAACTACACCCCCTATTTTTGAATTAGAATCAGTCCTAGCTTCTGTCATTGTTTTTTCTTCTTTCTTTTCCCATATATGTAGACCTATGTGTTGTGTGCATGCGGCTTCTTGCCAGGGGAGGCGCTCTCGTGCTACTGTGAGTCTTAACAGGGAGAACGGATTTTCTGTCACTGGGTATGCGCAGCTCTGAATAAACGAGCTCTTGCCGGAGTAACATTAAAATAACTCTTCCTCTGAGATCCACAGATATTGGTTGCACAGGATTCTTCTGCCTGTGTGTCACTTGGTACTGGCTCAGATTCCCCTAGATCTGGTGCTGGTAACAAAAACAACAAACAAAAACAACCGTAATTTGGTTTCTCACTCCAAGTCCGACACAAAAGTAGAGAACCAAAGTTAATTCCTGCTAATTTGTGAATGTAGCTTCAATTAAATAGTTACATTACAGAATGGATTAGTATATTACAATAGTGATAACAGAAACTATCTTAGTAGATCTATAAATGAACTGGATGTATTTCGATGAAAAATAAACAGCACACACCTCTCCCGCAAGACAACATGACAAAAGTTAGAAGCACTGTCTTTAGTGCTTTCTTTGATTACATATATTAGTGTGTGTGAGAGAATGTGTCAGTGACAGGTATTGCAGAACAGCACTTTGTGAAGTTCGGTCCATTCACTTGTATCAGCTTACTGGCAGATACTCCACATTAAATATGGCGGAAGCTGTGACATATCGCAGCAAACAGTCCGACCCACTCAATGGGGCGTCAACGTACAGGGGTTGGACAATGAAACTGAAACACCTGGTTTTAGACCACAATAACTTATTAGTATGGTGTAGGGCCTCCTTTTGCGGCCAATACAGCGTCAATTCATCTTGGACAAGTATGGGGACAAGGGAATGCCATGATATGGCAGCCCACACTATCACTGATCCACCCCCATGCTTCACTCTGGGCATGCAACAGTCTGGGTGGTACGCATCTTTGGGGCTTCTCCACACCGTAACTCTCCCGGATGTGGGGAAAACAGTAAAGGTGGACTCATCAGAGAACAATACATGTTTCACATTGTTCACAGCCCAAGATTTTCACTCCTTGCACCATTGAAACCGACGTTTGGCATTGGCACGAGTGACCAAAGGTTTGGCTATAGCAGCCCGGCCGTGTATATTGACCCTGTGGAGCTCCCGACGGACAGTTTTGGTGGAAACAGGAGAGTTGAGGTGCACATTTAATTCTGCCATGATTTGGGCGCCGTGGTTTTATGGTTTTTGAATACAACCCGGGTTAGCACCTGAACATCCCTTTCAGACAGCTTCCTCTTGCGTCCACAGTTAATCCTGTTGGATGTGCTTCGTCCTTCTTGGTGATATGCTGACATTACCCTGGATACCGTGGCTCTTGATACATCACAAAGACTTGCTGTCTTGGTCACAGATGCGCCAGCAAGAACGTGCACCAACAATTCGTCCTCTTTTGAACTCTAGTATGTCACCCATAATGTTGTGTGCATTGCAATATTTTGAGCAAAACTGTGCTCTTACCCTGCTAATTGGACCTTCACACTCTGCGCTTACTGGTGCAATGTACAATTATTGAAGATTGGCCACCAGGCTGGTCCAAATCAGCCATGAAACCTCCCACACTAAAATGAGAGGTGCTTCAGTTTCATTGTCCAACCCCTGTATTCATGTCTATGTTCATGCCCACATGTGTAAAGGGTGCAAACTATTTAAAGACAATACCACAGAAGAAGAAACAAATAGGAGGGGCTTCCAATCTTTAAGTAAAACAGTTAAAACAACGACAAAGTTCCTAGAGGTGTTTCAGTCAGGTAAAGGAACAATACAAATAACCAAAAAAACAAACAAAAACATTTTGTGTATTTATAACAAAAGAGAAATACAACCAGCTTATATTAAATGCACCATAGCAAAGTGACCAATTTAGAGACGGGTGAAGTTTCCAGATTGACCATCAGATATATTAAAATAAACCAATTCTTTGCTTTGTTGAAGCTTCTCCCTGCTGTAAATTGGTGACAATACATCTAGATTTTCAATAACAAATAGAAAATATTATGGTAAACATTTGACCATAAACGTTTAGCATAACATGTTTATGCTAAAACATGCAGGAAGATTTTCAAACTAACCCAAAATTTAGGAAAATAAATGAAAAAGTTCTTGAAAGTACTGCACAGTCAATATGATTTTCCATTTGAAATCAGCTTAAGAATGAGCCATTTTGCTTTTTCAGTCAATCTATTGTAAATTTTCTTGCTGTGCTTTAGGTTCATTCTTATTTTGTTCCATTTGATTTTAGTAGCAAATGAAAAAACTCATATTAGTGTACCATGGTGTGTTCCTCTGATTTTCCATCCAGGCTGAAGTTCCCATCAGACCTGCAGTCACTACAGGAACTGGCCAAGACGCTCAAGTTCTACAAAACGGAGAACTACAGCTACGTTCTGCTACTGTTCTGTAGCGCCTACCTCTATAAGCAGTCCTTCGCCATACCTGGCTCCTCCTTCCTGGTGAGTCACACACTGACAGAAACTAAACAGAAAGCAGGGAAACTAAAACACTTCCCTCCATGTAATCTGCCCTGTTTCAGAACATGTTGGGGGGGGCAATTTTTGGACCCTGGGTGGGTCTGATGCTGACCTGCTTGCTCGCCACTTTCGGCTCCACGTTCTGCTTCCTGTTGTCCTCGGCGTTTGGAAAGCAGTATGTGGTTCACTTCTTCCCAGAGAAAGTGGCTCTGCTGCAGATGAAGGTAGGTGGGTCAATCTTCACCAGATTGGTCATTTATTCTTTATTTGTGTGGTAAACGAGAATTGACAAATTTTTTGAAGGATTTAACTTGTTTTCAGTGATATTCTGGATGTTTTCTGAGTGTCAGATATGTTGACCCAACTGGAAATGAAGCAGGAAAACCTGAATCCAACAGGGAGGTTAAGACAGACATTACATGCAGCTCATATCTGAGATGAACTTGCAGCCGATCTTGTGTTGATACATTGTCAAAAAGAGCTCATTGAAATTGCAGCCAGATTAAAATGGATTCATTCATGTTCATTTTAAATGCTAGGAGTTTTTGAAGATACAGAATCCATAATAAACAATAATCTGGGTTATTAATCTGTCATAAGAAAAAAATAGAAGTAAATTTTTTTTAAGTCATAAATGAATGTTACTTATTAATAAATGTCATAGTTTCAAACTAAATATTTTATTAGGAAGATAAATATTTCATATGTCAACTAAATATTTAGCTTTAAACTAAATATTTTGTTAGCTAAATATTTCTTTAGCAAGCCAGGTAGTTTGTTTCCAAACTAAATGTTTAGTCCAACACTAAACATTTAGTTAGCAAGTTAAATATTTAAATTACAAACTAAATATGTAGCTAAAAACTAAAAATTTAATTAGCAAGCCAAATAATTGGCTTGCTAACTAAATAAGTCAATATAAATAACTAAATATTAATTATTTAGCTTGCAAACAGTATTTTGTTTGTTAACTAAATATTGAATTTGAGGCTAAATATGTAGCTTCAGACTAAATCATTTGCTCAGAGCTAAATATTCAGTTTGAAGCTAACTTTTTAGCTTGCTAATAAATGTTTAGTTTGAAGTTGTGGGACTTAAATGAGAGAATAACATAGTGCAAGTATGACTGAAAAATGAACCTGACGACGGTCAGATAAAGCTGATTATAAGTGGGTTAAACCTAGTCTAAGGGAAAACATGAAAGTGTAACAAAATTCATCTGAGTTTTTTGTTCATCTTTTCGGTCTATAAATAACTCCATAAAATGCAAAAGAAACCTAAAAGTGTCATTTAATCTTTAAGTTCTAATGCTTGCATATTGACATTCTTTTACTCCCCATCAGAAACGTTTTGGTTTAATGAAAATTTCTTTCAATTTAAACTAAACTCATAATAAAGTTGTTGGACTGAAGTTTTGCACTAGTAAAGCTTTTTTCCTAAGAATCGGTGGATTAAAAGTTGAACATTTTTCTCACAACTTCTTTCCTAACCACGTCTTGTCTTTTGTTTCCATTGAATTCCTGCAAAACCTTTTTCTTTGTTATACTTTCTTTCCTGGAGTCTTCTGTTGTCTTCTTCCTGTCAGGTGGAGGAGAATCGTAGCAGCTTATTCTTCTTCCTCCTATTCCTTCGTTTCTTCCCCATGACTCCTAACTGGTTCCTAAACATCACCTGTCCTGTCCTCAACATCCCTCTATCCATTTTCTTCTTCTCTGTATTAATAGGTGAGCTAAAAAGCATAAAAATGACTAATCAAACTGATGTGTCGCAGATACTATGACACAGCTGCTGTTCCTCCTCCAAGGTTTAATCCCTTACAACTTCATTTGTGTGCGTACGGGCTCCGTCCTGTCACAACTGTCCTCTTTGGACGACATCTTCTCATGGGGGACGCTGGCTCAGCTGCTGGCCATTGCGCTCATGGCTCTGCTGCCCGGAGCGCTCATCAAAAGTTATGGTGCCGCTCACCTCAAGCTGGATGGCGTCGCCAGCAATGGAACCGGCCGGGACAGAAAGAGCAGATGACACTGAATGTTAATGCTGCTCAGGTAGAGATGGACACTTGTGACCTCCAGACCTCTGCATGTCACTCTGGAGACTCTAGACATTCAGGGTGGTATTTCTTTTGAATTTCTATTTTTATCAGGTTGTGCTTCATTAACATGAACTTATTGTCTTAAAGCACCTTAGAAGTTACTGTGGTGAAAATCCTCTTTGAATGGATGGAATGTCACATTTTGCAAGAAATTGTAATTATTTTGCACAGAGTCGATTAAGTGTTCCCATCGAGATGAACAAATCTTTCTGTTCTTGTTAAAGATCTGATGCATGCATCGCAAAAACTCTAAATATTACAAAGTATTTTTGTCTAGTAAACTTAAAATCAGACTTATGGATTCACAAATAAGTTCTGAAAAAGATATATGAGCGTGTTTCAGGTAAATAACTCGTCAATATTAAAACAATGGATTAATTCCATTTCTTGTTAAAAGTGGAGAAATCTCTCAGGGGAGCTAGTACTTTTTCATATACATATAGTCAGTACAAAAACTCATACAACTTACTGAGAAGTTCTTGTAACATGAAATAAGAAAAAAAGAAAATATTTGCAGTAGAAGCTAGAGAACGACATGAGATGTTTTTGCAGTGAGCTAAGGTTGCTAATCTTGATTAGCTTCATCATCACTTATTCTGCAGTTTGTTGAATAGATTTATGTGTTTTCACAGTAAAATGGGAGAGGTTTAATTGCAGTGACTCAAAAGTAAATATAGTTTTTCACATATAGAAATATTCAACAAGTTGTTTTTTTACTTTATTTTTTCTTAAATCGCTTCTTAAGAATATTATTAATTGGTTATTGATTATTATTTGGCTACACTTTCAAAAACAGACTGTTATAAAGTCTTTTAATTATGATTTTGCATTTATCATACATATTTTACTAACTCTTAGACATAAGCCAATAGCTTATAGATGTTACTTTCCTTTAACTAAATCTACAGGAAGAATTGAAAAAGGCATATTACATTTTTTTTGTCTGAAATCTGTTCTTTTAGTAATAAACGACCAGTTTATGATGACAGCTTGATTAATGTGAGCTGTGAATCAAGCTCACATACTCACTGCTAAATGTGCTAATTAAGGAGAATTAGCACAGCTGCAGAAAACTCTATCCGAAGTCATCAGTGGCCATGCTAACTAGCTTTAGCAGTCACAGCAGGCTCAGTTGATGGGGCTAGATGTGACACAGCAGAGAGCAAGGAGGTGAGTGTGAGCAGCGCACACAGAAGCCTGTTTAACAGCACTGAGACCTTCCTCCTTTTTCATTTATCATACATATATTACTAAGACTTAGACATAAGCCAGTAGATTTTAGATGTTATAATTTAACATCTAAATTCAGTCTTCTTCTGAATTGGTTGTTTCTGACCTAGCATCGGATTTCTACAAATGTTTTTTTTTTCACGTGTTATCCTGTCATGACACATATAATAGAAAAAAATACTTAGAATAATTATTTACTGCAGCTTTAAGGGCTGACTGTTTAAATCAGGAGTTGAATGAGATGTAAGTATATAAAAATAAAAACCTTGGAGTTAGAATTTTATTTTGTGCAGCACTATTTCAAACATGAATAAATAATCATGTCATAGACTGATTATTGCTGCAAGCAGAAGTATGTAAAGTGCAAGCATGAATAGTGTTCAAAAATATATATTTTTATATTATGAAAAATATGCTCAAACACATTCGATGTAAACTCATCTGGGATTTATGAATCTGGCCCCAGATGTTTCCTTCTAATTTTAAAACTAACAATGTTTCTGTTATGTGTTTTTCCTGTTTGTGTTCATTGCAGCTGTCTAAACTTAATAGTGGCAAACTTGTTTTAGTTTGTTTCCATATTTACAGTGTTTAGTCAAGTTACTCTTATTATTTTTTTCTTAAAGCACTTAAACACATCTTAATGTAGCTGGATCTGTCCTGTGAAGGAGTGATAAAGATTAAGTAAATGGTTGAAACTGAGCTACCTTAGGTTTGATTTCATCTGAATCTGTTCTATTTTATTTTGTGTTCTATTTTTTTAAGTATCATTAACAGTAGCAGGTGAAAAGCACCTGGATATTTTGAATTCCCATCATGAAGTGAGTCTTCGCTCTGATTCACTCTGCAGATGTTAATATGGCTGCAAAAACGTCTGATATTTTCCAATGTTAACATCCTTCTGACCTTGTTTTGCCACTTAAATTAAACTCAGTGGTTGCAAAATCACATCATGGAGAACTTTCTATGTGAAATTCAGTTTTTCAGATGGGTTTGGGATTATGACTTTTAAAGGGAAATATGAAAATGCCATATGTCAAATTTTAATGGTTTCAGAATGCTTTATAAAACACAAGGCACTTTACCAGTCTTATTAATCTTCTGTCTTCTTCTGATTATACTGATTTAAAATTCTTGTTTTGATGTTTTGCTTTTTCCATATTTCAGTCCGTTTTCTATGGAAAATGCAGTAAAATACATTTCACTCAATTTTGTCTTTATTGAGACATGACACAATAATTATTTGGCGGTCTGACAAAGCGAAAAGGAGCCATTTTGGGATGCAAATAATATTTAATAGACATCTTTGTATTTTCTTATCCTTCCATTGCTCCCCTTTATGAATGATTTAAAAACATTTATAAACCAAACATCCAGATTGATAATTTTTCTGTTTACCAGCAACACACACACACACACACACACACACACACACACAAAATAGTCTTCTGTATAACCCCCAATCATCATTGGATGGTTGGGGGTTATATGTATTGTTATATCTAATTGCATGTATTGGCCATGCAAATACACACACATACTTCCTCCCTGACAGATTAGTGCGTAAACTGGCAGACCTAGGAATCCCCTCTTCCTGTTGCTGGATTAAGGATTTCCTGACTGCAAGCAAAGAGCCAGAATTGGTCCCCATACCTCTTCAACCATCAACATCAGTACTGGCTCTCCTCAGGGCTGTTTGCTAAGCCCTCTGCTCTTCACGCTGTACACACATGATTGCGTTTCAGTCCATCAAAGTACCACCCTAGTTAAATTTGGAGATGACACAACTGTAGTGGGCCTCATCTCAGGGCTCACTCTTCATCCGGAGGCTGATGAAAAGGATTTTCCACCGCTCCCAGTTACCCCAAGTAAGCGTCCTGTTGCTTAGAAAACTTTAAAAAAAAATTTCAGCAGCAGCAACACAAGGTTTTTCTAACTTGTTGTGGTGACTTGTGATAGGCATCTTCCTGAGAGTAAGATAATCTTACAAAGTAGAAAAGTTCTTAACTGAGCGCTGTCAGGAGAAGTGGAGTTTCGATGACTATACTGAGCCCTTTGTGACAACTGAGGATGAAGAATCTGCATCTTCACATCCCAGCATCCCAGATGAACCTCTTCTTCTCTCCTGGGGATGAGGATGCAGAACTGCAGGAGGGTGTTGGACTCCCAGCATGTGAAAGGTCTGACCTCGAGGAGGGGGTGTCAAGAAAATCTGAGATCATCCCACTTCCCCATGCTGGAGATTTTAGTTAACAGTAAAAACAAATAAAGTTACCTTTAAAATTAGTCACACAAGTGACATCTAGACCCAACAGTTGACCCAGACTGCAATAAAATAAGTCTGGTTGTGTGTGTTGTTTTTGTCTCCTGCAAACTTAGCTTTAATTCTACTTATTTTTTCTATCTAATCATAAGAAATTGTAGTCAGAGAGAGAGATGAGACAGGAAGAGCAGGTTTCCTGAAAAAAGAGGAAGTAAGTTTCCAGCTTGCAGATTTTAAAAATAGCTGAGACTATTTCTTATTTCAAAGCAGAAAAGTTTTAAAGGATGAAACATTTTGAGTTATTAGATAAAATTTAAAGTAAAGTACTTATATTAATATTGGTTTACTTATAACAATGCTTACATTTACATTTAAACTCTCACTTGTGGGAACACTTACAAGTAAAACAAGTGACTGTAACTTTGGTATCAAATAATTACAAAAATAGATTATTCCTGGTTTCTTTTCAGAACATCTGTAATAACTCATTATGATTATATAAGAGTAATAAGTTATGGTAATAATAAAATTATAAATGAATGCTAAATCAAAGAAACTAAAAGGGTTATGAATTTGATTTTGACATTATACTTGAAATGGTGTAAAACATGTAACTGCTATTAAAGATCACTGATGATGTGTTGGAGGTAGATAGTAGGTGAAAGGTGAAAGGTTAGGGGTAAAATGGGGACTAACGGGAAAGCAGAGATGACCAACGCCTTACTTCGAAACAGATTGTTGGAAGAACTTTAACTTTTCAAAGAAATGCTTGTCCAGGCAACAGACAATGTTGATCAACCCTGGGTACGTAGAACAGAGATCAGGACAAAATGTCTCTAAGACAGTGATGGATATGAGTTCATCTGTCCAAGCAGTCAGCCAATGAAACAAGCACAGCAACAGTGTTAGCCAATGCAAATGCACCGAAAGCGGGTATAAACCCTATATAAGGTGAGAGCAAAAGAGGAATCTTTGGTTGGATCCTCCGTGCAGCTTCGAGTCAAGACCGAGACGGACAAAGAACTCTGTAGCTGAAGAAGAGCCGGGGCCACAGAGCCGAAGACTGTCCTGCACATGGGGACCAACCCGTCAGCCCCGCAACATGTGGCTTCAAATCGCACTTCTCTCATCGGCTGGGTTCAGACCCCAAAGACAAAGATAAAGACCCAAGTCCTGTGTGACTTCACCATCGATGCAGAGATGAAGCTCATCAGACCAATAGAGATCCCTGTCTTCAACAATCAACCTCCTCCTCCTGCTGCAACACCTTCTTCATCATCAGTTCTGGGGTTCGAAACACCAAACTCCGTCCGTCTCTCTCACAGGTTCCCTTTTTAGTTCTTAGTATCAGCGTTAGGGAAAGATAGGCTAGATGATTGATTTTACTCATTTGATTATTTCTGCTACTGAATTAAGCTGTACTGATCCTTGCAAAATTGCTTTACTAATAAAATATTTAGCATAAAGAAAATCTAAAAGATATTGTGGACATTCAATTAATGAGTTACCTCAAAGTTCTTTGATGGTAGTAAAATAGCCTGAGGTGCTTCCTATGCCTGAGATGGTGAATAATCCCAGTTGCATGATGGGTGAAGATAAGATGTTGGAATCCCATCCTGATGTGTTTGCTGTCAGTGCTCTTACCAGGTCCCAAGCCCGTAAGCTGAAGGAAGTGAACTTGGAGGAGTCTGTTCTTGACTCTGCTTTGATGGAGGACAAGCTGCCAGCAGATGACCTTTTAGAACCAGCACCCCTCCAGGAGGACTTCACCCAAACGTTTGAGGTTTTTATCTCACAATCAATATCACATGAGAGTTTGAGCCAAGCTCAGAAAAATGATGAAACACTCATTAAATGCTTTGAAGGTGTGAGTGATTCAGTAAATAATAAGACCCATAAATTTTATGTTGAGGATGGATTACTCATGAGGAAATGGATCTCAAGGCTTGCCTTGCAACAGAAAGGTATTGAAGAGGATTGGGGAGTAGTATACCAAGTTGTCATTCCTCAAGGTTATCGTGAACAAATACTGCAGATGGCACATGACCACTCATGGTCGGGTCATTTGGGAATCACTAAAACCTATGACCGTATTCTGCAGCATTTTTTTCTGGCCAGGCCTGAAAAAGGATATTGCCAGGTTCTGTAGAACATGTAAAGTTTGCCAAATAGTGGGTAAACCTAATCAGAGGATACTACCTGTCCCTCTTAAACCCAGTCCTGCAGTTGGTGAGCCTTTTGAGCGTGTCCTCAAAAGGCTCACCAAAAGGCAGGGGACTGTGTGGGTCCCCTGCCCAGAACAAAAGCTGGTAATCAATTTCTCCTGACTGACATGTGCTGCCACTCATTTCCCTGAAGCCATTCCACTATGGAAGACCACAGCGCCCACCATAACTAAAGCTCTTCTAAAGTTTTTTGCAACTTTTGGTCTGCCTCGAATCATACAAACTGATCAAGGTAGCAATTTTCAATCCAAAATCTTCAAGCAGACACTACAGTCTTTTAGGATTAAACACGTTTCCCTCAAGTCATTACCATCCCCAGTCACAAGGCGCTCTAAAAAGGTGGCATCAGACTAGCAAGGCCATGATGCGGAAATATTGCCATGAAACAGACAAAAGCTGGGATGAAGGCCTTCCTTTTCTGCTGTTTGCAGCCTGAGAAGCTAAGCAGGAGTCTCTAGGTTTTAGCCCTGCTGAACTGGTTTTTGGGCATGGTGTAAGAGGACCACTGAAGGTTCTGAAGGAGCAACTCCTGTCAGCTGACACGCAGCCGCAATCTAATGTCCTTGAGATTGTCACACAGTGTCAGGAGCGTCTATACCATGCTTGTTCGATAGCAAGAAAGTCTTTATCAGTTGGCCAAGGGAAAATGAAACATCTATATGACAAAAAGACTGTAAAGCGGTCGTTCGAACCAGGTGCTCATCCTGGTGCCCACACCTGGCCCACCTCTTTCAGTCCAATTTGCAGGCCCATATGTGGTAAAAAACAAAGTCAATGAGACCGACTACATTGTTCATACTCCTGAGAGGAGTCGCCAAATGCGTCTGTCATATAAATATATTGAAGCTGTTTCACTCCAGAGAAGAAGACAAGGACACGGGTCGTGAGGACTCTCCACAACCTGCATCAATCTCTCTTGTGTCTGGACATACCCCCCATGATGGTTTGAAGAAGTGTGATGAGAGCACAGTGGTTTGAAACCCACTGTGGTAGGGTTTCAAACTGTCATTTTTGATTCCTTGGATGCATATGTGTCCTATCTTCCCCAGGGTGAGAAGGAGGATGTGGAAGGACTGATCCAGCTGCACCCTATGCTTTTTGGAGATGTGCCCTCTAGGACCTCAGTACTGGAGCATGACATCGATGTGGGAGACACACGACCCATTTAACAACATGCATACCATTGTTCCCCAGTCAAGAGGGGAGAACGGTAACGACATTCAGTATTTACTGGAAAATGGATTGGCCATACAGAGTTGAAACTCCTGGAGTTCTCCATGCCTTCTGACACCAAAGTCAGATTTGTCAGTATTTCTGTACAGACTTTCAAAGAGTAAATGCAGTTACAATCCCGGATTCACATCCATTGCCTCACATGGAAGACTGCATAGACAGCATTGGTGCAGCCACCTATATCACAAAATTAGATCTGCTGAAAGGGTACTGGCAAGTTCCCCTGACTGCCAGAGCTTCTGATATTTCAGCTTTTGTCACACCAGACCATTTCCTGCAATATACAGTGATGGCATTTGGAATGCAAAATGCACCAGCTACCTTTCAGCGACTGATGAACACTGTGTTAGGAGACATTAAGAACTGTAATGTCTACTTGGATGACATTGTAGTCTATCATCAACCTGGACTGATCATATTAACACTCTGAATACTGTCTTTGCTCGTCTAGCTCAAGCCTCCCTCATCTTAAATCTGGCAAAATGTGAGTTTGCCAAAGCGGTGGTGACTTACCTAGAAAAGGAAGTGGGCCATGGCCAAGTACGTCTGGTGAATGCAAAGGTGGAGGCTATCCTAAGCTACCCTGTGCCCATCACAAGACGTGAGCTCCGCTGTTTCTCAGGTTTGGTTGGCTATTATAGGTGTTTCTGCAGGAACTTCTCAGTGGTGGTGGCTCCTCTGACAAATTTGTGTAGTCCAAAGGTACCATTCAAATGGACTACTGAATGTCAACATGGATTTGACTGTGCAAAGTCCTTTCTATGTAGTGCTCCTGTATTGGCGGCTCAGGATTTCAACAAGACCTTCAAGCTGGAGGTAGATGTGAGTGCCCCTGGAGCTGGAGTGACATCAGTCACCCAGTTTCCTACTACTCAGCTAAGTTCAAGCCTCATCAGTTAAACTATTCTATAATTGAGAAGGAAACATTAGCCATGCTATTGGCTTTGCAGCATTTTGAAGTTTATGTGGGTTCAACAAGTCCCGTGATAGTCTATACAGACCATCACCCATTAGTTTTCCTGAACCGCATGTATAATCACAACCAGCGGTTAATGCGGTGGGCTCTCTTGACCCAAGAATATAACCTAGACATCAGGCATAAGAAGGGGGTGATAGTTAATGCACTATCCAGTATATAATGCTGCTTACCTCACTGTGGTATAAATAATGCAGTGAAATGGAGAAATGTTTCATGAAGGACTTTATGGGGGAGGGTGTTATGGTCATTGACCTCTAGGGGCTCTCTTCATAGGAGAGCTCTCTCTTAGTGTTTCAGATCCACAGGTGCAATGTGTTGGAGCTCATCAGCTCATCACCATAAAGAGCTTTATATAATTAGTGTTGGATCCCTTCTTGTTTGTGTGGGCCTTGATCTGACATGATATTGACTGTTTATGGGGACATGAGTGATTTTGGCTGTGAGCCTGTTGTACAAGTTGAGTGTTTAACTAAAACCTATGTTTCTTTTCACAGTGGAAGCTGGTCGAGGTTCTCTGTCATTTTTGTTCAACTGTTTTTCTCCTGTTTTGATGGCTAGCCAGGGAGTTCAGGTTTTGTACTTGTTTTTTTTCTGCTCGCCTTTAGAAAGTTCTTTTTAATTTCTTAGTTAAACAGGGTCATATTTTTGTTTGTTGTTTTGGCCTTGAAGACCCTGAAGATTAAAGTTTTCCTGTGTTTTGTTCTTGCTTTGGTTGATTTCACCTGCACTGTAAATAAATTATCCATATTTGCTACAGACATCAACTGTTTGTTTTTGTGTTACACCCAGCGCCAGATTTTACCCTTAGTGGTCTTGGGGGGTGGGGAGTTGTAACATTAGGTTACAGATTACAGCAATTTTATCATATTTTGTAGTATGTTTAATACCTGCTAAAAAGTTATTTTTGAAAGGTACTATTAAACTGACAAGCCTGATCAGGACATATATCCTAATTTATTGAATAAGATTGAAAGGCATTCACATGGCATTATTCTTAGCACTGAAAAAGAGTGCACTCCCCAACCCCCTTCTTGTCCCCACCAACTTGCAACACAAAGTTGCACCATTGGATGGATGGAATAAAAAACATGTTCCATTGTTTCTACAGAATCACACCAACTACATAAACCACAATGTTTCCCCATCTTAAAAAGAGTTCCATTTTGAAAAACTGTGATCGGTTCTTATTCTAGTTATAATTATTTCCTCCCTCCTGTTTATTCCTCTAATTCTTACTACATCAACTGTATTTTGTATCCTATATAAATGTTTTCCATTTATTTCATTATCACACTGAATTTTCCATGTCTTCTTGCTTTTTCTTCAAACTATATTTTTGCCTTCAGATTCAGATGATTTTATTGGTATATCAATGTCTTTTTTAATAGCCTCCTTAGCCAACCTATCTGCTCTTTCATTACCCAAAATACCTACATGAGCAGGAGTCCAAAATAATATTACATTTTTATTTGGCTCACATATTCTATGATGAACAGCCATAACCTCATATATTTTGATTATTTGTCCATCCATTTTCAATACTTAACAATGCAGATAATGAATCACTACAAACTATTATTTTATTTATATTAGTATCCTTTTTGAAATATTAATCTTTAATTCAGGAATCACTACTGCTATACTGGTTGCTTCATTTTTGGGGTCTTTCAAACTATCAGTATAAATGTGCAAATAATCATTATATTTGTTCTGTATTTGATTATGGAATTCTCGACAGATATCTATTATATTTCTTTGCTTAATATTTGATATATTTAATATATTTCCATGTCCATGTAGGTCTCAAAGGCCACAAAACTGTTGGACTAAAATCTTTGTCACATACATTAAATGTTTTTGCTCTGTCATCTCCAACCCATCCAAAACTATTCATTTTTACCTTTCCTCTTTCCCAACAATTTTCTAATATTTTCTTAACTGGATGATCATCATTATGTCCTTTTAAATTGATCCAACAATGAACCATTATCTGTTGTCTTCTGATATATAATGGTACTATTTGTGAACGTGTCCTCCCGTTAAAACTCCCAGCCAGCTAACAGTGCGCGCGCAGCCTCGTTGATGCGGGGCTGTGGGTGAGGCCGCCCGCGTGCGCGCGCGCCACTTCTCTGCAGACTCAGGATTGGTTGCGCGGAACTCCTCATCACTGACGATCATGGAGGATTATTAGCCGTGCCGAGCGTTTTATACTTCAAAAGGTAAGCTAAAAAATACATTATCTCTGACTTTTTATGAAGGTCTTGGTCTGGCGAAGCGGCGAAACGGAGTCTCGGTGAAGCGGAAAGGCGGGACCCGAGTTCGCCTCAACAAGCCAGAGAAGTTGTCAACTTTCTGAAAGCAGCTGGGAGTAATTCCAGCAGTGATGGCGAGTCAGTGGGGCTTGTTTATTTCAGACTGAAAAACTCTGAGGTCACTTTTAGACAGTTATAGAAACCCTTAGATTTATCGAGCTTGTCGTTGCTTTTATCCACTCATAAATATTGTCTGCGTGAAGATTATGGCCCTATTTAAACTCCATGATTGTTCAGATCGACGTGGCTGGACTAAGGCATGTGTTTTGAATTTCCATGTAAGCGTCAGACTCGGCTGCAGTGTTTATCGTTCTGTTTGGTGTATATATTAAAAACCGCCCTTGGGATAAATCGGCTTGAAATGCTTTCAAGTGTAATGGATGTAAGTTGCATTGTTTGTTCACAACCTCCAAGGCAAAATGCTCCTTTAGCTGTAAAAGTGGTTCTGTAATCATGAAATTTATGACGTTACTTTGCAATCATCACATTACCTTAAAGCATTGCAGCACAATGGATGCTCATCAGCTGCTTGCAGAATTGCATAGAAAGTCGGTTATAAAATAGTTAAGATTTTCCTGAGTGTGTAGTTTAAGTTTTGTATTTGGGTCAGCGCCCCCTACTTTGCAGAACATTTGTTCCCCTCAGTAATGTGCACGGAAGTTCATGACTGGTGAGACACAGACTCCATGACTCGATGTACAAATCCTACATAGAAGGTTGTAGTTTTATTTTGACCTTAACTAATTAAATATTTGATACATGCTTTAATCAATTCAACAATGGCAAGAAACGCAAAACAATATTTAATATTAATGCATATCTGCGTATTTTAATTGTTTTATTTGGTTAACTTCTCTTTTTCTTAATTGGAAATTGTGTATAATGTAATACTTATTTTTTTCATATGAATTCTATTCACCTACCCTTCTCTTACTACCACCATTGTTAAAAACAAAATAGTCCTTTTCCTACATGCCAAACATAGTGCTTCACCTTACTTTTAAGTTGAATCTTAGTCTCAAAAATCACAGTTCATTATTCCACATCTTTTGTGTTGCATTGTGAAATCAATTTCTTTCATCAATGGGTTTCTTCTTGGGCTGTTTCATTCTTTTCAGATTTGTGGGCTCCATGACTAAAAGTGTCATGCAACCCATAGATTTGATTGATATATTTTTATGGCTGTGTGAGAAGCTTAATGTTTAACTTTGGGTGATTGTGTCAAAAATGGTTTTTTTTTTGTTTTTTTTGGGCTCTAAAAACCTACTTTGTGTTAATCCCACGACTCATTCTGACTGAGGAAGCACTAAGTAAAATCTGTGTATTTAAATTAATCTTTTTTTATTTTTAAATAATGCTTTCAGTATCTTCTTTTCATACTCTTCTGCCATGGTTTTTGATTTATGGACCTTAGTCTGGTAATAAAGTTTGCTGATGGTTAATGTATAACTTCATCCATTTGCAGAGCACAGTTTAGTAGAATGAAATCAATCTATTCTTATTCTTAAGCAGGGCCGGCCCAAGGCATAAGTAAAATAAGCAGCCGCAAGTGGCCCCCTCAGTGGAGCTGATTTTTGTTTTAGTAATTTCTCTGTCATTATAATATAAAAAACACACAATCTCACTATGTGATTTGTTTTTACAATAATATGTTTTTGATAATGTATGTAGAAATTATTATTTTATGGATAAAAAGAAAAAAAATTAGTTACATTGGGGGGCCCTGGTGGCCACTGTAGGTAATGCATGCTTCGCCGAGCAGAGAGCATCCAAACATCCAAAGCTCCAGTCAGAAGTTAAGTAAGTAAAACAATGTCTCAAAAATGGACTTATCCTTTGGAGAGGGAGAAAAGAAAGAGGAAGAATTGGGGGGCGGGGAGGGACCCAAGATAAAGGTTTGTTTTAATGAGCCTTGGTAATGTAATGTGAAATATTTGTAAAGCTGACTAGAAAATTAGCTTAAAAGCAACCTGGAACGGTCCAGTTCAACAGCCAAACATTTATGCGAGGGTCTTTGTGTGAAAGTGATTTTAAACTTTATATGAATTGATTCTCATGGTTGGCTCTGTATATTTCTGAGGTATTTTGTCTTCAAAACACTGTATTTTGATAACGTTTGATAATAATAATGACAACTTTTCAATGTTTGACGTTGTCTAGCAAAATGTTTTTACTTTAGGCTACATGGCTGCGACATCGATGAGCAATACTCTATGCTGTAGTTGGGATATGCTGTTTGCTGCTGAGCATAATCATTTATGTGGTTAACACAAACATTATTTTTACATCAACTTCTAAGTTATGTTAAAATTCTGTTAAATCATTTGAAGGCTCAGAATCAGTCCAGTAGTGGTATCGGTCCACATTCCAGGGGAGAAAGACTCACCTGGTATAAATGACATTTTTAGCTATTGGAGTAACACTTAAGAGAAATTTATTTAATCAAAGAATGTCATAAATATTTGTGTAGGGCTGGACCAATTGCAGTTTTCTGGCCGACCCCTGGTTTCCAGTCTTTAAAAAGCCTGACCTGCCAGTTTTGATTTTGGCTGATATGATTTTGTTTTTTTTTTTTGTCTGAAATGATGCTACATAGCAAGAAAGTCGGTGAGTTGGCAACAGTGGAATGAATATTGTTAACTACAAACGTGCAGACCTGACCTGGTGGAACGGTCTGCCAGTCAAACCTCTCACTGCAGAGCAGAAGAGGACAGAGATTATGCTGATTATAAGCATTTGCTGACGAAGATAAGATCAGGGGATAAGATGGGCTTTACATGTAAGTATTGGCCGATCACGATTCCCCAAAATTAAGGAAATCGGCACCCAGAAATTAGTTTGCCAATAAATGTATCCTATATTATACATGTATACAACATAAACAGCACTGCCAGAGACGCAAAAGTTCATAGCAGGTGTGTGAATGATCCAATGGCTGCCAGTCCACAATGGTTTCAGGGCAGAACTAGAGGGCCCTGAAACCAGATTTTGCTTAGGGCCCCATGGAGGCTTGGGCCACCCTTGCTTTTAAGGGATGCTCTTTGCAGCAGCAGAGAAATCACTTCTCTTTTGGGACACATGACCAAAACTTGCATCATTCTGCTCCTTCAGGCCTGATTTGGGAGTTTTTGGAGATTCTTTATTTGCAAACATTCCGAGCAGAACTTTTTAGTTCCTGTCTGCTATTCGGCAAACACTGAAATTGCTCATAAGTTTGAAGTGGATGTGATTACGACAATGACCAATCAGACAGTGGAAGGGATCTATCAGGACTTTCTGGAATTTCTTATGAAATAGGAAAAGTCCTGTCCAGAAGGCATAGTGTCTTTGCTCCTCCCACCTTATGGCCTATTGGTAGGGTATCTATGTTTACTATGTTTCAAGTAATGGTATAACACTTACATTTAGTTGGACTTGAAGATGAACAGGGATTGAAACCTTTACAAGAAAGACGCCTCTGTTACAATGCAGTTTGGGGTTTCCCTGTATCAGAATCTGTTTACAGGAAAGTATCATGTTGCTTAGAGCAGCCAAAACATTGTTCAGGTTTTAATGTCTTTGAAGCCACATGATTTGCATTAATATATAATTTTTAATATTTTCTTAGCTGGTCACCAAAAGCAACACATTGTGCAAAACAGAATACAGGCAGCAAACAAACAGTAGATTTGAAAAATTGAATATCTTGAGTTTTTTTTTGACAGATTAGACAATTCCAGAGTTGGTCCTCAGGGGCTGATATTTTGCATGTTTTTGTTCTCTCCCCGGTGGTAGTTGGTGCCTCCTCAGCATGTTGTGTGGAAACCTGCAAATGAGCCATAATTTGATCCATATATGTTAAACCAGGGAGAGAATCAAATGACTGACTTTGGACATCCCTGAGTTAGCTGTTCCTACAAACTCTAGAAAAGAGGTCTTAAAATCCACTCAAGGGTTGGTATCCTGCAACTTTGAGATGTGTGCACTGTCACACACCTGAGTAAAATTATTTTGAATTGCAACAGGAATTAAAGAAGACAATTAGAAGTCTGATATGCAATTACAGAGTTCTTTCCAAAATTACCACTGGTTCAATGATCAGGATGGATTGTGTTGCCTTTGATCAGAGATGTGACTGGAGTTTCAGACTTGGATCCATTGCACTTAAGTTGCTAATACTCCAATAAACTTGGTTTTATTTGGAACTAAAGTTGCAACATTTTGCAATATTTTCAGAAGGTGGTGCAGGGCCGTGCAGAGACCACTAAAGGGGCAGGTGCTCAAAAAAAAAAGGGCACATCTAATCGCATTTTAGGACAGAATATTAACAAAGTCACACAGCTTTCAGATTTTAATTAACAATGATAAATTACAAAATTGTGAGACATACAATCAAAGAACATCTGCCTGGGTTGCTGTACTTGCAGTGGAGATGAAGACGGTCCATTCAGAAAAACAGCTGCATCAAACTTTAACGTGGCACTTCCGGAAAAAAAAAAAAAAAATTTAATTAATGCATGTCACTATGAGAAAAGACTACTCTTAACATAATAAAAGCATAATAGCTGCCTTGTAATATTAAATATGTGTTCACTACCAAAAACTGCAGGTTGATAATGGTCAGAACCTTTACTTTTTTGTTCTTACCTGCGGTACTGGTTCTGACCCAGTTGGTCAACAATCCACTACCTTTCACTGATTCTAGCAGATACTTTGTGTTTTGTTTCTGACATCTGTCTTTATGTGGCATCTTTGAACTGAAACAAGCAAACCATAATGAATGATGATCAGAACACTATAATAAACCACACTACTAGTTCTTTACCCTGGTGTTTAAACCAATATGTTTTTCAGTCCACAGCATAACAATATTAATTTCAGAGAAAATGAGACCTCTGCTATGGCGTTCAATTTGTTTCACAATTATGTAATTAAAATACTAACCTCAATTAAATAATATAAAATTGTGATAAAGACATTTTGAATTGTAACATTTTTTTCAACAAAAAAAAGTGATTTTTTAAAAACTGAAATCACAAATTTTTATTTCATGACTTACATTTTTTTTTTGCAAAACAAACTTATTTGAGCATGTCAGAAATCTTTGCTTGCTATTCAAAGTTTTGCTTGCGATTCTCACATGATGTCCTTAGCAGAGCCTAAAATTAAACCAAAGATTTCTGATGTGTGCAAATAAAAGTTTATGTTTGCCCCTTCATTAATGACAAGCAGTTTGATTATTACATACATTATATCTATCATGGTAGTTCAGGATGAGTTATTTTTAATTCTAAATGAATGTCCTTGTTGGACTTTTATCTCCTTCAAGATACATTTACCTAACACTAGAATAAATACAATGGACATCATTCACCAAAGAAAATCGGACATATATCCATGATGGAGATGATTCTGGTTTTGGACAGGCGATGTGCCCCTATTGCATAAGTAATACTGCAGAATGACTGCTGTCATTAACAATACAGGGAAGCTTTTTTAGTTATCTTGCTTTGCTAGCAAAGTCACTAGCTAGCAGCTAGCTCATAGCACAACAACAACAGCGTAATGTCTGATGATAAAAATACTGGATAGATAGATAAGAACAGCTTTTCCTCACCTGGCTGTTTCCTCCCGCTCAGCAGATATTCAGAGAAAGGCGGACTTAGAGAGCGAACTATATTTTCCTCCGCCTGTCTTGTCATATTTCATTTCTGCTTAAACCGCAACTCCGTGCTGAAGGAGAAACGATACAACATTTAACGTTTTCCGTTATCTGACAGTAGCAAGCCGACTCCAGTTTTTTCACCAAAAATTTTTTTTAATTCACCAAAAACGTTCGTTAGCTTGAGCTCCGCAGCTGGCCGCCTTATCTCACTGCGCGAGAGGCAAGTGCGTCGTGCGTCACGGGCAAAAGGTCAAAGGTAACAATGTGACCAGAGGGCTTATTGTGTTGTTTTTCTTGCAAAGTAATAATAATTGTAGAACATGTGTAAGAAAATAAAACCAAAAGGGCACTTGGGGCCATGGAGCAAAAGGGGCAGGTGCTCAAGCCCCCAAAGTCCCTCCCCTCTGCACGGGCCTGAGGTGGTGTGTACTTTCAAACTGTATGATGTCAAACAAACCAAGCCATTTGAAAAACCAATTCCTCTCCTCCCCTTTGGGGGTGCTGCACCAAGAACTACTGAAGGAAATGACACAAAACCTCTGAGAAAGATATAAGGACAACTACTTATTGAGAAATGTAAACAAAAATGAAGAAGTGTGAGATTTTAGCAGTTCTAGGATGTGTTTGATAATAAGCCACAAGCAAGTTCTCCTGCTAGCATGTTTGTTTTAGAAGCATTTACCCTGAATGCCCTGTGCAGTAGTCTGTGTCCTGCTTTTGAGGGGGATCCCCACATATGCATTCAAATAGAGAAAGAGTTTACTTCATTTAAACCATTTAGTCGTATGTAGAAATGTAGAATTTTTTGTTCTACATTCGAGTTTAATTACACATTCATGCTTCCCCGAATAAACTGGACTTTGTAACCAGACGAATTAGTCGGCAGATGAAACGGGGCTAGTGTGGATTCACCTTTAGTTGCTCTAAAAATTGTTTCCTTTGATTTTTATGAAGCGTACCATGGGTTAAGTGGTCCATAACAGTCTGATAGGAGTGCACAATCTATTGCACATAATCCAGGATTTTTAAAAAGTATTTGTTGTTTGTGCCAATGAAATATGTGTTGACAAATGTTTAATACTGTATTGCAATGTTTTAGAAACTACAAAATGTGCAGGTGATTATTTAATCAAACTAAGTTTCTTGAAGGCCAAAACCAGAGAGGTTGACGAAAGGTAACTTTTGGGTGTAGAAATAGAAATGATGCATTTGCTCAACATTTACACGAATGACGTTCAGCTTATTCTGTAATGCCAATTTAAAGTATGTAGTCATACAGTGACACATTATGGAGCCACCTCCTTTTGGCTTTTGTGGCTGAGCTGATTTTGTAATTCTGATTTGCTATTTTCAAGCAGACATCATTCCTCATTCCCCCAATCACAAAAATAACGCTCTTATTAAGCTGCTTTTGTTCTTCTGTATTCACCTTGAGAACTCAAACAGACGTTTCTTGGGACCAACACCAGGTTTAACTGAGGTTGTAGTTTCAGCCTACAAAAGGAAGTTTACACCAGTTCATCAAAGTATGACTTAACCTCATCGACCTGTGAGTTGATGAGGTTAAACTGTCTACTTGCACATTTTGCAGTTAGTTTATTTGAAATTAAGATTGTTCCTACATTGGCTGAAACTCGGTGAGAACTTTGGGAGTGTAAAAGCATTCCTGTTATTTCACCAGATAGTTTGTGGTAGGGTTTCATCAGTCATGTTTTGGTTGTTACACAGTAGTATTGAAAACTCTTAAATATGAGCTCATGCAGCTTCTTTAACTCAAATGCTTGCTCATGGGATTCGTTGAGCTTGTTGTGGCTTTAAGGGTGCATTCACACCAGCCCTGTTTAGTCCACTTTAATCCAGCTCTAGTTTGTTTGCTGCGGTGTGAATGCACTCTCGAACACTGATACAGACCAAAAGAGCAAACTGTGGTTCCTCTCTGTCTCTTTTCGGTTGACGTGAACTCTGGTGTGGTTCAAATACATATGTGAATGCAAGTGGACCACAGATCAGCTGGTAAAATCTCATGCTATTCCCTGTGTTTGTGTTGAGTGCATACCTGTCAAGTTTCCATTGTGTCCGCGATACTTTTTTTTTTTTTTTTTGCTCCCTTTCCCGACGTGCTCCAGCATTATTTTCCTGTAAATATCCCGCATTGTGCTGCCTGCTAATTCCGTCCAACCGCCCGCTCTCATGTTAGTGTCTTCATCCTACACCGACAGTAGCACCGGATGGTGACATTTTCCATATTCTCAAGCCCAACCCTGACAGGTGATGGGTCAGTGTTGTCTTCAGAGGTTTTTGTGTCTTTTCAGTGGCTCTTGGTGCGCCCCCACAAATTTTTTTAAAACGGTGCAGTGTGATCCACACCAGATGAAAATGTAACAAATGTTAAAATTTTTGTCCCCAATTGAATCGAGTCTACCTGGACTATTAGGTGTGAAAACAGGTTAAAGTCTTGTTGTGTCACAGTAGGATGAACCCAGCACTTGTTGGGATGTCATGGGAGTGTGGATTTAAGAGGTTCTCACTGCTATATGGAGAGTAAATCCAACATGAGCTCCATCGTTGTTTTGGATTACACTTTGACTTGTGGTCTGTAAACATTCTCATAGCTGCTCAGTGTGTGTCAGTAGTGTTAGAAAAAAATTATGTTTTGGAGCTCAGTTTCCTGTACGGACTTGTGAGCTCTACTCCACTCCGTCCATCCTACAGCGACACTCATGACCATGTGCATTATGTATTTTTAGTGTTTCCTTCAATAACACGTATTTACAATCTTATTCTGTTAGCTTATCTGTGTAGAGTTGACAGGGCAGCTTAAGAGAGAATGAATACTTAAATCTTCCTCATCTATTCGGCCAAAAATTCTAATTTAAGCTTTGAACAGTGAGCGAGACTGGTACCAAGAGGACTCTTCCACCAACTTGAATCATGCTGAGCTTCTCTGCAACTGCTGTAAGTTTGTATTCCCACTGGCGATCTTTGTGTTGCATCAGTACTACTGTTGTTATTTTAATAATTCCCATGCATGGAGAGTTTTTGCTTTGATAATTTGTGAAGTGAAGATCAAATAGTTGACAAGATGTGACCTCTTGTAAAGGCCAATATGAGGCCGGTCAATTGTTTCTGCAGTTGATTTAGCGGAAAACTACTTCCTTAATGTTAAGAACATGCTTGAAATTTGCCAATAAACCAACTGTGTCTTAAAATTCTACTTTCTTTTGTATCTTATCAAAGTCCACAAAGCCTGTAAAGGTCACTCTATTTAAGTTATGGCAGTATGACAGAAGTGTGAGGACATCTAGTCTATGCAGATGCTCTGAGGTATAAACATGGGAGTAAAATCAAGATAACAATCCATACATGCAACCAGCAAGCTTTGCTGATGGTGCAAAGCTTGCAGTTTTCATGTTTTTTTTTTTTTTTTTTTTTTGTGTGTGTTTTTTTTGCCTATTAATACCAAAAATGGCAAAGGCTGAATGGCACATCTAAGGCTTAAAAGCAGAAGTTCTTTGTTTTAATATCTGTAAACACAAAGCTCTTTACTGTTTGTACATTTAAAATGCATGTTGGGTGCAAAACCTTTTGTCTAACTATTAGAGGACAGAATTATCTTTCTTTTTTTTCTCCAGAGTTTTTCGAGGACTAAGGCCTCCAAACGTGAGGTGTGCTGACCCCTTGCGCCACCACAGCACGCCCAGGACAGAATTATCTTTATATTATTTCTAGGAAGATTTGGAGTTAAGTTTTTGGATTTTATTTATTTTTGGGCAGACCTCACACACAACCATACCAGTTTCTATCAAAGCCTTGGAATACACAGACATAGATTGTAAATCCCTAATTTATAAACTATTAATCAGGCATGCAAAACTTGGTAAACCTAAGTAGCATTTGATGCTACGGATGTACTACATTTAGTTGGTAAGAACAAATAACTAGAATACTGTTCATGAAAAAATGTTAGCAATATTTGAAAACTACATTACTGTTGTTTTTTTTCATTAGATGAAGAAAAGTTTCTCAAATCAGTGTTTTATAAAAATCCAGGATTTCTACCAGAAAATTTGCTGTGTTTTCTGATGATCTAGGTGATCTAATGTGGGGTGTACTTAGGCCTGTCACGATAACAGATTTTGCTGGGCGATAAATTGTCTCAAAAATTATTGCGGTAAACGATAATATTGTTTGAAGACCTTTTTACATTGATTTAATGGAAATTACGTAATAATACATGCGATTTCCTGCCAAAGTTAGATACATTTTACGTTCAATCTGCAAGACAACTCTGCTGCAGGACAGAACCAAAATGGTGTAAAACTCAACTTCATGTTCATTGTGACATCTAAAAAGAAAGACTAAGTAACTATCACTCAAGGGAGGCTTTCTTTGCAGATGTCATAAACAAAAACATTAACAATGCTGGAGCTTTATTTGCAACAGTTGACAGGCTCACAAACCCTCCTATGGCGTTACCACCTGAACTCCAATCTAATGCTGTCTGCAACAAGTTTTCTGACTTCTTTTCAGAGAAAATTCAAAAAATCTGAGGATTAATCTGTACATCAACTCTACAGCCAGAACCACTGCTGAACCCAAACAAAACTAATACAGGAAAAATGACCCACTTTCAACTACTTAATTGTAAAACCCTAGAAGAAATTATAAGTCAATTAAGTTCAAGCTCCTGCTGTCTGGATGTCCTACCCACACATTTCTTTAAGAAAGTCCTGCCTGTGGGAGTTCCAGGAGCACTGACGATGTAGGACGTGTTTTGCTGGTGCTCCGATGGGATATGTGCTTTAATATACATTTTTGCACCTCCTTACACCCTTCTTTTTGGAACAAACTGGACTACTAGTGGATGAAAATACATATCTGATGTGCAGCCTTTAAACACCGTGATTATACATGAGAAAAACCGACAAGGCTACTCGCAGCAAGGCTGACCACGATGCTCCTGCTGAACCAGATGCTAATAGCATTCTGCAAACCAAGATGCAGGAGATGCTGAATGCCTCACGCACTGATCTCATCAACAGAACATTGTTTCGAATGTCAAGAGGGAGATCTCAGCCGCTGTGACACCGCTAGAAGCGAAAATTGCCTCGTTTGGGTCTGCTATACATGACCCAAACGACCCAAATGTCAGTAGTTAAGACTACTTTCCTCTTGCTAACGATCAGGACGGGAGGCTAACCACCCTGGAGGCCTCTGTTAATTCCTTGAATATATTGGTGGACATGCTGTCCAAGAAATGTGAAGACTTGGAGGGCCGCTCCAGATTAAATAATATCCGCCTTGTGGGTGTACCAGAGGGATCCGAAGGACAACAGCCAACGAAGTTTGTATCAACGTTAATTCAGGATCTGCTCGGCCTTGATGCCAAGCCTGCCCTTGACCGGGCTCATCGCACATTGCGGGCCAAGCCAGCAGAGGGGGAGCCACCGCGCCCGTTCGTTGTCCGTGTCACCTTGCTTCAAGAACGGAATGAGATCCTACGGAGGGCCCATGAGTCGTCTCCCTTACTCCATGGAGGAAAGCGTGTGTTCATTTTCCCCAATTTTTCAAACTCGGTTGCTAAAAAACGCGCATCATTTACGAAGGTGAAGAAAGAACTCCACTCTTGCCCTGGAGTCAAGTTCGGGCTTCTTTTCCCTGCAGTATTACGGATCACTCTACCCAACGGGCAAACTCACAAGTTCGAGGACCCAGCCCTTGCTGCAGACTTTGTGGAGAAAAACATTAAAAATGTGTTTGATCCAGCAACAGTTTGATTCGGGAGGTTCTACTGCCCAGTGATGGGCTAACATTTTTGTTTGAGAACTGTAATACTCTGTACAATTACTAGTTAATACGTTTTTGTTCTCAACAGTGCCTTTTAAGACCTCCGTGAATACACTGTGGATATAATTCCTAATTTGGAAACTTATTTTTATTTTTTATTTTCTCTTTTGACTCTTACTAATACAAGCCAATGGGCCTTTGTGTGTCTGATTACACATTAGTTCTTCATGTTTTATAATACATTTCTTGTTTCTCCAAACCTGATGTTCTATTGATGGTGCATTCTCTACATATTATATTTACATCACATTCCCAGGAGAGTATGTCAGTAGTTAAGACTATTTTCCTCTTTTAGTCTCTAGTAGGCTAGATGGTTTCTGTGTTTTTTCTATGGGGTTTCGCACGTCCCATTTGGGGGGAGGCTTCGGCGAACGGGTGGGGTTATGGAGGGTTTCATGTTTTTGGTGTGTGTATGTTACTTTGTTCTTTTTGTCTGTGTATGTACTCTTTTTTTTTTTTTCAGGTGACCAGGGTGATCTTTGTTTACTTTTTTGTTTTACTCTGACCTATGGCTGATCCTCACTTGACACCAGCTACAGCGGTAGGACGAGAGATCCGTTTCACCAGTTTCAACTGCAGGGGGCTCAACAATCCTGTAAAGCGTAGTAAGGTACTACATCATGTGCAATGACTGGGGGCACAAATAGTTTTCCTTCAGGAGACGCATCTTAAGAACGTGGACCACTTGAAGCTGAGGCGCAGCTGGGTTAGTCAAATTTATCATTCCTCCTTTAACACTAAATCTAGAGGAGTAGCTATTCTTATCAGTAAATCTGTCCCTTATGTGCACTCTCAAACCATATCTGATTCTTGTGGTAGATACGTTATCATTAGTGGCACCATTTGCAATATCCCAGTGGTATTGGCTAATATATATGCTCCCAACTATGACAATGAATACTTTTTTAAATATGTTTTTCAGTCCCTTCCCAATCTGTCCACTCATCACTTAATATTGGGAGGTGATTTTAACTGCTGGCTTGATCCTCAGTTGGATCGCTCTTCCACAAACATAACAATACCTTCGCGCTCATCCAAAATGATTAACTCCCTTATGTCTGAATTTGATGTTTATGATGCCTGGCGTTTTCTTCACCCTTCCCAGAAGGTTTACTCTTTTTTTTGTTTTGTTTTTTTTTCCCCAGTCCACCATACCTTCACACGTATTGATTTTTTTCTTGATTGATAATAGATTGCTGTCCTCTCTCACTGGGTGCAAGTATGATGCTATTGTTTTGTCAGATCATGCCCCAGTTTCTATAAATATTAGATTTGATTCTCACCCCATTGAGCGGCCACAGTGGAGGTTAAATACCCGTTTGTTATCAAATGAGAAATTTATATCTTTTGTAGCGCGACAAATAGATTTTTTTGTGGAAACTAATAGAGGTCCTGAAGTGTCGGCTTCACTACTCTGGGAGACGCTTAAAGCCTTCATCAGAGGGGAAATTATCTCCTATGTAAAGTACGAAAACAAGTTGCACAGAGAGAGGATTACTACTTTGACACGTCACATTTCTCAAATTGACAACTTGTATGCAATATCACCTTCTCCCGCTTTGTTCAAGGATCGCCTTGTGTCATGAGCACATCAAGCTGAGCTTGCAACATAACATACTACCGAGCTGCTACTTCGATCTGGTGCCCAGTTTTACGAACATGGAGATAAGGCCGATAAACTCCTGGCTCACCAAATTCGACGAGTGTCAGCCTCTCGCCACATCTCTCAGATTCATACTACCCAGGGTGTCACAACTAACCCAATGGAAATTAATCTGACCTTCAAGGATTTTTATAGGTCATTTTATTCCTCAGAATGTTCTCCTTCTGTAACCGATTTTGACAACTTTTTTAACGACTTGGAAGTTCCTACCATCGATCAGGATGTAGCTGACAATCTTGAGAGGCCTATTGTCATCTCTGAACTCACTAAGGCTGTTAAGGCCCTGCAGGGCGGTAAATGTCCAGGCCCCGACGGCTACCCTTGTGAGTTTTATAAAATATTTTGGGACAAGCTTTCTCCATTACTTTTGGAGGTGTACAATTAATCTTTATCCTCTGGGTATCTACCTCAGACACTTAATCAGGCAGTAATTACTCTGTTTGCTAAAAAAGGCAAAGATCCTCTACAGTGTTCTTCTTATCGTCCAATAAGTTTACTTGATGCTGACTTTAAACTACTGGCAAAAACAATAGCACTAAGGCTAGAAACGGTACTTCCCACTGTGGTTGGGATAGATCAGACCAGCTTTGTACAAGATAGGAATTCCTTTTCCAATGTAAGACGGCTCTTTAATGTAATTTACAACTCACCCTCTGTCCGCACTCAAGAAGTTGTAATATCTTTAGACGCCGAAAAGGCCTTTGACAGAGTCGAGTGGCCATATTTATTTTACTTGATTAAGAAATTTGGCTTTGGGGAGAACTTTCTGTCTTGGATTAAGTTACTTTATTCTGACCCATATGCATCAATTAGGACATATAATACTCAATCTGGCTACTTTCGCCTCAGCCGCTCTATGCGCCAAGGCTGCCCTCTGAGCCCTTTATTATTTACTTTGGCAATTGAACCCCTCGCAATTGCACTTAGATGTAATACAAATATGATAGGTATTACGAGGAATGATATGGAAACCAAGGTCTCTTTATATGCTGACAATCTTCTTTTGTACATCTCTAATTTGAATACTTCAATTCCTGCTGTACTTGCCACACTTGACAAATTTGGGCAGCTGTCAGTCTATAAATTAAACCTCAGCAAAAGTGAATTATTCCCAGTTAATGCTTTAGCTAAGAGTTACCCACTGCGTACACCACCATTTAAGGTCATCGACCAGAGCTTTACCTATTTAGGAGTCCAGATTACATATAAATACAAGGATCTTTTTAAAGCTAACTTTTCTCCTTTATTATTACATGTTAAGGAAGACTTTGATCGTTGGTCGCTGCTTGGCCTCTCACTGGTCGCTCGGGTTAACTTGATCAAAATGAACATCCTTCCACGGTTTTCCTACCTCTTTCAGTGCATACCTATTTTTCTTTTACGGTCCTTTTTCAGCAAACTTGATAGTATGATTACCAAATTTCTCTAGAATGGGAAGGCCCCTTGTATAAGTACCCAATTCTTACAAAGACCTAAAAGGCTTGGGGGGTTGGCCTTGCCAAATTTTAGATATTACTATTGGGCTTCAAATATTAGACTTTTTAGATATTGGCTCCAGTCAGACAGCTGTTCTTCTCCAGCTTGGCTTGGTATGGAGGCCAACTCTGTGAAACCTGTGTCCTTGGCAGCCTTACTACATTCACCATTACAGTCCTCAACTAAACCTTATACTTCAAATGTAATAGTTGATGCTTCCTTAAGGCTGTGGATGCAATTTAGACGGCATTTTGGCCTACAGTCTCTTTCTGTCCATGCTCCTCTAGCTTCAAATCATGCCTTTCCACCGTCTCTCACAGATCGCATCTTCCTTTCATGGCGGAGAATAGGAATTTCAACTTTTCATGATATGTATATTGATAATACTTTTGCCTCATTCCAACAAATCTCTGAGAAGTTTGATATCCCGCGCCATCAATTTTTTAAATACTTGCAAGTACGCAGCTTTGTCTGCTCTACCTATTCAAATTTTCCCAACCTTCCTAGGGACTCACCTTTAGACATTTTTCTAAAACCTACTGTCAAATTGAAGGGGGCCATATCTTTTATTTATAATCAAATCACGCTTCTACGCCCACAATCTCTGAACTCCTTTAAATCACGCTGGGAGGAAGACCTTGGACAGGCCATTTCAGAGGATCTTTGGACACAAATTCTGTCATTAGTGCATAAATCATCTATTTGTGCCAGACATAATCTCATTCAATGCAAACTTGTATATCGCACCTATTATACTAAAGCACATCTGGCCAAGTTTTACACCAATGTTTCTCCTGCCTGTGATAGATGCAAGCGTTCTCTAGCCAATCTGATCCACACTATCTGGCTTTGCCCTCAGCTTTCTAACTATTGGTCCAAAGTTTTTGCACCTCCACAGTCCAACCTGTCCTCCTTTCAGAAATCCTCTTTAGCGTTTTTGACCTTTTTGGCACGGAGGGTGATTATAATAAAATGGAAGTTGCCTCAACCGCCATCACATATCCATTGGCTTCGAGATGCATTGTATTTCATTAAACTTGAGAAAATTCGGTTTACTTTAAGAGGCTCTTCTATGAGATTTTTGGATTTGTGGAGCCCCCTATTGAGAACCCTTAGATTAATTTCCCTAATGTTCCAGACTGATGAGGTGGAACGTATGTAGCTGTTTATTATTTTTATAAATGTCTATTTTTCTTTCATCTTCCTTCCTTAGTTTGACTGATTTATTGACAGAAGTATCCCCTGGCACCGGGTTTTTTTTTTTGTTTTTGTTTTTCATGTGTCTGTTTCTGTCCGCTAGCACAGTACGTTTACTCTGATTTGATCCACTTAATGTATTTCATGTCTGTATAGATGTGGGTATGTTTGGGTTTGTTCTAGCCCAATTATCTTTGTATGTTAAAGGTACATTGTTAACTGTATAACTACGGCACTGCCTTCACATGGTACCTCATGTTAAAGCATAAATAAAGTTTAAAAAAAAAAAAAAAG
Source organism: Poeciliopsis turneri (assembly GCA_922788865.1). Taxonomy (NCBI): domain Eukaryota; kingdom Metazoa; phylum Chordata; class Actinopteri; order Cyprinodontiformes; family Poeciliidae; genus Poeciliopsis; species Poeciliopsis turneri. The sequence continues at coordinate 433,735 of CAKLNU010000807.1, forward strand.
AAAGTCCTGCCTGTTATTGCTACTGATCTGATCCAAATAATAACTCATCACTCACATCAGGCGTTTTCCCCCAGGCTTTGAAAACAGCAGTTATCAAACCAATGCTAAAAAAGAACAATCTGGACAAATCACTACTGCAGAATTACAGGCCGACCTCTGACCTCCCATTCATCAGCAAAGTTATTGAAAAAACTGGGTAAACAATTAAATAGTTTCCTCATGATGATCAACTGCTTTGACTCTTTCCAATCTGGTTTTCGGGCTCACCACAGCACAGAGACTGGCCTAGTCAAAGTATTCAATGATATCCATATAAATACGTACTGTGGGAGAACCACAGTGCTGGTTCTGTTGGACCTCAGTGCAGCTTTTGACATATTACTGAATCGACTGGAGAGTTGGGTTGGACTCTCCGGTTCGGTGCTCGACTGGTTTGAATCTTACATAAAGAACAGGGATTTCTTTGTTTCAATTGGAAACTTCTCATCAAAGAGGTCAAAGGTCACATGTGGGGTACCCCAAGGTTCAATCCTAGGACCCCTCTTATTCAATATTTATATTCCCCCACTAGCTCAGGTTATAACAGGATATTTCCTGTTAGCTACCATAACTATGCAGATGATACTCAGCTCTACATTATGATGTCACCAGGTGACCTTTGACCCCATCCAATCACTGAATAAATGCTTAGAACAGATAAATGTGTGGATGTGCCAAAACTTTCTCCAACTGAACAGAAACAAAACTGAAGTCATTATTTTTGGACCTAAAGAGGAACAATCTAGAGCTATAGATCTAGAGTCAATGCACAGCTTCAGTTATTACAACTAAAAACTAGAGATCAGGCCGAAACATGGGAGTAGTGATGGACTCTGACCTGAACCTCCAGAGCCACATAAAGACAGTTACAAAGTCGGCCTTCTGTCACCTGAAGAACATCTCCAGGATTAGAGGACTAATGTCTCAGCCAGATCTAGAGAAACTCATCCATGCGTTTATCTTTAGTCGCATTGATTATTGCAACAGCGTCTTCACAGGCCCGTCCAACAAATCAATCCAGAAGCTGCTGCTCATGTTCTCACTAGAACCAGGAAGATAGATACATAACACCAGTTTAAAGTCCCTCCACTGGCTCCCTGGAGCTCAAAGAATAGATTTTAAAATACTGTTGTTAGCTTATAAATCACTGAACGGTTTAGCACCACAATACATTAAAGATCTGCTGTTGCTGAATTAACCTTCCAGACTCTCTGGTTCTGTTCTGCATCCTCAGAACCAGAACCAAAAGAGGAGAAGCAGCTTTCAGCATCTATGGACCAAACATTTGGAACAAACTTCCAGAAAACTGTAAAACAGCAGAAACCCTGACTTCCTTTCAATCTCAACTAAAATGCACCTGTTTAGAGTTTTATTTGAAATGTAATCAATTAAAAATTGATTTACATGTTCTATTATGCCTAGGGTTGCCACCCATATTTGGAAATTAAATGTTCCATCCGGAATTGAAGCAATACAGGACGCAATTTGTTCCATATTTTCAAAAATGTCCAACACTTATGTCACTTCTGACTGACACCTGAACACTAACTGTATTAAGCACAAAATAAATAGGGATGCTGTTAATGTTTTAGTGGTTGCGAAATGGGTTATTCTGTGGGAATGGAAGTCCTCTACCCCTCCTTGTTTTAAGAAATGGCTTTGTGATATGGTGTCCTGTATCTATCTTGAAGAAATTCAATACTCTTTGTCAGACAACCACCATAAGTTTGTTGATGTTTGGGGTCCTTTTAATAGATACATACAAAATAATGGGCTAAAATGACTGTCGTACTCATCTGGACCTGTATTTATTTATTATTATTATTATTATTGTTGTCATTATAATTTATTGCTTTTATCGATATTCTGTGTTTTATGGAACTCTTTGATACAATGTTTTCATAAATGTCTGTTGTTACCCTTCACTCTCTCTCATGCTTGATTATGCTTTACGGACTGATGTGCACATATTTTATCCTCTTATCAGTACTCCAGTAACCTGCACTGTTTTGACTGTTTTGTCTTGTTGGTTTTTGTTGTATTTCTTCACTTTTTGTTTTTTTGTTTAACTCTGAAAAATCGTAACTGAATGTATGAAAAAATGGGGTACAGTACATAGCAAAGTATAGTCATTATACTGTGGCAAAATGAGTCCTGCACCTTTTTTGAGAGAGATCCTGATCTGCCACAAAGTTCCTTTGGTGCTTCCTTCATATTTACAGCGACACCAGGATGTGTTATTGTTTCAGAAAATGATCAGTTTCTCATCAGCCCTGCTCATTTTAAAATATAGGGGATTTTATCATTTCTTCCAAGTCATTCTTCAGGTGAATATAACTTGCATGTGAATTTTGGTTGGAGTTTACTCTACTGACGGTGTGAAATGCTGATACTACAGTTGATTGCAGCATGATGTATTAGGCAAACAGGAAAAAAAACTGCATTTTAGATAAAGTTAAAATGAGCACTCATGTAGTGAAGGACGCTTTGTACAATGTCTACATCTGCAGACTCTGACCAGTTGTTTCATGACTCATGATGTTGTATCATATTTGATCAAAATGTCAGTCACTTTGTCCAGTAAATTTCTCTTCTTGCTTTCCACTGTTCAAATTGGTAACAAAACCATTCCAGATTGGAGCATTTAGTTGCATCGTCCTCTACCTGCAGTGTTTCTGAAAGCCTTTGTTGCTTCATGTGATAAAACAAATTCAGTGTCAGAAGGATCTCTGTGAAGCCTAGTGTTTTTCCTCAGTGCATCAGCCAGTGGTAGTGTGGGGAACACTGGTCTTTTTATAACTACACTACCAGCTCCTGCATTTTTTCCCCTCAACAAATGCCAGATTCTGGTTTAAAGAAAAAAAAACAAACAGCTGTGGGCAGCAGAGAAAGCCAAAGTGACTCTTCTGTGTTGCTAGAGTTGGCTGCTAACACGGAGCGGCAGGCAGTGGACTGAAACGAAAACGACAGTGTTTTGGCAGATTGCCTCGATTGTATGTCGCAAAGCAGGAAGTGTAACATTGAGAGTACAGGAAGTGACTGATATGGAGCTGTGCTCCCCTTTTTTGTCCAGCAGCATCATAGAGTTTAAGCCATTGACTTTCTGACAGAACCTATTCTTTCTCTCTGATGGATGAGGAATGATAAATACAGAGCATCCAGACAGACTTAGGACCAGTGAAGTATTCAACAACAGAGGACAACTGAAGCACTGGGCTCATATACGGTCAATGTGGAGGGAATTTCAGGGGGGAAAAATGGGAAGTGGTAATGACAACAAGGTCAGCAAGGTCAGAGCAGAAATGGTGACATAATATAATGAAGATTTGCTGGGGTCATTTGAAGAGCTTTTTTCTCAAACAGTTGAAACAAATGTTTACATGTTTTGAGATGCCAAAATGTGGATAAAAATTAAAAACTGATGAATAATGTTGCTGGTTACACATGTAAAGTGCTTGTTTGTTTATCTGTTTTTTTGAGGACCACAGATTGATGTTTTTGTCTGAAAATTGCTAATTTTAGCAGCAAAGTTGCCAACTTGGTAACAGTGTGGTGACTATTATGTGTGCATGTGTAGATGAAAAAAAAAGTTAAATGTGGCTGATTTATCAGTGCACCTTTAAAAAGTACATACATTTTGTATAGATTTGTGTGAACATGCTTTCATGAGTAATAGCCATTTCAAGCTAACTTGAAGTTATACTGTGAGAATTGTATGCTGCATGTCTGATATGGGCTCCAAAAAAAACAAAAAATAGGTACAACATGGCAAAATGAGAACTTACTTTCAAAGTGAACTATGATGAAGTAATTTCTTTTATGAGTATATTGTTTTCATGATTGGAGACCAATCTGGAACTGAATTCTTAATAACTGCACAGTCTGTTCTCTAAGTTGAGTTATTTTAACCACATTTTTAAACTGATGAAAACAACAAATCAACACGTTTAAAACAGTTTTTACTTTACTCATTTCTACATTTCTTGTTGACTTGTTCATACATTGGCCGGATTTTCTTAAAGTTTGGGAGATTGGAGATTACTTTTTCCACATTTTCTTGTTAGTCTGTAATACAGAATGGGTGAAAATCTTTAGGCCCGAGCAGCGAAGCCCCGGTTGAAGGCCAATTGAATTTGAAGGATTTCTTTTTCTTTTTTTTTAGGTCTTTGCAGCACTCAGCTGCGAAGGCCTATTGTTTTCATACTGTTTATTATTATTACGATTCTGCCCCCCTAAAGAGGGGGCTCTTTGGGGTCCATATCATATTCAAAACTCACCAAACTTGGCGGATACATATAGCTTGTATAAAATTTTTGTATTTTAAAGTCATCACAAAAAATTACAAAAGAAACGGCTCGACGGCACCACCTAGCAAATTTCAAAATGCCTTTTGCCATGGCCTTACTTCACTGTAGAGACATGAAATTTGGTACACTTTTATGTCTACCAAATTACAGTTCTGCAAGATGCTCAGAAAATACAATTAATGTCATAGTGCAAGTCAAAGAGGAAGTCGACCATTTTCGATTGAAGTTCTGATTTTGACCCCTTTTTGGCCCTTTGCATTTGATCCAACTCTTCCTAGGGATTTCGATTGATCTTCAGACTGTTCACAAGGCATGGCCGATTAAAAGTTATAAAAACTGTGTTTTTGTGCACACTGAAGGGGTGTTACCAGGGATCAAAGTTCATCTAATCGCCATGAAACACGAAACTGTTGTATCTCCTAGACCAGGGTTGGGCAGTCCTGGTCCACAAGGACCGGTCTCCTGCAACTTTTAGATGCAGCTCTACTTCAACACACCTGAGTCAAATAATGAGGTCATTAGCAGGACTCTAGAGAACTTGATTGCATTTAGGAGGTGATTCAGCTATTGGATTCAAGAGTGTTGGACCAGGGAGAAAACCAAGAGTTGCAGGACACTGGCCCTCGAGGACCAGGAGTGCCCACCCTTGTCCTAGTCAAAAACTCAGAGGCACCAAACTTTCAATGATTAATCATAATCGGGTGTCCTACAATATCCAATGATGACATCACTTAGGCCACACCCCTGAGAACAGGAAGTGTTATGTTTTATTGTGAATGATCTCTATCTTACCCCTTCGACCTAACTCTCCAGGATGGATCCTTATCCACCTGCTGACAGAAATCCATAAGAAACTTTGGTGGGCGTGACCTCATGCTGCTATAGTGCTCCCTAAAATACTTTAAGCCATGTTTTAACCTATAATTATGAAACTTGGCAAGCCGCCATTTTGTCTATTTTGTTGATGTCGTATCTGAGCAAACTTGTCCTACAGCTTTTGAGATCCAGGCTTCAAACTTCAAACTCTGCCAGCATAGTCTTGAGGCATTGAAGGTCGTCAAAAATTACCAAAGGAATTTTCCTATGTCAAAGCATGTGGGCGTGGTCAAGCCTCAAATCTGGCCATTCGCTATGAAACATCAAGATGAATAACTTCCCCATATACGCTCCCAGCTGCATCAAACTTCATTTGTATCATCACAGACCAGAGCTCATCGCATTCAAATGGTCAATTGGTGATATCGCTTTAGACCAGCACCCTTCCAACAGGAAGTCACATGTTTTCCTACTATTTTTTTTCCTCTAATCTCTTCTTCATGCAGTTATTAAACTGTGTTTAATAAATTAGAATAACATGATGATAAATCCTTCTTTCAAGGCTGGCTGCTGGTGGGAACCTGTGGGCATGGCTGAATGGCGAATTCTAATTCCCGACAGTTTGCATAGGTTTCTAAATCACTCTTTCTCAAACTTTTTCAGGCTGACAACTAGTTAACACATTGAACAAGCTGTCAAAGACCACTTAATCCAAAATTGTGCCCACCATAACACATTTTAATATATAATGCAACCTGAAATGAAAATATTAGTCTCTCATGTATTTTTCTTTGTTCATCCTAATGAGAAGCGTTAGGATGAACGCTTCTCATTGTCAGTCAAATTGACTGGCCACAACAAACTTAAGAAGTCTACTTTGGCATTTTGAGTTATTTACAAAATTAAATTAAATTGACAATAGCTATGGAGCAAAAAGCAGTTCTGACTTACAGGAACAATACCTCCAACTAACCGTTCAAAGGAATCCAGTCACTATAACTTGGCTTCCTCTCATCATATAAGTAGTCCTGGAATTGTTTTCTGTCCACTAGAGTGTGCCCTCGCACCACAAATTGTTCAGGGACTACAGTTTGAGATGACAAGTCCTCCCTTCAACACTGGCTGTTGGCGGGAGTGTGAGTATGTTTGAATTGCGAATTCTAATCCCTCGTAGTTTGCATACATCTCTAAATCAGTGTTTCTCAAACTTTTTCGGGGTGAAGACCAGCTAACCCATTTAACAAGCTGCCAAAGACCACTTCCTTTAAAATTGCCCCTGCAATAACACATCTTAATATATGATGCAACCTGAAATTAAAATATTAGTCTCTTAACTAACTGTCCATCTTAATTAGAAGAGTGATGCTATTACATAAATGTGACTGGCCACAACAAAGCACTGAAGAGGTCTTCTTGGGCATTTTAAGTCATTTACAAAATTAAATGAAAACAATAATAGCTGTTTATCTAAAAGCAGAGCATCATTCATTACCAAGCAAAGAGCAGTTCTGACTAATTGGAATGATTCCTACCACTAACCATTGCAGTTGCTATAATCTGGCTTCCTCTGATCATACAAGTAGTCCTGTAGTTCTTTTCTGTCCACTAGGGGGTGCCACAAATGGTCCATAGACCACAGTTTAAGTAAGGCTGCTGCAAATCATACATGCTTGCTAGGATTTACCTTTGTTAGTCTCTGAAGAGCCCAATAGCTTGTGTCTGTCGCCTGGCAGACGGCTGTGGGAACTGAGGGAGAGTGTCAGCAGGAGCGAGAGTATGGCTTTGCTGGACTCTCTACGGTTGCCACGAGATCGGAGGTGCGCTTTGCTACGAGGGCCTCCGATTCCACTTGCGGTTTTAATTTTCCCTTGTAATTCTACATTCAGCTTCTGACAGGTTTTCATTGAGTTGCTTCTCCAGGTTTTCAGAAAGTCATACTTGGTCCCATGGTTGACGGTGCAGGTCACAACACAAACAAGCATGAAATCTTGGTAGTTGAAAACGTGAGGGATTATAGAACTTCTTGGACTCATTGATGCTCCTGTTCATACACAGTTTTGTGTTAACAGTGACATAATGTCCAATATACTTTATATATAGGATTTTACAGAGGAAATATTACTTGAAAACCTAAGATTTATTTAATCAATTTCAAATATTATGTAAGACCAACAGAAATAGTTTCATATTTCAGCAATGTTATGCCGAAATGTGCTGACTCGACAGTTGTTATAGAAAGCTGGCTGTTTATTGAAGTGAGTCCATGCTTATCAATAGAAAGTTGAGTGGAAGGAAAGTGTTAAATGGTTGGATTGCAGTAATAAATGTTTTAATTTGCTAAGATGCACCTTAGCAAAGATGTACCTTTTAGTTCAATCACAACTGTGTCTCATTTTCAGATATGATTTGTTTGGCACCTAAAATATGTTTAGTTTTGAAACATCAATTTTTTGTGCCTTTGTAGCCAGATCTACAAAACTGTCATCATATTTTCCATTTGAAATTCAATTACAGCTGTATCTACAAAAGAACAATGATTCCCATGTACATTATTAACTTTGACTGGATTATTTTCTTTTCTTTTTTTTAATCAAGTATGTTTTGTTTTTACATCAAGCCCTTTTTTTAGTTTTTTTCCTTTTAATCTTTTTTTTCTAAACTCTTGTTTTAATATTCCACCTCTAATAAGCACGCCCTCCGTCCCTACAGCAGGCAGGGAACTGAAAAAGAGGAAGTGGTGCGCAGGATATATAACGTGGCTGCTGAAGTGACAGTTGTCTCAAAGTGTGTGCCGTGAGATTAGAGAAAGAGGAATCAGGAAATTCTGCAACTCTGAGTGCCATTCTAAAACTTGTTGGATTCAGCTAACTTTTGTTCTGTTCGTCTTTTGCCTTTTTCTGCGGAATGAATTGAGGTGCTTCTTCTACTGTCTTCTCAACATAGGTTTATTCTTCTATGGACTCAGATTGAGTAAGTCACCTTAATTTCCTTACTTTGTCACATGATCAGTTATTTGCAAATGCAAAAACGAGTTTGCAAACATGGTAATTTTTATTTCTGTAACTTGTGCCCAACTGTGTGTTGCACTTGTGTGAAGAGCTGAGCTCAGGTCTGTACTCCAAGAGTTACCAAGCATTATGGCTCCAGTCTGGTACTTGGAGAGTTGCGCTGACATAATTTGCACTGCAGGTTCAGTTTCAGTCTAATAATGGAGCTTTCATTTAAAAGCCAAATCTATGTGCTGTGAGAAGGAGCTATTTAAGAGACTTCCTGCAGAAGTCATTTAGCAGGAACAAGTGAAGTTAAACAGAATTCACATTTTTTATTTTGGTGTATTTTCCACAAAAAATAACAAACCCTGTCACTTTCTCTTATTTCTTCACTTCAGCACAGTCTTCATCAATTGGTTGCTGTGACAGTTCACCTTTTTTTTTAGTCTGCCATTCATCTAAGACTGTAACAATAAGCAATAAATTCCTTTTACTTATAATAAATAAAGACGATTAATTATAATAATTTCCTTCTGGACATCAGTCATTAAAAAGTTGCTTCTCTTTGAATGTTGTATAAAAGTCTGTGTTTTGGGAAATGCTGCAGACATTTGATATCCAGTACGAAATAGTTAGCTTGTACTATCTGCCTATCGAAGCTGAATGATTATTATTTTTTGAACTGCAATTTTTGATTAGGGTAAAAGATGTAAAATATTTTCCAGTTAGAATTATATTTTTTTCAGAAAAGAATGTTTGTTTGCTCTGTGAGAGGGTGTATTTGCACATGTATATGTATTATTTTATATTGCTTTTTAAATGAAAATGCTTTAAATGACAATGTTATCGTTTGTTTCAAATTCTGGGAACGTATATGTCCAGCAAAAATTGTAAGTTTAACTTAAATGTTTCCGCCATGTGAAAAACATTCCAACTCTATCTTTAAATCTGTTAAGTAAATCTTTAAAGTGATACTTAGCGCTGTTTGATTACCCTGCTGAACAATAAAACGTGGTGCAAAAAAGGAATACAGCCAAGACTTCCATTTCCTCTGAGAGCTTTCAGAACAAATAGTTGTTTTATTGGTGTCATAATGGCTAGTTGCATTTATGTGCACACACGCCAAAGGCAGCATGTCTGGTTGAATTTGAGAATTGCTTTCATAAGTCATTTTAAGAAGTGAAACAAGGAGGCTTTCTTAACAGCAGTTGTGACAATGTGATGTAAACAGGCCCATATGATGCAACCGTTCAGTGCTTAATTTACAACAATGGACACCATATATAAGAAGATTTGTTTTAAAAAGCTTAAGGATTAGAGTAACTCGGTAAGGTGTTACACAATCTCCCAATTCATATGTCACAATGTTTCTAGAGGGATCTTTGCTCCGGGAATATGGGGTTTGATATGGACTGTTAGATCATGGTCTCGAGCCAGAAAAGGGTCTTCTCCGGGTCGGGGCCTGGGGGTGGGTCCTGCCCCAAGTGGAGGAGTTTAACAGGATTGTGAACAGGATCTTGTTCACAAATGAGGGAAGAAGGGACTGAGAGATCGACAGACGGATTGGTGCAGCGTCTGCAGTGAAGCGGGCGCTATACCAGTCTGTCGTGGTGAAGAGAGAACTCAGTCAAAAAGCGAAGCTCTTGATGTACTAGTCGATCTACGTTCCTATCCTCATCTATAGTCATGAACTTTCAGTCATTACTGAAAGTATTAGGTCATGAATTCAAGCGGCCAAAATGAATTTTCTCCGTTGGATGTCTGGGATCTCCCTTAGAGATATGGTGAGAAACTCTGTCATCCGGGAGGGACTGAGTAGAGCCGATGCTCCTTCATGTCGAGAAGAGCCAGTTAAGGTGGCTCAGGCATCTGGTTAGGATGGAGGAGACCCCGGGGAAGACCCAGGACATGCTGGAGGGATTATGTTTCTCGGCTAGCCCGGGAACGCCAGCTGAGTTGGAACAACTCCCAGAGGAGTTGGAACAAGTGGCTAGGGAGAGAGAAGTCTGGGCCTCCCTTCGTAGGCTGCTACCCCTGCAACCCAACACCAAATAAATGGAAGAAGATGAATCTATGGATAGATATCCATCTATCCGGATGGGGTCCAGTCAATGTCTGTACATTAATTTATCTGCAGAAGGAAGTATAAGATATTATGATTTCCAGATCTACAGGTGTGTGTTTCAGACTTCACATCTAGTTCTCCTGATGATTTTGACTCTTATTTTAAAGAAAGAATGGTAGTAGTTCTTGAGTTGGGATATTGTGTTGACACAGTTGGCTAATAAAAGTTTCTCATTAGGCCTGTTGACAACAATTGACATGTTCTTTCCTAATCGCTAACTATAATAAGTTAGCATCGAAAGCATTTCGTAACTTCCTGTAGTGGCTAAACTAAAAGACTATTTCAAAGATTTTAAGGGATCTGGACTCTAGCTTAAAAATGTTACACTTGAATTAGTTAAAGTTGAAGTGTGGAATGCTATGTCATGCTAAACAGGCAACATGGTTTGATATTTATGAGCCTCTGTTATGGACCACTGCCATCACCGAGTGAGTAAAATATTTGGATACTTAAAAATTCCTTTGAAAATTATGACAACTGCCTATTTTAATAGTTCAAACCCTAAGTATACCTTAAGAATTAATTCTCCAAGGTGAAACTGCCCTAGTCTTCTACTTTAGAGGCCAATGCCTACACTCTTTTTTTTTATTATTTCCACTCTTGAAGGTTCAGCCAATCAGTGCTAAGGAAAATGAATCGTGCTCCTGGATTGACTGCTTTGCAAACACCAGCCAATAGCATTTCAACTAGCTTTGCTATTTGTGCTGAATTGGATTGTCTTTCAAATATTTTTGATAAGGGGAAAAAAAAATTTTTTTTTATTTATTTATTTTTTTTTTTGTGAAGAATTTGAAGTCGCATTCAACTGAAAAATCTGTCGGCAGGTGAAAGTGTCAAAATAAGACTGGAAATTGGTAGTTGTTTAAAAGCTGTTTTGGAATATTTTGAATTAATCATAGATTTAAGACAAAGTTTGTCATTTGTGAATTTATTTTTTAAATAAATTCACAAAAAAATTGGGATCATTAGTTATTCCAAAATCCCTATAAATTCAGTTCAATTCAAGTCAGTATCCATACCTATTGGAGAGTTCTTTTGACGTATTTTACTTTGACGTTTTCCTTCAAGATGCAAATGAACTTCTACTACCCCTAACAGCATGGTGTTTTCACTGTTCGGATATAAATCTAATGTGTGCAATAGATTTTCTTTCCCTTTTCAGATCTGGTTCTCTTCTTGCATAAGCCTATTGTTGCTTCACAAGGATGTTGCAGTTGAGTCTAATTCGGTACAGGCTTCTAGAAAATCTTATCTGCAAAGAAAAAGACACGGTTCACATTTATTGCTGTGTCTTGTTGGCTACATAGCATTCAGTTCTGTAGGTTATGCATGCTAGCATAAGAAACTGTTCATTACTCTGCTCAGTCAAGTACTAAAGTAACAGCAACTGCTGAATGGTAAAACTGAGGTGTGTGAGAGCAAGTTCACACACGCACCACAGGAAGTTAGCTTAGCCACTCAGCACAGTTTTTGCACAGCCTCTGACACATTTATCACATTCCTCAACGGCATTGAGCGTCTACATCTACAGTTTCCCAGAATTCAAGTTGGCAGTCAGTCTGAGCATTCTTTTTGATCACCAACATGCCTGTTTGATACAACATTAGTAGAAGTAAACTATAACGTTTGGATCGGTTTGTCTTTGGCCTCTGGAGGCATCTGTGGAGGAAGCACAAGAGGCTTTTTTCTCATTGGTACACCTTTTGAAAAATTCACCAAAATCCTTCATCCTGTCACCTGGTTGAGCAGCATTGTGTATACAAAGTCAGTTTAGTGATGCTAACAGCATCCTGCAGTAAAAGACAGCGAATTGTATTGGTTGCATTAAGCTGCCAAAAAAACTAAGGTATCTGCAGAGAGTTCGAACAGTAAACCATATGTTTTAATTTAAGAATGTTTACCAGCTAATTGTCTAAATGTCAGATTTGTTTTTATGGTAAAATCTTTACGCACAATAACCAATAATCACAACAGGAATATATGTTTTGCAAAGTATTTGAAAATATGTTGGAGACTAAAAAAACCGTAAGAAATGATGTACAAAGGTATTTACTGGTTTTTCTCAACACTTCGTTCATGCACTCTTGGCAGCACCAACAACCTTTAATTTTTCTTACATAAGTGCCACAAACCTTTTGTCCATCCCTCTATGCTGGACCATTTTAAGCTCCATCAGGTTGGGGTTAGGGTTAGCCATTTTCAGATCTCTCCAGAGACGTTCAAATAGATTCAGGTCTAGGTTCTAGCTTGGCCACATGGGAACATTCCCAGAGTTGCCCTGAATTTCTTCCCTTCTCATCTTGGCTTTGCTTCGAGATGCTCAGCTAAGACAAACCATTGCCCCACTTCAGAGTTTACACTCTGAAAAGTGTATTTGGGCTGTAGTTCATGTTATGGACTTATTTGTATTAGTCTTACTTAATTCTTTTGCTTTAGTTATGACAACTTACTTTTTTGTGTTGAATTAAATTAAAAGGTAAACATTTTAAACTACTTACTTTGACTTTACTTGAAACAATTAAATGCTGCGTTCGTATCCGATGACTGACGTCATGACCCAAGCTTCTCTAGGGACAGATCCTGTACCAACCAGGTGCTGCTGCGGTGCAGGGCTAGAGCACAACTTGCATAAGAAGACCTTAGTCCTCAACATGCCCATTGGAAGTTCAATTCCACCCTGATGACCTGTGCTGCATGTCTTCTCTCTCTGTGTCATTACCCACTCTCCTGTCTAACTACTCTCAGATAAAGGCTGCCTGAGCCAAAAAAAACTTTAATAAAGATCTTGTTTTAGTTCTACTTTGTATGAAGTAAACTAAGTAATTTGAGTAAGGCTCACCTAAATTTTTCAAGTTAAACCAACTTCATTTATTAACTTATATGAATTGCTTACCAATTGAAACAATTCAATTAAGTTGGTATAACTATTTTCTTTTTCACTGTAAGAGGTCTCTGTCCTGATGGTTTTAAGGAATGATGCCTGGTTTTCTGTACCCAAAATCACTGGCATTCATGCCTTTGTCTCAGCAGACCAGAGAATTAGAATTTTTATGGGTTTAGCATTCTTCAACTTCCTTTTGGTAACGTCAGTTTAGCCGCTCACTAAGACACGGCTAACTAAGTCTGTGCAGAGCGAAGCTGGAGTTCTGACAGACGGAACCCAAACGGTGATTGGCTATCATTGCCCCATAAGGCAGTAACTCCTCCTCCTGGCCGTCGCAGCGCCATCAGGTTGTTGGTCTCCTCACCGGCTCCTTCTATGATTGACCAACTCTAGTCCTGGTTCCAAACTGTGTCCATAGATAATCAAGACCACTTTGCTCATTGGGACTTTCAAAGCAGCAAACTATTTTTTTTTTCCTACCAGGCCCCAGATTGATCCTTTGACTTTGTGCTCAGACTGTAGACACTTTGTCTAGACAGGTGTCTGCCTTTCCAAATCGCACAAAAAACTAAATTTTATTAATTTTAGAGCCTTTTGACTGTTTATCTCTGTAATTAATTATATACATTAATTATTTACAGCTACATGGTGGTTAAGTTTGCAGGGATACACAGGGAAAGTAGACTGAAATAGAATGACAGTTAACTGATACAAACTGGGGATTGAAATTGGCAAAGAAACTAATCCATATTGGAATATTTTTTTTCTGAAAAAATGTAATGTATTCTAGACGACCACATTTCTACACTGTTTAAGTACATAAATTACACAAACTCTCATATGGTCAGTATGAAAAATTAAAGTTACAAAGTAAACTTCTTTGGTCTGTGTTAGTTGTGGTTTTAATTTACATGATACTTTACCATCAGCAGACTTATTTCATTGTGTGAATAACTTTAATAACTTACTTTAATATTTGGATGAATCTCTGTGTTGTTTTGCTGTTTTGCAAAAGGGATTCAGTGGAGGGCTAAGGAAGTCTTATTATAGCCACTTGTAAATGGAAACATATGTTAACCATACTGAGTGTGTGTGTGTGTGTGTGTGTATGTGTGTGTGTCACATGACTGTCTCTTCAAACGATTCACCGGCTTTAATCTAGTCACATCTTCTCCTCTGCTGCTCTTCCCTCTCTGTCAGAGAAACCATTGTTCATGGTTTACTAAGATTAGGCCACATCTCAGAAAGAGAAAAGAAGAAGTGGCTTATTTCCTTTGGTCATTTCAACACACTGGCCTGTTTTTGTATTCTGCAAGTTTCTGCATTCACTCAGAACTGCTGCAGAGTTCATCTGCAAATTGCAGCTGCTCTTTGACTTCCAGACATCTGCTTCAGATGAATAAATGGCAAGTCATTAGCCGTGGAAAATCAGGGAAGAGCTTTCCGCCCCAGGCCTTCTCACCTGAAAGCACGCTGGTAACCGGAGTCCGAGCTGCTGCTGTTTCATGCGTCATTTTATGACTGCTACCAGAAATGAGTTGACATGTCACCCTCAGTATCTGCAATAACACTGTGAAAGCCAGTAAGTCACAGCAACACCTAATTTTAACTGCAGATTAAAGTCAGGCTGAAAGGCCTCAAGTCTCAATCATTTTCTGATGCTGACCAGTTTTATTCAGTTTAAAATAGCAAGTATGGTATTCCCCTCACAGAACAGGAAACCACTGATGAATATGAACACTTCAGGTGCAATGTTTTTACAGCAGAAGATACATTTATTCTCACCTCTAGTGATGGTATGTAAAAGTGAATCTTGAAGATTAATTAGTCTTTTATTGTAGTTGCAAAATGTCTCGGTAAATTTATTTGGATTCCTAATAAAGTGAAATCTGATACACACTGAACTGAATATCACATTAAAGAATCTTTGCACACACAGTAGTTGTCAGAATAGTATTTCTACAGTATATTGTGCAATTCTACATGGCATAATTAATTTTAATCCAAACAAAACAATAACATTTGCCTGGAGTATAAATATTTCCTAGTACTGGCTCATTTTTTTGTCGGCACGAAGCTACAGGAAGTGCTAACTGTTATTTTAGTGATTAGTAAAGCAGCTATATTTACCACAGTGAAAACACTGAAACATAGCTGTTATTCTATCAGTAAGATGGTTTTTCTATCAAAACGTTGAATGCTACATTGAATAGAAGTTATTGTAAATGTTTTTGAGGGAAGTCATTGCTGTTCACAGCCAATACCTACTCACTGATATTGTTCTAGCATCTGTTAGCAGAAGTAACAGAAAAATGATTGAGCTTTCAGCCTTCAACTCTTGAATTTGAATGACACTTTTTTCATATATAGAAAATTCACTTTTATGGAGCATGTCTGAAGGGCCTGCTTTGGTATTTAGCAAAATGCAGTTGGTGGAAATCATTTGGCTCTTAGAAAAACAGTTTAGTGTCTTAACTAGATCCCTCTAAAATGAATGAATTACTTTTTTTGCAATTATTTTTAGATCTCGTAATAATGTTGTGAGCAGTAAAATTTTATTTCTTTTATTTGAAATATTTTTAATGCTGTCAGCTGTAGTTTTTAAGAAAAATCTTTGAAACTCAAAATCTGTCAAATGGTCTGAATTTTACCGAAGTCTAATTCCATTTCGGTATGAAAAAAACTCCAAGCATTACACCTCTGCAGATGCATTATGGTGTCACTTATGATACTCGCATGTACGGTAGTCAGTATCATGACTTAAAAGATAATGGATTAGAAATTTTGCATTTTTGTAAATTTGGTGTTGAAACAGCTGAATTTTGGCTGAAGTGACAAACCAGCAGAGAAAATACTAAATCCATCTATTATTGTTTCTGCACAATCCCAGACAAACCCATTCCACAAAATAAATTATGTTTTTGTTTCTATTTTATGCTTTTATTTGACCATGGGAAAAGGGTCATTCAATTTCCAAAACTCTAGACCAAGGTGTACAGGGGAAACTCATCGCTTCTCAAAAGCCTCGCTTTCAGTCACTGCTTCAGAGTTTCTGAAATATAACAGATTTCTCTGAGAGTTGAAGAGGTGAAGTGCTTGCATACAAACTTGTGTTGTAATTTGCTTGTGGCTTGTTAGAATACATGCATGAAAAACTCAAAATTTCTTCATTAAAGTTAAGAAGCAAGCTATTTGCCATGCGCCAACATGCTGGCTAAATGTGTTTTGTTTTTATTTTCACATTTTGCCCAATTATACTACATATCATCTCTTCATCGATGTGTTTCATTAGTGAAGATGACTCTTCTGCTTTTCATTTGCACGAGCGCCACAGATTGTCACTTCGTATTTGTAACCATACAAGGGAACCTTTGATGTGCTGCTTGATAAGTTGAGTGTATTTTTTCATTGTTGGTTTTTAGAGCCTTGGTTTACAGTTGTGAACTGTTACTAAATGTCTTTTGTATATCTTCTCTTAAACGATAATAATCTACTAAATATCACATATCATAGGGTTTCAGATTAACGCACATTTATCCTTTGTGAGGAGTTCATGGAATCATAAAGACTTCTGATGTTAAATTTAAACTTGTCAGAGATATGAAGCGTATTAACAGCCCTGTTTAATCCACTTTAATCCAGCCCCAGTTTGTTTCTTGAGAAAGTCTGGTGTGATTGAGGATGCTTAATCAACATCTGATGCAGACCAAAAAAGCAAACTCTGGTATGGCTACAAACCTCGGCCTCAGTTTGAAGTGAACTCTGGTGCGAACTCTAATTGGGCAGGAGATCACTCCAAAAGCAGGAAGCATTCTATAGTGCAGGGCATTGTGAGTAAATGCAACCAAAGCAAACACAAATCTATCTCGTCTGAGAAATGGCTGTGGGCTTTTGCCAAAGACAAAAGAGAAATCTCCAACCACTAAAATCACATTTGTTTACTACGTCAGCAGATATGACACTGGGATCATGTCTGCTGTACATGCAGACAAGTTCACTGTCAAGCTTTACAGTTAGGCTCTACTTTATCTTTTCTGTCGCATAAAATACATTTAAGGTTAGGATTTTATTTTTGTCAACCAAAACTTCTATTTTCTCCTTTTGCTTTAAGAAAGTCTGAATCTCTGGGTTTGTCAGGACTATAGCAGCATCAGAAATGTTTTTGTTGGTCCAACTGAGCAAGAGCAAGTGAGATTAATGGGGGTAAAATGGTTAAATAAGCTCTCTATTTCATCCAATAGTCAAGTTTGTTAAAGAGAGTAGGAAGAGAAAAAAGTAAAATGCTAAAGAAAAATGTGTCAGGAAAAGCAAAAATGAGAAAAAACAAAGTGCAAGAATCAGAAAATGATGTCGGTGCTATGAAGCTATCAACATTATCCTGGCAGCCGGATGGCTGTGGTGCTGCAGACACGATGTGACTTCCTGTTTGTTGCTGCAAAGAGGAAGTAAGGGGCCCCTCGAGGATGGTCTGAAGTGTGAAGCAGAGTTGTGAGTATTTTTGTTTGGTGGAACAGGGTGATTCAAGTGTGAAAATGGATGCATATGCATTAAGCTCTAACGTGTGTTTATAGCTGAGTTCTTCACTTTTGTTGTTTTTGGCAGTAAATAAAAATCTGAAGTCGGAGACTTTATCTTTTTATTTTATTTTGTTCTCTTCAAACTCTCTAAGAAGTAAGTTCTAAAGTTTTGATTTAGAACTTTACAATCCAGGCAAAATTGGGATGGGGAAGTAGCTAACTGGGGTTTGTTTGGTCATGTCATTGTGACAATGATGTAGCACAGGATTGTGGGGTATTTTACTGAAGGACAGCAGCATCATCTGCAGTGTAGTCATTTTTTAAAGATGTTGAAAAAGTAATAACTATAATGTTAATTATAGGTTATCAACCATCGACACAATATTAATATTGGTTTTGGCCTAGATTTTCATATAGAATTTTATTTTTGTTGCAATAAATAGCAGAATTTATTGTTGGAACGTTTTTTTTTGTCCCCATCAACCAGCTGTAGTGTGACAGTCTCAGGCTCTTCCAGGCCTGAGGAGCAGTGATAGATTTTGGCGGTTAGAGGATTTCTCTTTTGGTTTTGGCTAAACACCACGAGCCATTTCTCCCCCTAGTGCTAGCTTAGCGTGTTTGTTTTGTTGTGTAAATGCACAGGAGATTTACCCAGAATGTCCTGTGCTGTACTCCACTTCCTGCTTCTAGAGCGGTCTCTGGTACCCTTATGCATTCAGACCAAACCAGAGTTCACTTCAGCCAAACCCAGACTGAGATTTCTAGGCAGATCAGTCTTTCTTTTCTTTTTTGATCTGCATCGGAGTTCGATTTGCATCCACACATACCTAAACAAACCAGACCTTCTAGACAAATTAGAGTTGGATTAAAGCGGAATAAAAATGTCTGTCAGTTCTTCCTAACACAGCTCTACAAGGAAGAGTGGGCAAAATAGTTTCCAGCTATCACCTAGCCTGACTTGTTGCAGCAACGGTGACACAACCAGTCAGTAGCTTTAGAGAACTATTACTGTTTCACACAGTCAAGTTGGTTTAAATGCCTCTTTTACTTCATTTAATGAAATCATCATCATCTATTTTATTACGTCCTTATCCCATTGAGGTCAGGAGGAGTGCTGGTGCTGGTACACACTGGACAGGTCGCCAGACCATTACAGGTGAAATCATCATTTAAAAACTCATTTTAAACAATTGTGGTTATCTTACTGATATTAAAATTAAAGGATGTTGAGCCTTTTAGTGTGACAAAAGACAGAGGGGTTAAAACTTTAACATTTGTGGTTTTTGTTAGGAATATGATGCCTTTATTGTTAATATGACATAATTGGCTCATCTTAAGCCCAAGTCTAGAGCAGTTTGTTAGAAACTAGACTGAGAATATTTACAGTCTAGTCTAAATAGAGAGAAGCAGATTTTAGGGAACTTATCCTTCAAGTTCCTGCTCTCTTGAACAGAATATCACATTGTGTTAGCTCCACTTTGAACTGTTGGCATTGATTACCTGTGTGGTCTTACACTTTTTCTGAGTAAAGTCTTTGCTCACATCTTTTCTTTGCAGTTTCTCCATAAATTTACTAGAAACTAAGAATGAAGCATCTCATGAAAATTGTAATGCAAGCAGTATTCCAGATGAGAATTAATTCTGTCATTTGTTTTTTCATTGAGGGTTAAAATTAAATGGTAAAAGCTGAACGAAGAAGCTTCTACGTCACATAAATTTAATGTTGGTTTTTCACGGTCAGGACTCCTATCAATCAGTAACCCCTTTAAATGTTCGTTTACATTCTCAGACATTTCCTCTAATATGTTGCCAAAAATTATTTAAGGAACTGAAAACAACTGTTGTGAAAACTGCGGAAAAGGTTTTTTCAGGCTTGAACTCTGTTGTAAAGAACTTGCAGGTTTCCTCCATGCTAGCAAGTCAGTTCAGGTAAA
The DNA here is from genome assembly GCA_922788865.1 of Poeciliopsis turneri. Taxonomy (NCBI): domain Eukaryota; kingdom Metazoa; phylum Chordata; class Actinopteri; order Cyprinodontiformes; family Poeciliidae; genus Poeciliopsis; species Poeciliopsis turneri. The sequence goes on from CAKLNU010000807.1 coordinate 453,347, forward strand.
AAAAAAAAAAAAAAAAAAAATCGGAACTAATATTAACAGAAAAACACTGTAAAAAAAAAACATATGCATACTTCACCGTAATAAACTTTGCATAGTGTCAGAAAAATCTGGAAATTATAAAATAATTTAAAACTGTTGATCTGATGTGAAGTTGCCATAAATAAGTTGATCTGATACATGAATTTTGGTGCATATAATTTAACACCCTCTAAAGTTGTAGTCTCAGTGATTTGCTTACAATTCTACACACAATATTTATAGAACGCCTTCTGCAGTTTTAAAAGTGTCAGGGTCAGATTTATTTTTTAATTACAAGAATAAAGTTGTAAATAAGTTGTAAAATTAGAAAAAGTTGTTTTAATGAGAGCAAAACCTTGATAAAGTTACAGGGATAACTTCTCAAGATGCTCAATAATGTGACTTAATTCTGGTAATATGATTCATATTATTATGGGGTTATTTTTCTTGTACTTTCATAAACTTTTGTAATATTAGGACTTTTTTGTCATATAAATCCATGTATATTTAAAACTTTGTCTTGTATTCTGACTTCATTTTTGAAATATTATGAGTTTATTCTCATGTTGTTCCGTCTTCATTGCAGTATAAGCAGACCTTATTCTCATAATTAAATTTTTTTCTCAGCCTGTCCCTAGTACTCCGTCGTAACAACATGGCCGTCAGTGTTGAGTGGAAATATTTGAAACGGCTTCAGTTCTTTCATGTTGGTGACAGACTGTTGCAGCCGTTATTCAACCAACAGCTCTTCAGTGTTCAACTAACAAAAGACTTCTCTTCTTCTATTAGTAAAATAGTCTGCTCACATCATTGTTTTCTCAGGCGTTTCATTTAAATTATTGTAACCTGAAGAACCGTATGATTAATATTGTAGTAGTTTTAAAACCCTGATGCGAGTTCTCACTCACACTTCATTCACACTTTACTTTTCAATGTTTTGAACATGTTTTGGGGGGTTTTCACCAGAGTGATTAAAATTTCTAGATGAATCCAAAGCTAATTCTCCAAATGTTAAGTTTATGAAGAACCCCTTCAGTGTTTTTTGTTGATTTGGTGGATTAAAAGAGGAAAAAACATTCACCATTACCATTAAACATGAGGGCAAAATGAGAAGTAAGAAACAGAAACTTCCACATATTGTGATGAAGTTAGTTTATATTTAAATGCTGACTGATATTCTGCTGAGGAGATTTTCTCTGTTCTACCAGATGTTTTCACTTTTTTCTGCACCTTGGAAGTAGGTGTCTCAGATTATACTCTACCCTTTAGTAAGATGGATTTAACTCTAGATTAGTTTGAGCGCCTTAAAATTGGACTTGGTGGGGTTTTGAATGCAACGTTTGGTGACAATGTGTGTGTTCTGTGACAGGTTGCGGAATCCAACGCAGATAGAAACCAGCTAAGAGCAGAAGATGCCAGCTCCGCCTCCCCCGCCTCCCCCAGGGCCGCCACCTCCTCCCACTCTGGCTCTGGTGAGTCTCTGTTCCCCTCAGATGTCATGCTCAGCAGAGACATCTAGTGGACAAACCCAGTTTATGGCTGAATCAATGTATGGATTGGGACTTAACAGCTGTACCCTAATAATATATATTCTCTAACAAAAAAAATTAAAGCTCCAATGTTGAAGCTGGGTTTTTTTTAGGAATATGACTATATCAAGGATTGGATGAGAAAACGGTAAAAATGGGACACGTTGATTTTTTTATTTTTTATTTTTTTTTCTGGTTCCATTTATTAATAATAATAATTTAACTCAAAAATTCATATTTGATTTAGTTTATATACACACTGATGTATTCTGTGGGTTTCTAGTAATTGGAATTATTATAGCTGATCCAAAGTTCAGTTTCTTAAAATATTGGAATATTGACTAAAATCAATTAGAAAATATATATTTTTAATGAATGTATGATATTACGTTTGACATGGTTATATGGAAGACGATGACAATGATCCCCATCTCCAGAGGTCAACGGGCAGGGTCACCTAGAAAGGTTACCAGTCCATCATAGGCCATTAAATCACAAAGTCAAATTTGATGCATGCATTTGATGCATTTGAAGCATTTTTATAACAGAAAGCAACATAGCTTCTGGATTATGCTATAAAATGTCACGATGTGGCAAGAAAACCCAATGGTACTTGCCCTTTACAGATTTTGTGCATCTGTCCACTCCCATTATTTTAACAATGCTGATATGAATTTAATTTTAATTAGAATTTTCTAAATAATATTTTCTGCAGCTTTGGTCATTTCTTCCTTTCAATGTTTTGAGTTGTTTGTGTTTCAGGCCAACACAGAGAAGCCGACTCTGAGCCGAACAGAGCAGCAGGGACGCGGCGCTCTTCTGTCTGACATTTGCAAAGGCACCAGACTAAAGAAATCCGTCACAAATGACCGCAGTGGACCCGTTTTCGACAGTAAGTCGGCGCATCTCTTTGGCACCACATGTATGGTGGGATACATGTATGGCTGTATCCCAAAGAAAAACCAGCTCATTTCCATTATGTCTGCTGGATTATGATGCCACCAGGTGACTCCTGAACCATCCAATCACTGAATAAATGTTTAGAACAGATAAATGTGTGGATGTGCCAAAACTTTCTCCAGCTGAACAGAAGCAAAACTGAAGTCATTATTTCTGGACCTAAAGAGGAACAATCTAGATCTAGAGCTATAGATCTAGAGCTCTAGATCTAGAGTCAATGCACAGCTTCAGTTATTACAACTAAAAACTAGAGATCAGGCCGAAACATGGGAGTAGTGATGGACTCTGACCTGAACCTCCAGAGCCACATAAAGACAGTTACAAAGTCGGCCTTCTGTCACCTGAAGAACATCTCCAGGATTAGAGGACTAATGTCTCAGCCAGATCTAGAGAAACTCATCCATGCGTTTATCTTTAGTCGCATTGATTATTGCAACAGCGTCTTCACAGGATTGACCAACAAATCAATCCAGAAGCTGCTGCTCATGTTCTCACTAGAACCAGAAAGATAGAGACATAACACCAGTTTAAAGTCCCTCCACTGGCTCCCTGGAGCTCAAAGAATAGATTTTAAAATACTGTTGTTAGCTTATAAATCACTGAACGGTTTAGCACCACAATACATTAAAGATCTGCTGTTGCTGAATCAACCTTCCAGACTCTCAGGTTCTGGTTCTGGTTCTGTTCTGCATCCTCAGAACCAGAACCAAAAGAGGAGAAGCAGCTTTCAGCATCTATGGACCAAACATTTGGAACAAACTTCCAGAAAACTGTAAAACAGCAGAAACCCTGACTTCCTTTCAATCTCAACTAAAATGCACCTGTTTAGAGTTTTATTTGAAATGTAATCAATTAAAAATTAAATGATGGAACAATGTATTGTTTATTCTATGTTGCATGACTTTGTGTTTTTGGGATGTGAAGCACTTTGAAATGCCTGTTGCTGAAATGTGCTATACAAATAAAATTTGATTGATTGATTGCATTGAACCAGGCATGAGGGGCTGCGCACCACATCTTCTTTGCCGCCTGTTGACGTCAAACCCTTATTTCCAAATTATGATGTCTCTAAATTTTTGCAACTTTTTAACACTTTTCAACACAAAAACTCTGTGAACTGCCCCAACACCCCCACCACTGGGCACAGCAGTGCTTTCTGGAGGAAACCCTGTACAACCTTTTATGTTAAACAAAATAGAATGTCTTTCTTTTTATTTGAGAAAGCCCAAAGGTATCACAAATACCATGGCACAAACGACCAACTCCTTCCCTATGTTGGCTTTTAGTGCACTTATTTTATCCCATATGTCCAGTTTGAACGTTATAGAAACAGACAACACTACTGTCATGCATAAGGCAGTTTTTCTTTCTTCTCAGAACCCAAAGGAGGAAGTGGAGGCAGTGGTGGTGGTGGAGGAGGTGGTGGTGGTGGTGGTGGGGCTTTTGGTGGTGGGTCTCCTGCTGGTTTAGGAGGCCTCTTTGCAGGAGGGATGCCAAAACTGAGGTCTGCAGCAAACAGAGACAATGGTAAGAAAAGTTGTGAAGAACAAAAACTATGACAGAAAAACATCCTCATTAAAGACAAAAACAGTTTCTGATTTTCATTCCAAGACTCAGGACCCAGCCGTGGGCCCATTCTTCCTCCGGGTTCCCGTTCTGGTGGACCGAGTCCTTTTGGCGGCGGCGGCAGTCCATCCGGACCACCGAAGCTGCCAGGCATCCCTACTGTGCCTCGTGGCGGCGCCCCTGATCTCCCAAAGGGCCGTTCTAATTTCTCATCCAGACAGGACACTCCAGGTGGACCACCTCCTCCAGTACCCAACACCCCCAGGCCACCCCAGAGCCTCCAGTCTCGTGGGGGGCCCTCTCCGCCGTCACTTCCCGGAGGACCCAGGCCCAGTCACGCCAGCTCCCCAGTGCCGCCCAGTGTTCCACCAGGGAGGCAAGGGTCTCTTCCTCCCCCTCCCCCACCAGGGGGATCCTCCGGTGGGCCTCGGTCAAGCTTCTCTGCACCCCCTCCTCCACCTTCAAACAGCAGCCGACCTCCATTACCTCCAGCTCCAGGAGGGAGGCCTCCGCTTCCTGACGACCGACCGCCACCACCACCGGCTCCTGGTGGAGGTCACCGACCGTCAATGCCCCGCGACATCCCCCCACTTCCCCCGTCCATCAACTCCAAACCTTCTGCCTCGCCTTCATCAACGGGTCGCTCCCTGGCCGGCAGCGGGGTGCCCCCTCTTCCTCCAGGACGACCGGGCCCGCCTCCAATCCCGCCTGGCCAAGGAGGAGGAGAAGACCAAAACACACCCCGCCTGCCTCAGAGGAACAGCTCACTCAACAGGTAAGATTTGGATCGACAAATCAAATTTATTGTTCAACTTTTGCTCCAAACATCCTTTAAAATAAAAAAAATCAACAATTGTAGAATTGTGCCGCTGAGGTTGGCAGCACATTGGAGCAGCTCGGTACTCTATTGAGATTTTTCAAACATTCATTCCTGTCTTTTGGAGGAAAATGGCTTTTTTTGGAACAACTGTTCTTTCTTGTTTGAATATTATGTAGTTGGACTTGTTTTGGTCATCCATCCATTTTCTGATCACCCTTCTCCCTATTGGGGTCACTAGGTGCTGGTGCCTCTCCAGCTGCGTTCTGGGCGAGAGGCGGGGTCACCCTGGACAGGTCGCCAGACTGTCGCAGCTTATTTTGGTCAATGTTTATCATGTCTTTGCTGCTTTGTTATTTTGTGTAACCCCAGCAACAAGGTGGTTTATACCAAAGAGCAGCTCATCAACATCGGAAAAGCTGAAATAATACCACAGCTGAAGCCAGAAATCACTGAGGCGTTGAAAAGGAAGGATTGTGGATGGAGAGCAGGAGCATAGAGGAGAGAGATGTTGGGATGGCAACATCAGACCCAGGGACCTAAAAACGCTCAACAGCCTGATAAAGAAGGCTGGTTCTGTTCCGGTTCTGTTCTGGCACGAGTGTGGAACCTCTGGAGATGACTGTGCAAAGAAAGATTCTTCATAGGATCAAAAAAAAAAAAGATCTCCCACTTTGTCTTGGGAGAACAAAGTGTTTTCAGTCAGAGGCTTCTTCGGATTTACTGTAATACAGACTGCTACTTGAGATCCTTCCTTGCAACAGCCATCATCATCTATTGTAGCATAGTCATGTCCAACTTTTTGTCACATAGGCCAAATGGTCTAGTCAGAACTACTTGCAGAAAGAAATTTCTAAAACAGTTGAAAATGATATCAAAGCCTTCTTTGCCTTTTCAATAATAAACTAAACATAAAATAATTCAAACAAAGTCTTTGGACTTCTTGTAAAAATGGGATGTGTCAGTCATAATCCCAGAAATTCAAAAGACTTTTGCTTGTTTTGTGTTAAAGCGCAGCATCATGTAAAGTCCTTTTTTGCTTTGCATCATGCTATCATTTTTGCAACCATTTACTGCAAAACCCCTGGGTTGGCCCAGCCCCACCTTCAAGATGCAGCCCCTCCCCTACTGAGCTCCTTCAGACTAGCCAGCTGCAATAAACAGATACCTGCTGGAACTGCTGAGCTACTTCTCAAAGTAATGCTGGTAAAAATGTTATAGGTTTAAAAGAGGAGCCATGTTGGAATGATTTTCTTAAGTCTACGCTTCAGAAAGAGCAGAAGTTTTTAAAGAGACAGAGACCCAATTTCACATTTCTTTGAAGTCATATTTAATATGGATATGCTGTGGTGGCATAGGGGTTTAGCACAACCCACATATGGAGGCCCTAGTCCTCGACGTGGCCGTTGCGGGTTCGACTCCCGGCCCCGGTGACATCTGCCGCATAGATATGCGGCAGATTCCCATCTCTCCGTTCCCCCGTTCCTGTCAGCATGCCTTCAAAAAATACAGGCCACAAGGGCCAACAAAATCCTCAGAGAAAAAAGAAATGTCATATTTAATATACTCAGCATTTTATAAAAAATGAAGGTAACATAGTTACTTCATTGAGCTATAAAATGTCACTGTATGTCTGGAAACGCATAATATTGCTCCTTGAAGAAAAAAATGATCAAAATGGATGCTTTTTTTTTAATCACCTCCAGCCACACTCCAGCACCCCCTTCTGGTCGATCAGGACCCCTTCCTCCTCCTCCAAACGAGAGACCACCATCTGTTGGAAGAAACCAGTCGTCACCACGCACAGGTAACCCACCAGTTGTCACTTCTTTTCAAACAATAGATAAGAAATATTATAGAAAATTGTTGTTTGTTTAATGAATAAAATTCATTCTTCCTCCAAAGGTCCTCTTCCTCCACCACCTCCTTCAGGTCGCAGCATGGGCGTAGGCAGTCTAAGAGCAACCCAAGCTGCCCCGCCCATCGGTCGGCCGGGCCCAGAGCCTCCTCGTGGCGGCCCTGGCAGTAGGCCCCCCCTGCCACCAGACAGGCCTGTTGGGGGACTACCACCTCCACCACCGATGGGGAATGGCTTCCAAAACTCTCACCACAACCAAATGCAAGGTCTATAAACGTGTCGATGTGCTAACTTTAGTTTGGAGAAAGACTGAAAAATGAAAATGAGCAATATCAACTGAAGAGTAAAGTTGATAATGCCAGTGTAATACTCCTGATACCACAAGAATCTGTTCATATTATGTCACAAATCCAATGTGCAATACCCTTTTCTTGAGTATTTACCAAAAAACTTTAAGAAGCATGCATACTTTCATTTCACAATTACAAGCTATTTTGAGTTGGTATTTTATTTAAAGTCCTGGGAAGACAGAAGAGGGTTAGTTGTTGAAAAGTAAGAAAATGTGGACAGAACCCTTAGGGCACAGGTGTCAAACTCCAGTCCTCAAGGGCCAAAATCCTACAGTTTTTAGATGTGCCACAGGTACAAAACACTGGAATGAAATGGTTTAATTACCTCCTCCTTATGTAGAAAAGTTCTCCAGAGCCTTGCTAATGACCTAGTTATTCTATTCAGGTGGTGCAGCAGAGGCACATCTGAAAGTTGCAGATGTGCCGGCCCTTGAGGACTGGAGTTTGACACCCCTGCCTTAGGGCATCAATACTTTTGTAAGACACTGTACACATTATGAAAGCCTGATTTAGAAAAAGTCCAGTGGAGCATTTTTCAGACTGATTGTGTTACCCTCATTTTTGTTTTTACCACATACCTCATTTAAGGCAGGAAACTCCCTGACCTCCAATTCAATTTTTTGTCTTCAATCAATCACAGAGGTGGCTTCATTCTGGAAGGCAGTGGGGAGACAAAAGGTTCTGCCTAAAATAGCAGAGAGTTCTAGATCCCATTCATAGCACCTTTACAAAAACTGGTTCAACTCCATTTGTTTTGCGTCATGTTGGATCATCCAGTCTAATGGCGATAAGTTCTCTGGTTTCTTTCATTCAACAGATGACTTTGAGTACAGGTTCACCTTTCATCCCATTTCGGACCTTCCTCCACCTGACCCCTATGTGCCCTCGCAGAAAACCTACCCCAGTAAGATCTCTAAGACGGAGAGCAAAGGTGAGTAACACAATGCGAAAACATATTTTTTGTTTTTGTTTTTCACGCAGTATGTGAATACTAGCTCAATGTCAATGTCAAATTTAGCAGACTGTTCCAAACATTTCTTTTGCAATAAGACGATAAAGGACCCAATGCACTTTAATTATCTTCGTTAATGATGACAATGTCTGTTTTGTTTTCATTTTGGTAAAAAAAATATTCTAGACATCCACTATTAAACATCTTCAAGACAGTGAGATAACAGCCCAAGTTTTTCCCTGTTTAAAGGGCAGATAAATCTGCAAATTATCTGCAAGGCAGGGAAAAAAAGATATAGTGTGCAAAAGTTGATTCCAGGGGCAACATGGAGAGTTACAACAAGAGGTTCTCAACATTCAGCTTGAGGTACACCATAGCTAAGTAAATAGAGATTATGTTCACAAAAGAGGTACTTCCAAACAAATATGACTGGAAGCTCAAAATCAAAACTGTTTTCATTGTCCAAAATATTTTGTATGTTTTCACATACATTTTTGAGAAATGCTAGGTACAAAATAATATTTACGTTCTTAACAGTAACACTTTTTGGTTTCTTTAGTTTCATAGCAGCAGAAACGCATGTAACCTTTTTACTTGTTTTTTAAAAACAGTCTTTGGTGGAGAGGTTAGGTGATTTCTGCTCAACGTTTCTCTCAACATGTTACCCTCTCACTGATTTTACAAATTGCCACTTTATGGTCATTCCAAATTGCTTTCACTTTGTCCCAATCCCTCTACAACTGATGGAAGGTATGAACTCAAAAAGACCAACTGTTGAAAGGGTTTGTACATTTACTCATACAGGATTTTAAAAAATGTTCATCCTAAAACAGACATTTCTTTTTAATATGAATCATGCCGGACTTATGTCGCCATTAAATGTGGAAAAAGTGTTGAAGTGAATTATGGTCTCATTTTTTTCAATCTCTGAAACCTTTACAAAAAAATGAATGTCTTCATATTTGTGTCACAGCACCATATGGTGGATGAACATATTCTGTGCATGTGTTCCATATTAAAAAACTGCATATTAAAAACCACATTCTGTTAATTGATTCTGTCATTTCCAGGTTCTGGTAAAAAAGAGCGAGGCGCTCCTCCCCTTCCCCCGATACCCAGGTGAAGTAAAGATGGCTGCCTCCACAACACTTGGACCTACCACCTCTTCCTCTCTTCTCATCTCTCTCTTTCTCAGTTGACCAGAAGTCCTCATGTGAGGACCACAAGGGGGCAAGGCTCCAGGAATTCAAATTAAAGCACAGTGGAGTTCACACCATGTGTCTCTGTAGTAGAGAAAGGGTGATCTGGAAACGCTTTATATTGTACATTTATGCGCTGGGGAAATTATTTGTTTTTGGGTTTTTTTTATACATTTACAACCATGCTGTTCCTAGAAGCCTTCGTTGATTTTGATACTTAAATTTTGTTCTTGTTATGATTCTATTTCCTCTGTTTTCAGTCGATGCCATAACTGAGTTTTGGATTTTTATAACCCTAACGCATCAGGAAATCAATCAAGGTGCCTTAGATTCAGACAAAGACAAAGTTTAAATGATCTCAGCCTCTCTGTGTTGCCAAAGCCACATGTGCCTCTACAGCATGAATGTAGACTTAGCTTTTTTCACCAAGTTGCTTCTGCTACAACCACTGGAGCGGTACGTTTTAATTTTGCGAGGATGCTTGATGCGTTTTCATGGACATTTCTGCAGAGTTTTACATCATGAGTGAAAAATTTAACTGAATATTGTTTTGTTAAATTCTCTTGATGCACAGCAAAGAGTCTGTATGTATCTGTATGACGTAATCAGCTGATATTGAACTATGGGATAAGTTATGTTTGCAGTGTTATGTTCGCTATAATGTTCTGCTTTGTTTTGTTTTAAAGAAATGTTTTCTGTGAGGTTATCATATGAAAGGAAACTATTTGCATTTTAAATGCTTTACTTAAGCTTATTTTAGGTGAAAAAGGGGAACGCTTTTATTGAATCATACACCAATATTCCTGAACAATTACTGTTTGGGAATAGAAAAGGACAGTGAGCAGTAGAGTCAATTAGATAAACAATACCTTACCACATAAGCCGTATTATTCATTTACATAAATGTGCAATAAAGAGGACAATAAATGTAAACAAAGGTGTTTTAAACTTGTTTATTGTAAAATGATCTCTACTAAAATACAGATCAATTTAATTTAGAATATTACTAAAAAAGTCCACTTATGTTGGGAATTTTATCACTGAACCATATGTTGATTATTTACACACTTGTTTTCCAGTATTTATTTCTGTTAATTATAATAATTTTCCACTTTGTTATTTCCAAACTACATATTTAGTTGAAATAATTAATTTGGACCCAAATAATTAGCTTCAATATATTTAGCTTGTGGATTAAATATTTTGCTTGGAACTATGACATTTATAGATGTATGGAAAATATGGTGAACATATTTGGAGCTCCATAATATGGAGCTAAAACAGTTTCATAATTTACAAATGCACAAAACAAGATTCAGACTGTATTTGTGATGCAAACACAAATGTATCTTGATTTACAAGCTGCTTCTTACAGAGCTCTCTTTGGGGTATAGTGAAAAGATTTTCTTTTGCGTTCCCTTGTAAAACTTTTGTGTTCCCTCACATTATGCTTACTGCAATATTTGATGGTCTATTTCGAATGCAGTTACAAATGTCAATTTTAAATTTCAAATATGAACACATTAAATAATTTGGTTGGATGTATTGGATGTAGAAAATTTTATTTCCTACTTAATGGAAAGTTTTAGTTTATATCATAGGTTTGTGGTACATTTCTAGCCTAAAGAAAAAGATATAAACCTTAAAATATTTCATGAGATATTAACATTAGGCCTGTCACGATAACAAATTTTGGTGAGTGATTGTCTCAAAAATTATTGCGATAAATAAGAATATTGTTTGAAGACCATTTTAAACTGATGTAATGATAATGACGTAATAATTTACTAAGCCCCGTAAGGGACACGGGGAATTTTTTTCTTATGCGTTCCCTTGCAAAACGTTTGTGTTCCCTCACAATACTGCACTGATCAGTTATGCAGCATAATTAAATACTGAAAGCCTTTCTTACGGTGGCCGCTGTACTTTCTGCATTAATGTAAGGTTATGTGAGGTTTTTTCATTAATGTTAATATCTCTATCTGAAGCTGAAGTTTTATGTCTTTTTCTTTAGGATAGAAAGGCACCAAAAACCTATGATATAAACAGAAACTTTCCCTAAGTAGGAAAGAAATATAAATCAATCCAAACTATTTGGACTATTTATAGGAATAAGTCATCTGACAGTTTTAATTGTCTCTGTTGTGTTCTAGTCTGAATGGTCTAAAGCACATGTATCAAACTCAAGGTCTGGGGGCCAAATCTGGCCCGCCATAGCTTTTTATGTGGCCCTCCACAGACTAGACTAAACACTAAGTGTGATTAAATATTATATTATCAATCATATCAATGCAGTTTTTATCTGTTTACTGCCAATTTATATCAATCAATCCCTCCAGTTTCTTGAGAAACTGGAGGGATTGATTATAGTCCATGATTTATACAGCGAGTAAATAAACAGTCGCATTTATTATTAGTTCCTGAAGGGACTGAAACGATCTTCAATAATACAGTATTATGTCATTTTAAGTATTTATTGACATATTAACAGTTTGTGAACAGGTTTTATCAACACATTCTGACACAACCGGCCCTTTAAGAGCCTTCATAATCTTGATTTGGCCCAAAACGAAAATGAGTTTGACACACCTGGTCTAAAATTTTTCATGTTCATTTCCATCTCAGCCTTAACAAACATAAACATGCAGTGAAAAAAAATTACTTTCAATTGGTTTTTTACACCAAAGACTAAACACGTTTTATTATTATAAAACACGGTAAACTAATGAGGGTAAAGGGCCGCGCTGGGTTAACTCAGGGAATCTCATCTGTTCATGTATCAATCAACTCCATACCATTTCTTTGTTCTGTCACAATTATCGATTTAATCCATTTTAATTTCATGCTCCAAACTTTGCAAGGACTGACCTCCCTGCTCACCGCTTCCTCTCGCACACAAAGCCAGCAGGCCAGTAACCTTCAATTCATACCTGATATCACGCCCACATCGACGCACACACCACCCAGGTGTCAAAGCCTCATACAGTACAGTATTGTGAGGGAACGCGAAAGAAAAAAAAATTCCCATGTCCCCTGGAGGACTCAGTAATAATGCAAGCACATTCTGACAAAAATAGTTTATTTTAAAAGGAACACAGGTAATCAAAAAAAACAAAAGTAAAATGGGCTCTCAGTCGCCGTTAACAAAAAATGCACTATAATAAAAACTAAACGCAACATAAAACCAAATTGGAAATAAAAACTACATTCAACCAAAAGAGTACAGATTATGATTTCTGTTTACTATACAGACTTTTTATTGCCCTTCAGTAATCATTAGTTTTAGATGGAGAAGCTGATCAGTTATGCAATAGTTCACTCCTCCCTTATACTAAGGAAATGAGGAAGGGAGGCATCAGTGGAGAGCACCAGAGGTGAGCCTTTTTTCATCCAGTGTCATTCAAAAAAAAAGAAAAAGGCAGGAAGAAACAATTTAGCTGATAAATTAAAATGAGGTTGATCATTTTCATTTATCATGCAAGTAACTGATTTATTTTTTATTGTGACAGGCACATGTGTATGTGTGTTGTCGTGGGAAAAATGTATTTCCAAGCACTGTTCGGGTAAAATGACTCAATCAGGTTTATTCATGACTTGTGCACAATTCAGGAAGCTCATAAGACAATCAATAATCAAGCAAGTCTCGATGCAAGCCTCACAAAATACACAAAGCTCCCCCAGCCAGAGACTATATATAAGTTTTATACAATGACAAGGAATGAAAAACATGAATGAAAAAACAAGGTTCCCATGCAGCTGTGGGAAACAACCTTCCAACCTCATACATGTAACCCAAATATTGTAGTTCTTTTGGTGAGAGTTCACAAACATTTCATATGACATGACTTGCAGATGTGACCTAATTGTAATTAAAGCCGCAAGCGGCGTCGGGCGGCCCTCGCAGCCAAGCGCCGCTCCGGCCTATTGGCCACCGCAGGGGAACTAGCAACCGCTTGCCGCCAGCCACCACAGAAGCTCTCACGCAATTTCCAACACCTCCGCCCGCACGGCACAGCGGAAGCTGTTGCGCAGATTCCAGCACCGCGCCCACGTGCCAACGCAGAAGCCGTTGCGCAGTTTCCGCGCCCGTCCCCCAGGCGGTACTCATTGATGCGCTAGCATTAAAAACGTTGCAGGCCTGACGGACTCGGTTAGCATCGTCCTCTGAGTTCCAAAACATGGCGGCTCCTATAATCAGCAGTTACTCACCGCACCGCGAAGTACAGTTTCGTAGACTGGCAGCTAAAACTGCTCCAACTCCCTTCAGCAGTCCGTTTCCGGCTCCACGAGTTGTTCGGATCTACAGCTCAAAACCCGAAGCAAAGCGTTGAGCGTGGTTCGGTTCTGTGGCACTCAAAATCCGTGCAAAATGTTCAGGAAGCGTTAGCAGCTCAAATGGTTAGCAGACAAACAAAGTACAGTCCCACAGCGTAATACGCAGAGCCTACGTGCGTAGCAGCAGCTGCTTAGAAACTTGACTGATCAGTAAGATAGGGACGTTATATAGATGCATTTATTTGCAGTAGTAAATAACAGTTATTAACAAAACGCTACATTTAGTGAGTGTTTTAAGCCAACAAAAACTATCTGAGGGTTTACATACTGGCGAAATACTAGTATAGTTATTCATCATGTTTTGCTGTCATTGTATGTTTCATTGGTGGAGTAACACTGACCCCTACTGTCGAAATACTGATATAGTTATTCATCATATTTATCCGTGTGCCAAAAGCGCGTTGTTTCATTGGTGGAGTAACACTGACCCCAAGTGGTGAATTACGGAAATGGTTTCTAAACAGTCACTGCTGATGAATGAAGTCCTTTGTATAATTTCTAACCAAAATCAATGGATGTTTGTCCTGTAACCCACAAAACAAAATTCTTTTATAGAAATCGAAAACCTATAATAATGTTTATTTAAATAATTAATATGCTAACCTGCATAACATAACCTATATTTCATGGGCTGCTTTGGTGTTACAGTTTTGGTAGGCTAAGGTGATTTCATCAAGTGGCCACGCAGATGTGTTCAGAACTGTTCTGCAGAAAGACATAGGAAGTCTTATGCAGATGTACTCTTGCATTTGGAAGTTATTCAATCTTGATGTTTGAGTTTCATAATTGCAGGTTAAAGCATGGCTTGGGGCTGATCATTTAAATTTTTCTAGGGGGCGCTATACAAAAATTAGGTCACGGCCAATAAATGTTGTGAAGGATTCCTGTCAGCAAGTGAATGAGGATCCATCCTAGTGAGTTTGGAGCAGCTCGGCCCGAAACTGGGGAATTTAGAGCCAAACGTATGGCAACGGCGTTACTGGTCACTTCGCCACGCCCCACACCCACCTGCTCCATCGGAGCTGGTCGGGGTTGGAATCCTCAACACACCAACATGTCTTCTGTCTCTGGGTACAGTTTCAAGTTGATGAGGTAAAAGGGGGCAGATAGCGACCGTTCACAGTAAAATATGAAACTTCCTGTTCTCAGGGGCGTGGCATAAGTGATGTCATCATTCGACCATAGGGTATTGTAGGACACCCGATAATGATCAATCACTGAAACTTTGGTGCCTCTGTGAGTTTCTGTGTAAGAGATATAACAGTTTATTATTTTATGGCGAGTAGGTGAACTTTGACCCCTACAAAACCCCTTTCAGCATGCTCAAACACTCACCGTTTTGATAACTTTAAATGGGACATGCCTTATGAACAGACTGACCGAGTTTGAAGCCGATCAATCGAAATCCCTAGGAGGAGTTCGATCAAATACGAAGGCTGTAAACGTCAAAAATGGGGTCAAAATCCGAACTTCAATCCAAAATGGCCGACTTCCTGTGGGGTTTAGACCATGGCTCCAAGAGACTTTTTTGTACGTCCTTTTTTGTACAAGATACACATGTGTACCAAGTTTCGTAATTGTAGGTTAAAGCAATGGCTTGGGGCTGATCATTTAAAGTTTTCTAGGGGGCGCTATAGGAAAATTAGGCCACGCCCACCAAATGTTGTGATAGATTCCTGTCGCGGAGTTGATCAGGATCCATCCTAGTGAGTTTGGAGCAGCTCGGCCCGAAACTGTGGAATTGAGAGCCAAACGTATGGCAATGGCGTTACAGGTCACTTCGCCACACCGCCACGGCCACCTGCTTCATCTGAGCTGGTCAGGGTTGGAATCCTCAACACACCAACATGTCTTCTGTATCTGGGCACAGTTTCATGTTGATGAGGTCAAAGGGGTCAGATAGCGACCGCTCACAGTAAAACATGACATTTCCTGTTCTCAGGGGCGTGGCCTAAGTGATGTCATCATTCGACCATTGGGTATTGTAGGAGACCCGATGATGATCAATCACAGTAACTTTGGTGCCTCTGTCAGTTTCTGTGTAGTAGATATAACATTTTATGTTTTTATGGTGAGTCGGTGAACTTTGACCCCTGCTAATCCCCCTTCAGCATACTCAAAAACTCAACGTTTTGATAACTTTAGATGGGACATGCCTTGTGAACATGGCATGTTCACAAGGCATGGCATGGCATGTTCACAAGACCGAGTTTGAAGCCGATCAATCGAAATCCCTAGGAGGAGTTCGATCAAATACGAAGGCTGAAAACGGCAAAAATGGGGTCAAAATCGGAGCTTCAATCCAAAATGGCCGACTTTCTGTGATACTTGCACTATGACATTCATTGTAAATTTTGAGCGTCTTGGGGAGCTCTACAAGTGTACCAAATTTCATGTCTCTACGATGAAGTAAGTGAATAGGAAAGGGTCCTTTGAAAATTTCTAGGTGGCGCTGTAGAGACATTTCTTGTGTGATTTTTGTGTTGACCTTAAAAATCAAAAATTTAAACTCCCCTTTATGCTTTCTGCCAAGTTTGGTGAGTTTTTTGAATATGATAAGGCCCCCAAAAAGCCCCCCAAAGAGGTGGGAAGAAAAATAATAATAAACAGTACAAAAACAATAGGCCTTCGCAGCGCTTAGCTGCTCGGGCCTAATAATAAGAAACAATAGAAAAACAATAGGCCTTCGCAGCGCTTAGCTGCTCGTGCCTAATAATTCCACAAAAGTGTATATATGGTGTAACACAAAAGTTGCACAACATTTCTGCAGATATTTAAGTATATCTTTTCATGGGACAACACTGACAAAATGACACTTTGACACAGTGAAAAGTTGTCTGTGTGCAGCTTGTATAACAGTATAAATTTAATCTTCTCAAAATAATTATGTACAGCTATTAACGTCTAAAGTACCACCAGCAAAAGTCGGTACACCCCTAAAAGACTCAAAGTCCAAACAGAACACTGCCCGTCATTTTCTCCTCCAAAATGTCATGTGATTAGTTGGTGTTATGAGGCTTAAGGTGTGCATATAGAGCAAGTGTTTTAGATTTTCTAGTACACCTCTCATACTGGTCACTGAAAGTTGTGCTATGCGAAGACTGCGAGAGGATTGCCAACACCCTGAAACTGAGCTGCATCACAGTAGCCAATATCATCCAGCATATTTAGCTAGGTCCACTCAGAACAGATGTCGCTTTGGTCATCCAAAGAAGCTGAGTGCACGTGATCAGTATTACATCCAAATGCTGTCTTTGAAAGTCAGGTGCAGGAGTTCTGTCAGCATTGCTGCAGAGATTGAAGAGGTTGTCTGTCCGTCCGTCCGTCTGTCCGTCCGTACTTAGTTACCATAGTTGGTTGACAACTAAAATCTGTAAATATTTAATATATATTTGGAATTGCTTAGATTACTTTAGTAACTGTTAGAGCCTCCAATTAATTGGAGTAACTAAGAACCCAACAGGTGCTTCATGGAGGTTTATTGTTTTGAGCAAATGTCCGGTGTGATATGATTTTTTTGATCACTTTTTGAACTTCAAACGTCAGATTAAGTTAACTCTTGTTTCAGCTAAGTTGTAAGAGATTTTTAGTAATTATTTCATCAATATTTTAAAAAAAAGAATAAAGCTTTTTTTTTATTTTCCAAGCATACTTTTTTTTCTTCTTTTTTTTCCAAACAATCAAGTCGGAAGTGCGTGCAAGAATCAAACCACCTGTTACAACCCAGGGCCTTTGGGTGGTAACAAAAGAAAACGGATTTCTTGGTTTTGGAACCTAGAAATCGTGACAATGTATGTGTCTGATAAGAGCGCAGAAAAGTGCAACAAATTTGCTGGAACACATTGTTTGAACTTTCACACTGCGCCGAACAAGCGCAGGTATGGCAAACTGATTTATCATAAATTCGGTTTCATCTGACTATCCAATTCCTTTCGAGATATCTAAAAATGCGGGCTGCACAGTGGCGCAGTGGGTAGCGCTGTTGCCTTGCAGCAAGAAGGTCCTGGGTTCAATTCCTGGCCCGGGGTCTTTCTGCACGGAGTTTGCATGTTCTCCCTGTGCGTGCGTGGGTTCTCTCCGGGTTCTCCGGCTTCCTCCCACAGTCCAAAAACATGACTGTCAGGTTGATTGGCCTTCCCAAATTCTCCCTAGGTGTGAGAGTGTGTGTGCATGGTTGTTTGTCCTGTTTGTCTCTCTGTGTTGCCCTGCGACAGACTGGCGACCTGTCCAGGGTGACCCCGCCTCTCGCCCGGAACGCAGCTGGAGATAGGCACCAGCAACTCCCGACCCCGTTAGGGAGAAGGGTGACAGAAAATGGATGGATGGATGGATATCTAAAAATGCATTTTGATTTGACGAAACTACATTTTCAGGAATGGTAATTAAGATATCTGTATTTACATTCTGACTAGAAAGAATAATAATTTGAGACATCTTTAATTACAATTTAACGAGTCAAAATTCCTTTCAAGATCTCAAATTACAGTATTGGATCCGTTATTTAACGGCACACACATCCAGGGGTGGAAATTAGCACCTGCAACTGGGCAAATGCAGGTTTAAAGTGTGAAGTGGGATGTAAATCAGAGTAACGCACTGCCATTGTGGCGGGTTGACAATTTAAACAGAAAAAAAAAATCTGCATTCAGTTTGAACTTCTGTCCACGTCAGAAAAACTCTGGAGTAACATAAGATTGATGATGATGATGACCCGTTGGATTAATAATGAACACGTTCTGAGATATTTTAGTAATAATTATAATAAGTAAGGGGAAACAAAACAGTTAGATAATAACTATCGATACAATTTAAAAATATTTTTTTAAAAAGACTAGACACATCTTTAATAAATAAAATCAAGGAGAGTTGTTTCCAAACTTTGGAAAATTTCAACATATGACTGCAAGAATGTTAGGGTTGTGTAGTTAGTTTGCCATTAATAATTAATTCAAATGAACTTTTTGCACTACAAGCCTTTTAAGGTGTCTATGCTTTGTTAAATTATTCTGTACATGTACATCTGTACGGTAAACTTATTGTCAGTAAATTGGTTTTTATAGAGTTAAGAATAAATCATACATTTTCTATAATTTGCTTGTACTTGTGGAGTTTGTAATTGAAAGAAGAAAGAAAAACAGTGGCCGGTAAAAAGATTTAATTTAATTTAATAAATTTTTAATTTCCACCCCTGCACATATTCGTAATTCTAATTTAAGATGTCTTGTAATTATGACTTGTCAAAATAAAATTTTTAGATATCTGAATTAAGAATTACACATGTAACCAGATCCTTTATGCGTTGTGCTGGTTTTAAATGATCAGGCTGTGGCACGGTTTGTCTTTAAAGGATGGTTCCTTGATTTATTCTGACAAGAACAACATACAAAAACAACCGTGACTCCGAAGTCCTACACAAAAGAGTACATAACAGGAATTAACTTAAGAAATCTATAAATAAACTGGATGCATTTAGATAGAAAATAAATAGTACACACCTCTCCCACAGGACAACATGACAAAAGGGGAGGGCCTAAGGAACGCAAACATTTTAAGGATAATACCACAGAAGAAGAAATAAAAAGGAGAGGCTTCCGCTCTTAAAGTAACACGGTTAAAACAATGAGAGATTTTCAGTCAGGTAGGGAACAATACAAATAACCAAACAATGTACATTTTGTGTAATTACAACATAAGAGAAATACAACAAGGTTACATTCATCCCCCTCGAACTACACAAAATGAAAAACAGTGATCTCCTCCTCGGGCTGCCACCTTATTGTCGTGGAGGGGTTTGAATGTCCCAATGATCCTAAGAGCTATATGACTGGGGCTTCATGTCCCTGGTAGGGTCACCCAAGGCAGACAGGTCTTAGGTGAGGGACCAGACAAAGTGCAGCCCGAAGACCCTAATGATGAATGGCAACTTTGGATCTCATGTTCCCTTGCCCGGACACAGGTCACCGGGGCCCCACCCTGGAGCCAGGCCTGGAGGTGGGGCATGATGGCGGGCGTCTGATGGTCGGGTTTTTACCCATGGAGCCCGGCCGGGCTCAGCCTGAAGAGGAAACATGGGTCCCTCCTCCCATAGGCCCACCACCTATGAGAGGGGCCAAAGGGGTCGGGTGCAGTGTGTGATGGGTGGTGGCCGAAGGAGGGGGCCCTGGCGGTCTGATCCTCGGTTGCAGAAGCTGGCTCTTGGGATGTGGAATGTCACCTCTCTGGAAGGGAAGGAGCTGGAGCTGGTGTGTGAGGCTGAGAGGTTCCGGCTAGAAATAGTCGGTCTCACCTTGATGCATGGCTCTGGTTCTGGAACCAGTCTCCTTGAGAGGGGCTGGACTCTGGGTTGGGCTCTCCAATCTCTGGGGACGACGTCACCAAGGTGGTTAAAAAGCTCCTCGGTGGCCAAGCCCTGGGGGTGGATGAGATTCGCCCGGAATTTCTTAAGGCTCTGGATGTTGTAGGGTTGTGTTGGTTAACGCGACTCTACAGTATCGCATGGACATCGGGGGCAGTTTCCCTGGATTGGCAGACTGGGGTGGTGGTGCTCCTGTTTAAAAAGGGGGATCGGAGGGTGTGCTCCAATTATAGAGGGATCACACCCTTAAGCCTCCCTGGCAAGGTCTATATGGAGGTCCTGGAGAGGAGGGTCCATCGGATAGTCGAACCTCAGAATTGGGAAGAGCAGTGTGGTTTTTGTCCTGGTCGTGGAACACTGGATCAGCTCTACACCCTCAGCAGAGTCCTGGACGGTGCATGGGAGTTCGCCCAACCGGTCCAAATGTGTTTTGTGGACTTGGAGGAGGCGTTCAACTGTGTCCCTCGGGGTGACTGTAGGAGGGTTCTCCGGGAGTATGGGGTACCGGGTCCTTTGATACAGGCTCTCAGGTCCCTGTATGACTGGTGTCAGAGTCTGGTCTGCATTGTTGGCAATAAGTTAGGCTTGTTTCCGATGAGAGTTGGACTCTGCCAGGGCTGTCCTTTGTCACCGATTCTGTTCATTACTTTTATGGACAGAATTTCTAGGTGCAGCCAAGGTGTTGAGGGGATCTGTTTTGGTGGCCTCAGGATTGCATCTCTGCTTTTTGCGGATGATGTGGTCCTATTGGCTTCATCAGGACGTGATCTGCAGCTCTCGCTGGAGCGGTTCGCAGCCCAGTGTGAAGCGGCCGGGATGAGGATCAGTGCCTCCAAGTCCGAGGCCATGGTCTTGAGCCAGAGAAGGGTAGAGTGCCTTCTCTGGGTCGACGGGGATGTCCTGCCTCAAGTGGAGGAGTTCACGTATCGTGGGATCTTGTTCATGAATGAGGGAAGAAGGGAGCAGGAGGTCGACTGGAGGATTGGTGCAGCGTCTGCCGTGAAGCGGGCACTGTACCGGTCCATCTTCACTGGTGGTGAAGAGAGAGCTGAGTCAAAAAGCGAAGCTCTTGATTTACCGGTCGATCTACATTCCTACCCTCATCTATGGTCATGAGCTTTGGGTCATGACCGAAAGAATGAGATCTCGGATACAGTGGCTGAAATGGTTTTTCTCCGTGGGGCTGGGCTCTCCCTTAGAGATAGGGTGAGAAGCTCAGTCATCCGGGAAGGACTCAGAGTAGAGCCACTGCTCCTTCACGTTGAGAGGAGCCAGCTGAGGTGGCTCGGGCATCTGGTCAGGATGCCACCTCCTCCCTGGTGAGGTGTTTCAGGCACGTCCCACCGGGAGGACGCCCCGAAGAAGACCCAGGATATGCTGGAGGGACTATGTCTCTCAGCTGGCCTGGGAGCGCCTTGGGATTCCCCTGGAGGAGCTTGAACAAGTGGCTGGCGAGAGCGATTTGCAGCTATCATTAGCAGTCTTATAGTTTATGAAGTTTTGCGTTCTCCGCATTTCCAACATTGCCGAGCTCTTTCTAATTTCTGCCATTTACGGACAATTTTGTGCAGGAAACATAAAATTCTACAGGCAACTGTTTGGACAGCACAAAGGGGCTTCAACGTCATTCTTAATTCAGATATCTAAAATTGTAATATTGACTAGTGATAATTGCGTTCAAGATATCTTAAATCGTAATTCCAGATACGTGTCTCATCAAATTACAAATCCAGTGACGTCATTTGAGATATCTTGAAAGGAATTTTCACTAAAAAGTAATTGAAGATATCTTACGAGCCAGAATGTAAATGCAGATATCTTAAATGACCATTCTGGATAATCAAAATGTAGTTTTGTCTAGTCAAAATGCATTTTCAGAACTGTGGAATGTAATTACAGTTAGTCAGACCGAACCGAATTTATGTTAAAACGGCTTGCCATACCAGAGATCACTCGACGCCTAGCAAAATCTTATAGTGTCCCATGGACAACAAGAGGTGCCTTTTACAACCCCTACACAGAGTAAACATATAGATGGTGCTGAAGCTTATGCAAACCAAGAAAAGAACAATCCTATCCAATGGCAGGAATCATTCAGCAAAAATTTGGAAACTCACATATCAATAAGAGGCTGAACATTATCCTTATAATAAAGCACCTCAATGACAGCCATGGACTCCATCAGCTGACAAACTGGTTTAATAACCCTCCCAAAGCGTGAAGTCAGGTGGTGAACAACATCCCCTCTCACACTGTCTGGACAATGAGGTAAGGAACCAGCAGTTGCTAGTACTCCAGTTCCCACAGTCATGAGGCAGGTCACTATTTCCAACTGATGGAGCCAAGGACACATCCTGAACCCATGAAGCAGTACGGTCATCCGCATCACTGCAGGACAGGCAATAGGGTAGGGAAGGCTCAGCGGGACCAGCACCAGGAGCCTCACTAAAACATTCTGTTCCGTATAAATCAGGAACCGGGGGGACCCTAACCACACTGTCAGTATAGCCGTTCACATTTCCATCCAAGGTCATCCCCACAGTTAAAAAGGTCACATCAAGAAGGAGGTTGCGATGCACCACGCGCTCGTGACGGTCCATGATACGATATATATGGAGAGCAGGTTTAGATGCAACCACCGTGTACATCACAGGCTCCCATTTATCAGAAAGGTTCCGCTTTCCTCTGGCTCCCTTGTTCACCACCAAGACCTGATCTCCAACTGACAGAAGGTGACCCTTTGCTCTCAATATACTGGTCACATTGATGTTTCTGCTCTGCACTGGTGCTCTTCTCAGCCATTAGCATGGCAGAATGCAAATCTTCAACCAGTGATTTGACGTAAGTGTGGTAATCACAAATAGCATCATCATGAACATTACGAAAAATGAGGTCAACAGGCAGTCTAGGCGTCCTCCCAAACAAACAGATAAAACAGTGCAAAGCCGGGGGTCTCATGAACTGTGCAGTTGTAAGCAAAAGTCAGAGACTGGATCATCTGAGGCCATTTATGCTTCGAACGAGGAGGAAGAGATCTCAACATGTTGCCAAGGGTGCGATTGAATCTCTCTACAGTCCCATTACCCATTGGGTGGTAGGGTGAGGTGTGTGATTTGCTGACACCACTCAACTCCAAAAGCTCAACAAGCAGATCAAGGCACAAAATTTGTGCCCTGATCCGAGTGAATACGCTGGGGGAAGCCATAAACACAGAAAAACCCATCCCATAACTTCTTTGCAACTCGTTTAGCGGTTTGATCCTGACACGGGAAAGCATGTGCTAACTTTGTGAAGTGATCAGTGATCACCAGAACATCCACAGACTTGTTGTTGCTGCCCTCAGCCGACCAGAAGTCAATACACACAAGCTCCATCGGAGCACTGGTCCTGATGTTCTCCAGAGGGGCTCTCACAGCAGGCTCTGGAGTTTTACTAAGGACACATCTGGGACATTTTCTCACATAATCTCGTACATCTCTCTCCATGTCATGCCAAAAGAAGTGATGACGAGCCAAGGAGAATGTTCGTGGCTGTCCCCGATGACCTGCATTGTCATGTGGCACCAGTCAAAAGCGGTCCCTGACTTCAAAGCATCAGGGACGACAAACTGGAAGTGTTTACCTTTTGTCAGAGGGTCTTTTATGACACAGTAAAGAACACCATTCAGCAATGTTAGTTTACCCCATTACTTCAGAACTTTCAAAGCCAGTTGATTTTCACCTTGATGGACGGCGTCCCTGCTCAACATACAGGACAACTCTGGAAACGAAGGTAATTTTTCTGGTGAGAGACAAGGTCAGTTAGACAAAGAGCTCTTGATGGACCTGTGGTGTGTTTTGCATTATCATGTCCAGATTATCAGCTAAAGATGCTGCATGCTGAGCCTGACCAGCATCTCCATTGCAGACAGATGACAAAAGAGAGGAGACCTGATCACAGGTCATGGATGTGTCAGCTGTAATGGAGGAAGAGCTGTCCACCGATTGAAGCTGAGGAGTCAAACGGAAAACATCCTGCACAGCATGATCAGGAACCTCACAGACATGCTCCAAAAGTTTCTGACAAGGCTCTGACAGAAGGCGATCGGCCAAAGGCTTCACAAAAGGGGCTCTGCTGAGAGCATCTGCCACCACATTCTGTCTCCCTGGAACATACCTGATTTCAAAGCAAGCGTAGAGACCCAGCACTGTTCACAGGCATCCAGTTTGGGCTTGGTCAGGATATATGTGAGAGGATTATTATCCGTCCACCCTGTGACCCTTCAGCCAGTGGCTGTACTTATCACACACAACCCACTTTAAAGCTAGGAACTCGAGCCTGTGTGCAGGATAATTGGCCTGACTGCGGCTCAGAGACTTGCTGGCAAAAGCAACAGGTCTAGCAGTCTCTCCATCTGCGGCAAAACAACACCAAGCCCATCCAATGAAGCATTGGTTGAGAGAATAAATGGCTTCTCAAAGTCAGGATGTGCCAGTACTACACAGCTGAGAAGTGCAGTTTTAAGGTCTCCAAATGCTTTCTCACAAGCCGGAGTCCAATCCTGGGGAGTCAGAACACAGAAAGTTTCAGCTTTCACGTGTCCTTTGCTCTTTATGTTTCTGACCTGCAGTGGGGGCGTAAAGCGGCTTTGCGATGCGGGAATAAGCTGGAATAAAATGCTGATAGAATAGCACCATGCCCAAGAATGACCTCACCTTCTTCTTTGACTGAGTGCAGCCATCCTCCTTCATGAGATCCTTTTTCTCAAAACTAGAGATGACTCTTACCTTCTCTTGATCAAAAGTGTCATCCTCATGAAGGGAGCTGGGCTGTTGCATAAACCTTGAGGGAGGCGGTTGTACTCATAAAGTCCAAGCGTTGTGGTAAAAGCTGTATAATGTTTGTCGGACTCATGGAGAGGGATGTTGTAGAAACCAGAGGTCAAGTCCATGGTGCTGAAAAGAGCATTTCCACCAAGAGCAGCAAGGCAGTCAGACTGATGGGGCAATGGATGAGCATCCTTTACAGTTTTAGCATTAAGCCAGCGGAAGTCAGTGGATGTCCTCATATCCCCAGACTTTTTCCACACCTTTGACCCCATGAGGGGCAAGGCTGTAAGAAGATGGATGGATGGATTTCCTGTTAATTCATTTCCAATAAACCAAATGCATTGTTAAATCATTTTCAACATGAAAGTGGTGCATTTCCAAATATCTTTTTTTTCTCGACTTTTTATTGTTTTATTAAACTTTCAAATTGCTACCTAAATCTATTGACTGTACAGAATACATATTCAAAATATCATGAATGTCATTCTGAGTAGTCAGTCATATGTTAAGTAGAAAAGTGGTGTAATTCAAGATATCTCTAATTCATATAGAGATTTCTGAAAAGGAATTTTGACTAGTCAAAATGACAATTCCAGATATGTCTATTTTTATTTTATCTAGCCATTATTTGCTTTTAAGACACCTATAATTTAATTTTCACTAGCTAAAACTACAAATCACCTATCCAAAAAATACATTTGAGATATCTTTAATTAGAATTGTGACTAGTCAAAACTAAAATTGGCTGATCTTGAATTTACTTTTTGACTAGTCATAATTTAATTATAGATATCTGAAATGTGTATTTCTTGTTTCTGTAGCTTTCTCTCTGGAGAACGGTCCTCTTAAGTGAACCAATCACAGAGGCCAGGAGAAAGCATTCTATACGATGATTGGCTGAAGCTTCTGTCAGTCATTTGTGGAGGCGTGTCTACTCGCTGCAGCTGTCAGATTGGGAGCCGCCTTCAACACAAACAGCAAAAACAAGAGCTTAGAGAGCAAAAAAGACAGAGGAATGTCGTCGCCTGTGTAGTGCCGTGCTTATAGGACAGAGGTAAGAAGTATATTCGTCCAATAAATCATTTCAAACAGCATAAACGGTTAGAAAAGTAAGGCTTACCGCGCCCCAAGATGTGTTTTTAGCATGCAGGTATGATAACGTAACGGTCAGCTGGCAATGACGATGAGGGAATCCCGGATACCAGGTCGCTTTGTCCGCTTTTTCATTTTATACAGCCACGGCTTTGGGTTTTGCGCCGTCGTATTTCGCTTCAAATGATCTGGTATTGATGGAAGAGACGAATCAATCCGTTTGGAGACGGTACAGAGGCTTAACAAGAAAATCTATGGGCAAGGTTCGCCAGCCGCTGCTGTCCACCTCCTCCCACAGCTCCACATCCCCCTTTCCAATACCGATTACCTTTTCAAAACTGATATTCTCATTTCACTCATTTCAAAGGACATTAGAATACCTTTCAAATCATACCAATATTATGCATGTAGGATAAATTAGGATGTTGTCATTAGATGGTTTAGGATGGATACTCCATAACGTTAGAACTGTTTGGTGACATAACTATAACAGGGCAAATTTAGGGAAAATAGGAATACGGGAGGATGGCACGAAATCGGTAAAATATGGTAGTATCCCAGTCAAAACATGAGAATTGATAGGAATGTTGTGTTGTGTTTTGAGACTTTGAACCTATAAGTTCCAACTTTGCAGTTCAAATATTGATGCAGTTAAATGTGTTTCACAATTATTCAATCAAAAATAAAATTATGTCAAAAAAAAATAAAATTGTGAAAACTTTTTGTATTGTAATATTTATTGTAATATTTTTTGCAAATCTAAAAGTTTTGACCACAATTTTATTTTTGTTTTTGTTTGACTTTTTTTTAATTATTATTGAATAATTGTGAAACAAGTGTAACTCCATAAATACAGGACGTTAAAATTGTTTTACCTGTTATAACAATAAGCCTCAGATGTCAATTTCTTCACAGCATCTTCTGATTTGTAGCAGTCTATACCAGATTCTGGAGCAATCACCAAAAACCCTCCAATTCTCAACCCAGTGTTGCTATGGAGACTCCCAAGAACTATGTCTTCATCCACGGGAAGAACATCTCCCACAACACGCTGGCTGGCTCCACTGCGGGACCCCACATGTCCATTGACAAGCTGTTTCCGGCTCTTCTAGAGTGCTTTGGAATCATTCTGTGTGGTTATATAGCTGGACGGTAGGTGTATGGAAACAGAGACGTGTGTATGACTTGTCAAAGAATTTGATCTTGGAAGATTTAAACCTTTTTCTTTCGACAGGGCTGACATGATCACGGAGAGCCAGGCAAAGGGTTTGGGGAACTTTGTCTCTAAATTCGCTCTTCCTGCTTTGCTCTTTAAAAACATGGTCCTGTTGGATTTTGGGGACGTCATTTGGGCTTTTCTTTGGAGTGTCTTGGTAGCAAAGGTCTATATGTTATTTTTATAGACACACTGCAACGTGACGTCACGCACAGATGACTGCTGATGATGAATACCATTGGTTTTAGCTTCAGGTTGTCAACATAACACGCTAAATCTTAAATGTACACGTGACATAAAAGAAAAAGGAATGCAGCGCTTTGCTGTCAACACTACAACAGCTAAGTAACAAAAATTCAAGGATATCCCATTTCACAAGTCGGGAAAAAGTTTAAATTTTTAAAAAATAGGAGAAGGAGGCCGGTCAGTTATCCTGGCTTGACTTTGACAACCTTGACATGTAGATGTGCTGCTGAATTTGGTGTGTTTCCTTCAGTTACAAAAAACAGTGACCAACACACCAACTCTGACAGATTATCAATAGAGCAGGTGATTAAATTAATTAATCAACCATTACTGTGTTCAGATGATCAATTACAACAAAATAAGCATCAAGCCTAAAACATAACACTGACAAACTGAATGTTGTTTGTGCTAACGCTAACCAATACGTTAGCACAAACCAATAGGTTTGCACAAACCTAAAAACACATCGATTTTTGTGTGTTTTTTGTTCCTGAATTATGATACACTCGTGGAGCTGTGGTCAATCAGTTACTATGGCAATAAGTGTGTGTTTAACGTAGCTGACTCAGAGCAAGGGAAAAAAGAATGCCAGTGGTTTCAAATTATTCCCCCATGGTTTTTTCTGAGGCGCTCTGCATTAAAAACACCAATATCTTCAGGTTTCAGTTGGTTAACAGATTGGTTGCACTTCAGCAGCACTGTGGATGATATGTAAAGAATCGCCTTTTTGCCCTCCAGTGTTTTGCGCATCGTAACATGCAACGTAGTTATATATTTTTATTATATTATTATTGCTATATTAGAAGAAAATTAATAACCTTGTCTTGCTGGCAGGTTACAGTGTTTGTACTGGTGTGTGTGCTGACGCTGATGGTGGCCAGTCCAGACAATAGATATAGCAAGGCTGGTCTCTATGCCATCTTTGCTACCCAGAGTAATGACTTTGCCCTGGGATACCCAATTGGTAAGAATCACCCGGCATGGACATTTGATCTCAGATCATTTCTCAGGTCTGGCTGTGTTTTCTCTTCCAGTCGATGCTTTGTATCGAAGTACATACCCAGAATACCTGCAGTACATCTACTTAGTCGCCCCGGTTTCCCTCATGCTCCTCAACCCCATCGGCTTTGCTCTTTGTGAGGTGCAAAGGTGGAGGCAGGCCAGCCATCTGCAACACAGTAGTCTTAGTATTCTGGGAATTGTAGTTTTACAGGTAATAATATCAGTTATGAAGTATTAACGTTTGGTTCATTCTTCTAAATTTGTCTCTTTGCCTCTCAAGGTGTTGAAGAACCCAATAGTGTTCATGGTGATAGTGGGAATCATCTCTCATTTTGCCCTGGGAGAACGGATTCCCTCTGTTCTTTCTGAATTCATAGATGGCCTGGCCAACTCCTTCGGAGGAGCAGCGTTGTTTTACCTTGGCCTAACTATGGTGAGCTGTTGGAGATTGTATCTTTTTTTTATGGTCACAAGGTTTACTGAGCTTGTTATCTCTGTTCTTATGGGGCAGGTCGGCCAGCTAAGAAAATTAACCAGAGACACTGGAGTTGCCCTGATTCTCCTCATAACAGCCAAACTGTAAGTAAGATGGAGAAGGATGTCAGGGGTTTTCATTTCTAATCAGTTTTATTTTTGTAAAATCAAATATTGACCCTTTGTACATGACATGACTCTATTCAGAAAGCAGCTAAATATGGCGGTCAAGACAACCTATGTAAAAGTCACTTTTATTCAGTTGATGTAACTCTAAAACTAGTCATAAAAACTGTGAGGCCATCTGCACAGACAGACAAGGATACAAGCCAAATTTTATTGTTCATTCCTGCTTTTGTAAAAATCTAAATTACGTATTTTTGTTTGAAGTGTAAAAGTTATTTGCAGAACATAAACTAATTTGTGCATGTCAGAATTTTTTGTTTGACAGCCTAAGTTTTTACTTGAGATTCTCAAAGTTTTGTTTGATGCTCCCTTTTTTTTATTGAACTCAACGAGTTTTACTTGTGATTCTCACATGAAGATCCTGGGAGGGCCCTAAAGATGAACGATGTAAGATGTGTCCCTATTGCCTAGCGCTGACTAAAGCGGATGACTCTGACTCCCTGCTATCTCAGAACTCTCCTGAACTGCAAGGCTTAGGGTTAGGAAATTGTAACAGCAGCTGCGAAAGGGGGGGGCCCCAATTACATTTTTTGTCATGAGGCCCAACATTCCTGGCGGTGCCCCTGATCAGTAATCGCTGATCACTGCCTCTTGTTGCTGATCACCAAAAACGATCACATTTATCTTACTTTGCAGCCTGTGTGTGCAGCCTATCTCCTCTATCCTTCACACTGCAGGAGCACGAGCAAACAAATCCTGTTTTGTGGAACTATTATTCTCTGAGAATGTGTTGCAGCAAAAAATTACCTCAAGGGTGAAGCAAAAAATGCATCCCCACAACAAATCTAGTATGGCATTTAAACAATAAGCACTTGATGGAGTTTGGATACATTGAGGCTCTATGCAGTTAAAAAAGGACATCCGGAGCAGCCAGATACCAGGTAAAGGAGCGCACAACTACCAACAATCACCCGGATTAGCGTCAGGGTCAGAAAGCCAAATGAATAACCCGAAAAATAATTCAAGACTTTGAGCTGGCTCAGCCAGACGCTGGCTCACTTTTGGACCGTTGCTACGCACAACTGGCAGTAATATTTCACAGACACAGTGTGTAAATGCCCTGTAAAAGGGAGATATTTTCATAAAGAGCCGGACACGGTGCTTCTGCTCCAGCGATTATTATTATCAGAGCTTAGCTTCCAACATACACAATGGCATCAACGTTGAGACAGCAGTATCTTAGCAACGGTATCTTATAAGTTCATGGGATAATAATCATCTTCATCATCCTCACAGTCCTCCCTTGCGTCCTCTTTTGTTGTAGCTTTTCTGCTATTCTTTACAGGTCTGTTTGTCCTAGTTTCCAGTGGTAAGTGATCACAAGGCAAGATGTGATTCCTATAAAGTGTCCTACATCTTCCTTTCCCATGTTCAGGTCTTAGTTCACACACTGGGACATCTTGTCCCACTTGGCGGACAACGGTATGTATGACATCCTCCCAGTAATTCCTGAGTTTACCAGGACCACCACGAGGAGTCAAATTTCTCACTTGCACCCGGTCTCCTGGAAACAACAGTGAGCTCCTTACTTTTGTATCATAGAGTCTTTTGTTTCTTTGGGCAAATTTCTGCACATTTTATTGCGCAATGGCATACGCCTGCTGCATCCTTTCTTTCCACTGTTCAACATAATCATGGTGATCTCGGTTACCAGTTTCTGCTGGTAAACCAAACAACAAGTCAATGGGTAGTTTTGGGGAGCGGCCATACAACAGATAAAATGGTGAGAATCCTGTCACCTCTGTGCGTGTGCAGTTGTAGGCAAAGACAAGTTTATTCAGAGAGTCTTTCCAGTTTGTCTTATCCCTGTCCGTGAGGGTTTTGAGCATCTGAATCAGTGTCCGATTAAAGCATTCAACTTGTCCATTCCCCTGAGGGTGATATGGGGAAGTCTTTGATCCTGCCATGTTGCAATATTTGGAGAGCTGAGAGAAAAGTTGGTTTTCAAATTCGCCACCTTGGTCATGGTGGATTCGTGCTGGGAACCCAAATCTTAGTGCATAATCATTGAATATTTTATCTGCTACTGTCTTTCCAGATTTTGATGTGGTAGGGTATGCCTGTGCGAATCGTGTAAAATGGTCCACAATCACTAATATGTATTCATAGCCACCTTTACACCTATCTAGATGGAGAAAGTCCACTGACACTAGTTCAAAGGGCTGTGTGGTGACTATGTTTACAAGGGGAGCCCTTGTCTCACGACTAGGTCTTCTCCGTTTCAGACAGGTGCATTTCATCACATACGCTTCAATTTCGCGCTGCATGTAAGGCCAGAAAAAACGATCCCTGATCAATGACACTGTCCTATCGGTGCCCTGATGGCCCATCTGATCGTGTCGGTCATTTAGGATCCTTGCTTTCAGGGGCAGTTGTTGTTCTGGAAGAACCAATTGCTTCCTGTGGGCAGTCTTTCTCCAGAGCACCCCGTATTCATCTAACTCCAATCTATCCCACTCCCTTATTAAACACAGACCCTGTGGACCAAGCCTGTTTAGTTCATGTCGTGGAGGCCTCACTCCAGACAATTTGGACTGCAACACCACCCCAATGAGTGAATCATCTTTTTGATCTTGTTGTATAGCTGCTGGGACTAATGAAATAGGGTTCTCCTGAGTGTCTAGAATACTGCAAATAGAGGTCGGCATTGACCAGAAGGCATTTGGCTCTAACTGTGTCTCTACTGCCATTACAGTCCCTCCTATAGCATCATAAGACATCTCCTCTGTGCACTCAGCCATCAAGTCCTCTACATCCAATGGCATCCGAGACAAACTATCAGCATCAATGTTTTCTTTGCCTGGATGATATTTAACTGTGAAATTAAAGTCGGCGAGCTCTGCAACCCATCTACTCCCTGTGGCATTCAGCTTTGCAGTTGATAACACATAAGTTAGGGGGTTGTTGTCACTGTAAACGGTGAAAAAGGGGGCATAGTACAAATAATCGCAAAATTTTTCTGTAATAGCTCATTTAAGAGCAGGAAATTCTAATTTGCCTGAATGGAGATGATAATTTTTTTCTGGTGCTGACAGTGTTCGCGATCCATATGCAATAACGCGCAACTTTCTGTTTTGTTTTTGATACAGTACGGCTCCAAGGCCCTTACTAGATGCGTCCGTATGAAGAACGAATGGGAGAGAAAAATCTGGAAATTCCAGTATGGGTGGCTGAGTCAGACAATTTATCAGTTCCTCAAGAACTTGTTGGTGACTGTCTGTCCATTCAATTGGAGTGTGAGATGACACTACTTTTGCATTCATACAGTTTTGTGACTTCCTGCCCTTATAGCATGACTGGTTCTGATCTTTAATTAGCCCCTTGGTTAGGTCATACAGAGGGGCAGCAATGCGGGAGAAATCTTTGATGGACTGACGGTAGTAACTTAACAGTTGGTGACTTAAGACAAATTTTGGGACTGTTTTTGGTTTTTTGTCTTTTAAAACCTGGACAGCTGCAGTGTCAGAGGGATCTACCTTATTTCCCTCTGCTGATACAATCCTCCCAAGGTAACGGATTTCAGTCTTAAACAGCTCACATTTGCTGGGTTTTAGTTTTATTCCATGTTGTCTGAGTCTTTGCAAAACGTTCCGAACATCATTTACATGACTTTCAAATGTTTTACTAAAAACTAGTGTATCATCTAAATATGGTACACATATTTTGTCTCGCAGCCCTTCTAGGCACTCTTCCATGCAGCGTTGGAAGGCTGCTGGGGCATTCATGAGTCCAAATGGAATCCTAGCCCATTGATATAAGCCCCAGGGTGTGACAAAAGCTGTCAACTGCTTACTGTCTTTCGCCATGAACCCCTGGTGGTATGCCTTTCCCTGGTCCAGCAGTGAGAACATGGTGTTTCCACCAAGTCCATCCATAATATCTTGCACTCGTGGAATTGTCTGTCGATCAGGGTAAGTTTTCCGATTTAGTTCTCTGTAGTCGATGCACAAACGCAACGAACCACACTTTTTCCTAACACAAACAGCATAGGATGAGTGAGATTTCTCAATCCATCCTTGCGCAATCAAATCAGTTAGGTGGCTTTTCATTTTATTGTACAATGGTTTAGGAACAAACATGTAGGTACGAGCAACCGGTTCAGGATCTTTCAGTCTAATGTTTAACTGTAGTTTCTCGATACAGCCAATATCATTTTCTGATCGGGAGAAAGAATCTTACTCCTCCCTTAGCATGTCACGTACGACCTTTCTTTGAGTCTCATTCAGGTGACTGAGATCAATCGGTGGATCCCAGGGTTCTGTGGAAGCATCATCTTTGGTATGATGGGCCTGGATCTGATTTACAGAAGCAGACAAATATGAATCATCACTTGGGCGGAATGGATACACGGATGTAACTGGCTGTGCTGTGCCTATAACAACTCTTTTTGTTAATGTAATTTCACAATCAGTGGGGTTTTGTACACTAAGAATAACATTGGGCCGTGCACCTCTATGTACCTGAAATAGTGTGTCACAAAACTGAAGTCCCTCTGGCCAGAGTGGGTTTTCATCTGGCTCAAACACTACAGTGGTGTCCTCTTTGAAAGGTCGGACATTTATCCTGCATTTTACTTGGACGGTACTATGGCTTGGTACAGTCATTCTCTGACATACTGTTTTAACTAGGTACTCACTGGTTCGCTCCACACTCACTGCTTTAATGAAAGCTTTTTCATTCCCTTTTTTTAGATTTGGAAAAGCCATGTTCACTGTTTTTAAAAGTTCCTCTTTTTCGTCAAAGTTCATTTGTTTCTGTCTGTTGAGAATAATGCGTTCAATAACATTAAAGCCTATTATGGGACGGGGAAGATGGCTGCCTCTCATGACAAGCATTGGAACATAGAACTCTTCCGGATCAGCGGCTAGTTTAAACATTACTTCTACCCATCCTATGTATGGCATTTCTATGCCGTTGGCAGCCTCAAGTTGTAGGGGATCACCTGAGTCAACAATTTCTGCTATTTCTCGGAGTTTCACATCAGGGATGTTCTCTGCTTTCCATACTTCATCAACTGCAGAAACCTGCGAACCAGTATCCCAGAGCGCCCGTGTTTTTTTCTGCTGTACATAGCAGCTAACAAGACACTTCTTCCCAACAAGGTCAACTAATGTAGCGTTTTCCCTGGGTAGTGTGTTTTTCTTTTTACCTGTCTTAGTGGTGCATAGATGTATGTTTTCAGAAGTTGCTTCAGTGTTTTTGGGTGGCTTACAGATCTCTTTGTGTTCTGACCAATGACTCTCCTGGCACTCCTTGGAACAGTAAAGTACTCTTTTGCACACTGAACACTCTCCAAACGTTTTGCATCCTTCCCTTGTTCCACAATTGGCACATTGTTGGGACGTTTTGGTACATATGGTTACTCCCTCTCCCTCGGTGGCACC
Source organism: Poeciliopsis turneri (assembly GCA_922788865.1). Taxonomy (NCBI): domain Eukaryota; kingdom Metazoa; phylum Chordata; class Actinopteri; order Cyprinodontiformes; family Poeciliidae; genus Poeciliopsis; species Poeciliopsis turneri. The sequence continues at coordinate 487,694 of CAKLNU010000807.1, forward strand.
CTTCCCTCGTTTAAAGGGTGCTCTCTTTTTTTTTTTCCAATATACTTTATTGAATTTTCTCTTTTTTGACATAACAAATTTACACACAACAAACTTAACATTACAACATGTACCCATACATTCCCGCATTCACTCCCACACTCACCCTTCAAACCTGCATGTTTGGTTCCAAAAATATCAAGAACCTTTTAGATTAACTTAGAGAAAAAAAGAAAGAAAAACAACAGAACAACATATGAATAGAAACTGTAGACAAGACATCCATTAATAAGTTCCACCTTCAGTCCCTATGGTCTTCATATATGGCTCCCAGAGAGTCTCAAAATCCCGTTGTTTACCCTCGGCGATGTATGTTAGCTTTTCCAGTCCGAGCGAATTTGCAATTTCCTTCTTCCAGAGTCCGAGGGAGGGTGCGTCCATGCCTCTCCAGCATAATGCTATAGATCTTCTGGCTTGAAGAAGTCCATAGTCTATCAATTTAGTTTTCCTCTGTGATTGTTTAAATTCCACTGGGTATATTCCTAGAACACAGATTTTAACCTGTAATGGGACTTTTACCTTAAACAATTCAGATAGACACCCAATAACATCCCTCCAGAACCTCTGAATTTTAGGACATTCCCACAAACAATGGAGAAGAGTTCCTTTTTCAAACAAACATTTAGGGCAAGTATCTGGAATATCACTGGACATATGATGAAGCTTAACTGGTGTTATATAGGTTCTCATAAGCCATTTATATTGCAAAAGTTTAAATTGTGTGTTTATCGTTTGTTTTTGTGCTTTTAAACAGCCCTGATTCCAGTCTTCCTCATCTATGTCTTCGAAAGTATCTCGCCTCCAAGCGTCCAACTTATCTATTGCTGAATCCCTAGAGGAAAGCATTAACAAATTATAGAACACAGAAAGAAAACCTTTCCCTTTTGAGTCTCCAACACACACCTCTTCTATTTTTGTTAAGGGTGGAATGTCAACTATTTGTTTCAGTTTTGATGACATAAAATTTTTCAATTGCAAGTATTTAAAAAAATGTTTCGGAGGTATTAAATACTTCTTACCTAGCTGATCAAAAGTAAGTAACTTGCCATCAACATACAAATCTTTAATTTTCTGAATGCCTTTGGTTTTCCATAATTTAAATCCTCCATCATTTTTTCCTGGGATGAACCTTTCATTACCCCAAATTGGGGTAAATTGTGATAACTCTAGTCACTCACCTACATGTTTATGTGCTGCATGACAGTTTGTAATCGTATTTTTTAAAAAGGGATTTTTTTGTGGTCTTTTTTAATGTCTTTAGGTCTGAAGAATATAGAAAGGTATTTAAGGGGAAATCTGGAACAGATTGCTGTTCAATATCTACCCAGGCTGGAGGTGTCGTCGGGCAAAAGTAATGGGTAGCTGATGTTAGTTCGGCGGCCATGTAATACCATCTGAGATTAGGGACTTGAAGTCCACCTCTTTCATAGGGCAGATAGAGTAGTTTTAAATGGAGTCTTGCTTTTCTATTACTCCAAATAAATTGATTAAATAGTTTGTCCAGACTGTCATAAAATGAATCTGACAGCGGCAATGGAAGTGTTTGAAAATAATACAAAAATTTGGGCAAGATTGTCATTTTTAATAAATTTATTCTACCTATCATAGATATAGGCAGGTTTGACCATCTATTTAGCATTTCTGTGACTTTTTCCACAAGGGGATTATAATTTGTTGTGCTTATTTCATTAAGAGACAGGGTGACCTTAATCCCCAAGTATGTAAAACCTTTTGTTGTTGTTTTAAATGGAGTAGTCACAATAGGACTTCTCCTTTCTTCTTCATTAAGAAACATTAACTCTGATTTAGAATTATTAATTGTATATCCTGAAAATTCACTGAATTCTTTTATTAGATGTAATAATTTAGGAATACTGATCTTCAGATTACTCATGAAAAATATAATATCATCAGCAAACAGGGAAATGAGATGATTTCTCCCTCCAATTCTAATACCGGATATTCCTGTATTTGCTCTAACAGCCATTGCCAGAGGTTCTATTGCCAATACAAAAAGTAGAGGTGACAGGGGGCAACCCTGTCTAGTTGACCGTTGTAAATTAAAAGGTTTTGACATGTTATTATTAGTTAAAATTTGTGCTATGGGATCAGTATATAATAGTCTTATCCATTTTAGAAAGATTTCACCAAATCCATATTTGGGGAGCACTTCAAACAGATAATCCCACTCTATTCTATCAAAAGCTTGACGTGCGTCTAATGATAACATTGCTGTGTCCTTACAATTATGTTTTTCATGCAATACATTAAGAACCCGTCTTATATTATGGTAGCCTTGTCTTGTTTTAATTAATCCTTGTTGATCATCTATTATTAAACTGGGCAGGTACTTATCTAATCTCCTAGAGAGGGCTTTACACAAAATCTTTGTATCACATCCCATTAGACTGATTCCTCTATAAGAGGAGCACTCAGTGGAGGGTTTGTTTGGTTTTAACAAGAGAGTTATTGTAGCTAACCTCAGTGACTCTGGGAGTATTCCAGCTTCATATGATTCCTCATACATGTTGAGAAGTGGTAGGATTAATTTATTTTTAAATGTTTTATAAAATTCTATTGGAAGTCCATCAGGACCTGGGGTTTTATCACTATTCATGCTGTCTATTGCTTCAGATAGATCTATTGTTAAAGGACTATCGAGAATTGTTTTCTCCTCCTCTAAAAGGGTTTTGAATTGTAATTGATTAAGAAACGCAGCTTGTGTGTCTTTGTTTCCAGAATATTCAGACTTATACAAGTTTTTGTAGAATTTTCTAAAATTTTCATTTATTTCTGAAGGGTCTGTGGTTAAAATGTCCGATTTGGATTTTATGGTGTTAATAGTTCTTTCCGCTTGCATCTGTTTTATCCTCCAAGCCAATAATTTACCAGCCTTTTCTCCTTGATCATAAAATGTTTGCTTAGTCCACATTAATTTTCTTGCCACTTTCTCTGATGTTAATTTATCATATCTGGTTCTTAAAACATTCAATTTGTGCAATTTTGTCTGATCATTGCTTTGATAGACTTCTGCTTCGCTGGATTTAATTTGTCTCTCTAATAATTTTAATTCTTGGTTATATTGTTTATTTTTATTACTGCTATAACTGATCATTTCTCCTCTAATACAAGCTTTAAAAGCTTCCCATCTAATACTAGCCGTTGTTTCATCTTTATTCATGTCAAAATACTGGTCAATGCAAGTTTCTATAAATGTAACAAATTTTGAGTCTTTTAGCAAAAGTGTCTGCATCCTCCATCGTTTCATCCCTTGGTCAATCTTATTTACTTTAATTTCCAAGGACACTGCAGCATGATCACTAATTACAATACTATTGTACCAGCAGTTCTCCACGTAAGGCAATAACTCCACGGAGATAAGAAAATAATCAATACGCGAATGGGATTGGTGTGAGCTTGAATAACATGAAAATTCCTTATTAGTTGGGTTTCTTGTTCGCCATACTTCATTTATTCTTAAATCTTTTATATAATTAAGGAGTATTTGCATGGTTGGTGAATGACTGGTATCAATTTGAGTAGATTTATCCAGGCTTGGGTTAAGCTTACAATTAAAGTCCCCTCCTATAATATAAAATCCCTCCAAGGTTGACAAGGTTAAGAATAAATTTTCATAAAAGGATGGGTTATCATTATTTGGTCCATAAATATTTATCAAATTTAGTTTTAAAGTTGAAATATGTCCCTGCACAATAATATATCTCCCATATGGGTCTTTAATTGTCCTTATAATTTGAAATGTTATTGACTTATGTATAAGAATAATAACTCCTCTGGCATGACTGGTAAAGGAAGAGTGATATACCTGGCCCTGCCATCTTTTAGTTATCCAATGTATTTCTGATTCAATCAAATGAGATTCTTGTAAAAAAATTATTTTAGATTTCAAATGTTTTAGTCGGTCTAATACTTGTTTCAATTTAGTTAGTTTTCGTATTCCTCTGACATTCCAGCTTGTAATTTTGATATTCAAACCATTTCCTTTCGGTGTTTTTTCCATATCAGGTTAATTTACTGTTATACTAAAATAAAGTAGGCAAAAATAGTGCAGAAAATGCAGGTTTGCACATACATTCACACATTCAACCATACAAGACACAGAACTAGTCATGAACAATCCCCAAAAGAACTTTTGCATTTCTTTATCTGAAATGCCTCCCCCTCCCCTTGAACCCAGTTTCTGGAGGACGTTGATCCACATTACTGAGGAGCAACTAGTCAACATGACGTCACCAAAGACCTAACCAAAGCTCTCCACAGCAGACAGTGTCTCGCTATAAAATAATACCATTAACCCTTGATAGAACGGTAATAACTTGCTTAATGCTTAACTTTTAGCATTAATGCCAAAACAGTTCAAATTAGACTTCGAATATGTGAGCACATAAGAGCAGTCGGCTATGTTTATATGAACCTTCCATTAACTTAGTACGCATCCTGATTATAATCCGGTTGTTGAGGAACAGCCCATAAAATTATCAGTTTACCTGTTTCTTAACCACGACTCACTGATCAGAGGCATCCGCTGTGTTTATTTTGGAAGAGTCTTGTAAAATGTTTCAGCTTCTTGAGGAGTTGAGAAGAGATGGATCTTTCCACCGTGGAGAACTCGAAGTTTGCAGGGGTTGTGTTGGAATCCGCAGAATGCACCGATGTCGACAAACAGCTTCACTACCGGGTGGAACCCGCGTCTGATCCGTACGGTCTCCGCCGATAGGTCCTGTGCAAACGTGATTTTGGCCCCGTCTTGCATAATGTCTCTTTTCCTTGCCTCTCGGTACACAAATTCCTTCTCCGGGAACTTTAAGAAGCAAATCAGAACCGCTCTGCCCTGGTTTGGTTTCCCGGAGCTTGGTGTGCGGTGAACCCGTTCCAATGTGAATGTCTTGTCTGGTGCGAGTTCCAGCCACTTCGGTAGCATGTTGCTAATAAAGTCGAAAAGCGACTGTCTTCCTTCTGCTCCTTCTCGGATGCCAAAGACCCGCAGGTTCTTTCGCCTTCCTCGGTTCTCCAGGTCATCTGTTTTGGCCTCAAGGAGCAGGATTCGTTTCATAGCTGCAGTCAACGATGTTTCTGCTTTTTCAAGCGAGCCTTCTACTTCGGCAATGCGAGCCTCAGCTTCTTCCATATGAGCCGCCTGGTTTAATAGGTCCTGTTTAACCTCAGACACTTTAGCCTCCAGTGCAGTCATAGCGCTCGCCATTCCAGTCAGTCTTTCGTCTATACTATCCAGCTTAACTCCAAAGTCCGACCGGAGTGACTTTAGCTCCTCCAGTACTTCAGCTATGCTAGCCATATTAGCTTCTTCACCGCACGTTGAACTCGGTGCTGTTTTGGTGGTTGTCTTATGTCTTTTTGAGAAAATTTCGCACTGTTTCACAGACGAAGCTTTAGACATATCAGTGTTGTATCTTTTGAGCCTTCTTTACTGCTTTTGCAAGGGTTTTAAGAGAGAATTCGGAACACCGTCCTTGGAGCTGTTCACTGTGCTGCCATCTCGATCTCGGTCACGTGACCCCTCCAAAGGGTGCTCTCTTGCAGTGGTGGGCGTGCGTTGATATCCTCTACATCCAGCCTGGAAATGTTCGCTGCTTCCACACCTGTAGCAGTGCTGGCAGAAATTTTCTCCCTGTTGCTGACCTGCAAGGCACCTTGGTCGGGGGCGTGGTACTGGGTATCTTTTTGGTGCAAATCTCTGTTGGAATTGAGTAGTTCCTCTAATTGACCTCGGATCATAGGTACCTCGGTATTCCTGCAGAGGTCCTCTCTGATGATGGGCCACTGCACCCTCTGTGCTCCAGGGAGCAAGCTGTGGAGTAGCATAAGCCGTGTGGTGGGGGAAACCATATTCTGCTTCTTGACACACTGCAGGTTGCAGTTTAGTTTTATCTTCTTTGTTGTAAATGGTTTCTCTGATTTGTGCAACTTCAGTTTTGAGATTTTTGAGCAAAACCATATCTGCTTTGATTTCTTTCAGGTCAGACAGCACGTCTGGGGGAAGTGCAGCAACATTTTGGTGTCCCCCATGTCTCCTTTCATCATTTGAATCTAATGATTCATTAGGGCAATAGTACCTGGCTTACAACTGCGCAGCTACTTCTAAGTAGTAATAAAGAAAACAGACACATGTGGCCTTGTTGAACAGTTGTAACTAACTTCTGGAACCTTAAACTGATTCCATAGTCCTACTTGGAACTATCCATGTGCCGAACCGGTCTGGTGCTCTACACTGGCGCCTCGTTCGTCAAACTGGCGGGCCCAGAGGAGGTGAATATCCCACCGCACCCCCACAATCCTCATGTTGACATGGGAAGGGGAGGTTGGAACAAACACACCCGGATTGGGATCCTTTGCAGTTGAGATAGGCAGCAGGGAACAGCCAGCGCCTCCACTGTTTGCATCAGAGAATAAACCCTGCAAATCCAGGTTACAGTCTGGATTTGCAGACTGTAACCTGCAAATCCAGACTGCCTAACCTCAGACCCTAACCTTGGACCTTGGGTTCTTTTGTATCCGGTAAACTAGGTCATCCAGTTGGCCTAAGACGAAGAAAGGGCCTTCATATGATGGGAGGAACCTTTTGACTTTATTCTTGACATGATGTGTTCCTTTAATGAGGTACCACACAGGGTATTCAACTTTGCCGTACTGTCTCTTTGCACGTGTTACCGAGTCCCTCAGGGCACCTCTAGCAATTTGGTGGGCCAGCTCCAACCATTCCCGCATTTGCTGCACATACTCTGGAGCAGTGGGTTGGTATTCCAAATCAGGGGGCAACTTACTTCTCGGCCTAACATCATAAAGTTTGGAGAGAAACCTGTAGCACTATGTTTGGTTGACCTGCATGCCATAACAACATAAGGAATCATCAGGTCCCAAACCCAATGACAGCATGCTGCTGTAGTAGCCAGGATCTTTTGAAGGGTGGCGTTGAAATGCTCTACCTAACTGTCTGACTGCGGCCTGAATGGTGTTGTGTGAGTCTTGTCTATCCCAAACAAACTGCACATCTCTTGGAACACCTCAGACTCAAAATTGTGTCCCTGGTCACTGTGTAGCACTTGAGGGATTCCATAGCAGCACACCCACTCACTGATACCGGCAACGGTCACAGCTCGCTCGTTTGGAATAGGAAATGCTTCAGTCCATGTTGTGAAGAAATCTTGTATCACAAGCACATAGCGGTTTCCACGCTCAGTCTCATTTAGTGGTCACATAATGTCTACTGCAATGCGATAGACATTATGAGCCCTTGATGCACAGCTGGTACAGGTTTTACACGAGAGGGCAACATCCTCCCTCATGTGGTACCAGTAATATTGGGTTCTTAATCTGGTCAGTGTCCACTCTACACCAAAATATCAACCCACTAGCCCCTCATGGAACTTTCTGATCATGTCAAGTTGTAGTTTACGTGGCAGCACAATTTGTGGGTAGAATTGAGTGTCATCAAGGCAATAAAACCAACGGACCAGAACTCCATCTCTGAAGTAGAGTTGTTTCCATTGAGTCCAGTATGTCTTTGTTGTCTTGCCAATTTCATGGCAAGACAACAGACCAAGAGGGGCGTTTATCATTGGCCTTCATCCAGCTGCGTATGGGTGCAATGTCCACATCAGCATCCTGAGCTTGACTCAGCTCCCACATGGTCCAGCCATGAAACAAAGAAGACGTGTCAAGAGTCTTAGCCACATATATTTTCTCAGTCAATTTCACAGTGCATCCATCAGTTTGAACATTATGATGCATTCTGTCTGTGTCAGTGGAAATGTTTTGGTCTAATGTCTCTGTATCTGATGTAAGGGTGTTTTGACTTGCCCTCACTGGACAAACCTCTGTGTTGGAAGGTTGGTCCTCCACCCCCACTGTACTCAGCAACAGGGAGCTGGTGTCAGAGTTCAACTCACACTGGACAGCCCGATGGTTGATGACTTTGGTTGATGTTGAGAGGTCCTGCACTTTACATGGGCAGGACTGGCAGCAGAGTCCCTGGAGAGGCTGTCGGCATTAGTGTGCTGTCGACCTGGATGGTGATTAATCTCAAAGTCGTATTCAGCCAGTTTCAGGTTGGTCTGGCAAAGGCTGAACTGGGCCTGCTGACCTGGCAGCAGGCCCAGAACACATGTCCATAAGTAGAAAGCAAACGTTTAAGTTGGAGGCAATCACCATCATTGAGGTCTTTAGAGTTCTGAGCATAGAGCTCCTCCAGGTGCAGAGGAACCACTGGAAAGCTGACTGGCAAGTGTGAGGCACAGGGAGGCTGCATGGGTTCAGGTGGTTGGAGGAGACCAGCCAGGGATCCTTCTTTAATGATCACAGCTTTATTGCCAGGATTAAAGAGACAAAGGGGGACCGTTTTGGATGTCTGGGAATGAACTAAGACTCTAGCGAGGAGTACTTCGTGTTTCTCAATAAAACCTTTAGCAGGGATAAGTATCATGTCACTGCGGGCTCTCCCACTTAGATGCACGCTGACCCTCACAACATACTCCTGTCTTGGTTTCACCACCACAGTTCTGGATATTTTCAGGTTAGATGCAGGTTGGTAGTAGGGCAGTTCTTCACCAAACAGGATGATGCGGTGTCTGCCAAAGTCAAGATGAGCTTCAGCTTGTGCAAGGAAGGGATAGCCTAGAAGCACTTCTAACTCTGCTATATCTGTTACAAGAAAATCCACATCCACCTGACGGTTGTTGATGCTGACAGGTATCTGGGCCTCACCCAGCACTGGCACATCTACAGGTCCCACCCCAAGTAAAGTCTCAACAATTGATGTATACAGCTGAGGTCTCACATCAGGGTGGATGGAATTATAGTAGCGCAACGGTAGCACATTTCTCCGCGCCCCACTGCCTAACACAGAACACACCTCCACTTCATAGATTTGCATGTGGATACTCATTTCTTGGCTTTGGCCTTTCAGGTGGAGCACAGTGGATTTTTGGGTGCCACAGGGGGAGCTGCTAGATGTCAATCTTTAGTGGTCTTGTGGGGAGAGGGGCACTGCTTCCAGATATGACCCCAACCTTGACAGTTATGGCAGCGGACTTTCCTTTTTGTAGAATGTTTGCTGCTGTGTGTGTGTGCCAAACCAATTTGGTGAAAAACTTGTTTCACGTGTAGTTTTGATAACACTTCCATGTTTGTCATTGGTTCATCACTCAGACCGTTTGTGAAAACTTTGACAGCGATAGAGTCTTGTTCAACTTCTGCCCTGTCACCATAGCCAACCGCCACGTTCCCATAAATATCATCTCTGAATGCATGCAGGGCCTCTCCATGTTTTCGTACTCGCTGCCTCAGTTCTACTGCGTTTAGAACTGAGGTTCTACTGTGTGGATGACTGTATGCATTTTCCAGTTCATCCACCAGGCAGTGGTAGTCCCACTTGAAAGAGCGAGGATTTCTGTGGACAATGGGCCCTGCTGCTCCAACCAGGCAGAATTTCAGCTGCACTGTCATCATCTTTTCAGACCAGTGATTTGCTTCGGCGCAGCTCTCAACCCTGTGCAGAAATTCTTTCCATGGTGTGGTACTGTCGTATTGGCCTGGACGTAAAGTGAGGATCTCCATCCTCCTCACTGTCAGACAAGGGCTGCTGCAACATGAAATGGATTTTATTAGCTTTTAATCAGGGCTGAGGTCATCACACAGAAAAGAGTTGTCGTGCAGGGGTTTGCTTGTAGCTTATAGTTCCATCCAGTTTCAGGGTACATTGCACAGAGGGAAATGCCACAGGGTTCCCGGCGTGCTGTGTACAAAGCTTCGTACATGAGCAGGAGCGAAGGGGTTGGAGTCGGTATTATTATCTTTCATTTGAAACGTGGGGGCTGGGTAGTAATACGGCCTGTCATCTGCATTCCCCCCATGGGCATAACCTTGACATTCGGCAGCAACAAATGGGTTTTTAGAGCTAACCTGTGGCTGAGCGGGGCCGTAGTGCTGGGCAAACATGTCCCCTCCTTTAGTGTATGAGCCAAAACATCGTTCATCCCACAGAAAAGGGTTGTAATGTTCACATTTCCCCACCGTCACATCTTCAGTAGCCTTTCTACACTCTGAACCCTCGAAAGACATATCCTATGTCATAAACGGGTTGGAATAATCTGTTTCGAGCCCATATTTGTCACGGGAGTGGTGAGCGGCGATGTCCATCTTGTGGTTGCTAAGCAACGGGCTAATGCAGTCTCTCGGCTTTATTGCTAGCCGCTACTATCTCTCTTACGCAAAGCTCACCACTCGTACATTAAGGCGAAGAGGTCCCTTCGTGGTCGCCTGTATTAACCGTTCCTGCTCAGTCGACGGACCGTGGTCGGGAGACACCTGGGAGTTCTTCCTGCAGGGCCAAAGTGAAGTCTGCTTCGGGGTTAACTCCTTCATACGCCTTGAACATGAACCATGCAGTAGCACGAAGGTGGTTGGAAGTTAACTTTTAATAGCGCCAGCTAACAGTTGAAAACTGCATAGACTTTTCTTAGCCGCTGCACTCACCCCGCCACACATACCGTCTCCCCCTCGCTCCTCAAGCATCCCGGTTTTCTAGCACTCAGCGCCCCCCTTCTGACCGGAGGACGACTGCCACATATCTCACATACACACCACTTACTGAGCTATCATCACAGACAGTGGAGGCACTTTCCACAACACATGGTAATATTGTCAAAAACAACTATCTTAGTCAAAATTCAATACTGCTGTCCCTCACTTTCAATGTGTTGTGTGATTAAGTGACGGGCTTGCAAAGAGTCAGTAAGAAGGTTAATAACGGGTTAATCGAGGAGCCATGCTGGGATGACTTCCTGAAGGCAGAGATTCAGAAGGAGCTGAAGCTTCTTAAAGAGACAGAGACCTAATTTCAAGGCATTGAATTACAAAGTGAAATTTCTTTTAAATCATATTTGATCTATACAGCATTTTTATAACAACTGAAATTACAGCTTAGTATACATAAGCTAAAAAGTTTGGGAATCTAAAACCAAGCTACAAAGTGTAACATCTGGAAGTGTTTAGTGTTTCAGTAATTATGTGGTGTTTTTCTGGTTCAGCCTGGTAATGCCGTTGGTCTGCAAAGACATGGTGGACATCCTGGACGTCGGGGTGAACAGCACAACCCCGAACCACACCAGTTTATCTAATTTTGCTTTTCTCTACGGAGTCTTTCCAACTGCACCAAGCGTGGCTATATATGCTGGCCACTACAACATGGAGCTGGAGGTGGTGAGTTCTCTTTGAAATGACAAACTGCATTACTCATGCCGTACAGCATTTCAAAGATTTAAGCATGTAAATTCCATGAATCAAGAGTGAAGCAGGAGCAGCATGAAGCTTTCATCTTTTAACAAAAGGAATGCCTCATATATATATATATATATATATATATATATATATATATATATATATATCTTTAAATATGACCTGAATATAAATCACACTACCAAAATAACAAGTATGTGCATAGAAATATGCTAATTAATAAATAAATGTCAGTCCAGAGTAGAATTAGACTTAAATCACTCAGTTTGTGTTTCTCCCAGGTCAGAGTTGGGTGCTGAATAGTCTTATATCATATATACAGTATTATATTATCTCATAATGTAAAGTAATTTATTTCTACACAATATTTTTTTTTTATTATCTTGAAGTAGATCTGTTATGGAGACAATTGCTGCTGGACAATTTGTTACCGATAAACAATCTTGCTATTTTTGAGATCATTTTCAAGTAATGTATTGATAACGTTATATTAATGCAAGTTTGCCCCCTCAAAGACTCGTAAACTTAAATTTTACTGAACTGGAAGATAATTTAAATATTAAAATAACACAACAACCAAAAACAATAAATAAAAGGAAATAATAGCCACACACGCAACCAAAACTTTAAATAAAATTGATTATGAAGTCTGAAAACCAAATTATCCTTCAAAGAATATTACTAATCAGAATTCTAATTATCAAACTTATTTTAATTCATAATGTGATTAACTGATCAATTGCTTATTGCTACAGGCTTGCCTTAATGCCAACCAAACTGCATGAGTCTGCTGATCCATCTAATTTTCTTTTGCTGCTTCTTTAAGTCTCTGTTCGATTAGAAAGCCTAGCAGAGAGAAAAGACATCGAACTATGACCAGAAATCTTTTGACTTGACGCAGTTTTTCTATGTTCTAGGTGACGTCTGGGATGGTGATCAGCACTTTCTTGTCTGCTCCGATCATGTATGTGTCTGCCTGGTTGTTGACCATTCCTTTGATGGACCCTAGCCCCCTAGTGGCAGAGCTGGAAAATGTCAGCTTCAACATCAGCATCATCAGCCTCATAGGACTGGTTTGTGGTTTTGGTGCTTCTACATTGCTGCTCCCTCAGGTTCACCGATATCATATCAATATCTGGATCAGTCTTGATGTTTGAGACACAATCAAGATTATCAGTGACAATGTGCCCAATCCATAAAATCAAATCTATTCAGTCTAGTTCTATGCTTTGTTCTCTGAGTGGGTTCATTCTGTATTATTTATTTTAGATTATAATAAATGTTCCTATTTGCTCCCACTCTTAATTTGAATTCCTTACTATTTATTTTACATTGACCATTCTGCTCTGAACTGCACTGACTGAACTAATGAAAGTTGTTTTTCCATGTTTGACTGCCTTGTTAGTGGATTTAAATTTGTTGTACTGGGGCAGAGTTCACAAAAATTGTGTAATTCTGTACATTTTCAAAGATTTCTAAGATAATTCTTACAAATGTTTGAAGTCCATTCAGCTGTTTTTCTGTTGGATCGGATTCAACTGATACTAAGCCTCAGATTTGGGTTTTGTTATTAGAAGTGAAAAGAATTGAGTCTCTAGCAGGGATCAGCATCGATATTTTAAAAGAGAAACTCAGTTTGTATTTCTCCCAGGTCTGGACCATTGCTCTGATGTTGCTGAGCAGGAAATTTAATCAGCTCCCTCATCTATTTATATTGAACCTTTTCCTGGCTCAGGTCAGTTAAATTTGATGCAGTTTGCATTTATATAATGCATATTTATTCATATTTTCTCCAGTCTGCTACCTTAACCCTCTGCTTTGTGTGACAGTTCTTAGTATGCATTAGCATGATCCTGTGGAACTTCCTGGTGAAACAAGAAGATAATTTCCTCAGTAAAGTTCTCACCTTCACTGTATTGTATGGATCTCTGTACAGCACTTACATCTGGACAGGTTTGTATTTGTCAGATGATTAAAACATCAGTTCCTGTAAAGCAGCTGTAATAAACATTTTATTCTTTGCTTCAGAGACATTTGGGCTTCTTTGTCTCTCCAGGTTTAATCCCTCTGTGTCTTGCTCTGACTAACAGAGATGATCTGCTGAGACTCAGACCTGGGCTCTTCATGGCTGTGGGCTGGGGGTGAGAATTCAGGGACAGGAGCGGTGGCGTCCACAGTGAAAATATGGTCTTTTATTTATTATTTGGTTTTATATTTCTGTCTTGATTCAAAAAGATAACTATGTGCCCTGTATGAATTGAAGATGATTCTCTGGAGCTCCACTGGAAAGAGAGAAAACATTTAGTTGAAGTATTCTGTCCTTGGTGTGTTTTTGTAGGATTCCCTTTGTGATGGTTGGACTCCTTCTAATAACAGGAGAAAGGATGGAAACCCTTGACTCTGCTTTCTTCTATGGCAGAGCTCAGGTTGGAACCTTGCGTTTTTATTGGAAATCCACTGATCAGAACTGTGTGAATACTTGTGAATTTGCTACTGCCGTTTTTGAGTTATCTTAAAGAAATGTAACATGATGAGGTGATTTGCTGAGAGCTCACCAGGATGAAAGCATCAACTTTTCTCTTCAGCCTTCCTTTTGTCTGGCAAGCTGAACAAACTGCAGACATGTCTCGACATGACACAGAAAACAAAGGTTTTATATAAAGAGCTTCTTTCTAGAGGCGTGCAGTATTGCATATTTTGGTTTGAATCTGATGTACAGCACCAATATCCCTGATACTTTTTATTCACTTTCGTACCATCGAACTTCAGACTTTTTAGGTGTTGTGGTTTTTCCTCTACTTTTTTGTCAAAACCTCAAACAAAATTTGAAGGTTTATGTGTAAATTTATGTAAAATACTTTGATAACATATTAACATTATGCCCATAGTCAATAGAAAAAACAAAACATATGTTTACATGTTTTCCTGCATAAACAAAGTGCAAAACATTATTATTTCAGAACAATCAAATTTAAATATATGAGATAGTTCGGAAACCAAAGATAAAATCTATTTTTAAGAGTGAATTTGAATCTAAAGTATCAATCCTAACATGCTAGCATTGATCCGATACCAATGAGGTATTGATATAATTGATCTTTTGGATCGTTGTTCCCACTTCTATTTCTGATGTCTTTTAGCTTCTTTAATGCTGGCAATAGCTAAGTTTGACTGCTTTTCATTTCGTAACAACATCAACACTGAAGCATGTTGTATTTCGATATAGTGCATTCAGAAATCAGAAAAACTTTGTATTTTTGAATTTCCAACTGGCCAAACACCAACTTTTTTTTTTTTTTGTTGGCACATCACCACTCTTTGTTTGAAATGTTTTTACTTCATTTGTACTGTTACCTGTATAGGTGTAGCAGTCTAAAACAAAAGAATTGTGTTATTTTTATTTATTTCTATCATCCTGTCAATAACGAATCCCTCCATCTCCTTCTGCCTCAGATAATCAGCTCTGCTGTGGTACTGGGTGTGAGCCTGGCCCTTGGTGCCTTTTCTCTGATGGGTCTGACCCAGGGGGACCGAGAGCTGATTGGGTACGAAGCCCTGAGCCGAACTGCTATCACCGGGATCAATGACGAACTGAGGGCCCCTGCTGACCTGGAAGATCAACAACAGCAGCAGCAACAGGAGGCCAACTCCACAAATTCTCCCATCTGCAGCATCAACTCAAGTAGTGCTGCTCTGTTTCTCTCTTTAATTTTGAAACATTTGAGTTTGTCAAACCTTGTTTTTTATTCCCAGATGGACAAGTGTGTGACTGTTACTCTGTTGTTAATAGTTGGTTCTCTTTTCGCCCTTTGTCTTGTCTCGTTGAGGAGATTTCCATATGTCTCCTCTCCAGACCAGGCCTGACATGATGGCCAGCACACATAGTGAGCACGCTAACAGCACAGGGAGCAAACTTACAGTAATAACTTCATAAATGCACAAACTAGTAGCTATTGCAGTCAACACTTAGGCATGACATTTAAATAATTCTGATAGATATTCAAAGAAACAGCTGATAACAGTCTGTAATTTTACACATTCAACATCTCAACACTATTATTATTCGTAATAGTAGTCTTGCAGTATGTAACTTTTATAAATAATATGTTTTTTACATATTTGTTAAAACTATTACTGTGTCATGACAGTATGATACGAGTCAAAAAAATCTGTGAAAAAAATTACTCCCTCTTTCTTCTCCCAGTGTTTGCTACTGAAATACACCGCTTGGTCAGAAACAACCAGTCACCAGTCACAGACAGGACCAGGGTCTTAGCACTGTTGATCACTTTTGTGTACGTGCTGCTCAGACCCTTGCCTGCAGAAGGTTCAGCACCGTGTAACCGAGGTTCATTGACTGCGCTTTGACCTTCTTTTTCTGCCTAGCTGTTTTTGACTGAGAGCAGTGCATTCCTTCAGATGGCAGTTGTAGCACTGGGAGGAGGTGAAGGAGCTTGATTATTATTATGTTTTTTTTTAACATATTAAAATTAGTAACTTTTTTAATCACATTAATAACATGGTGACAGCTTTAACAAATATGTTAAAAACATTATTTTTTAGTAATACTTATGCTGCAGCTTCAAGGAAGGTTGACGGAACCTCATTTCTAATTTTTGTTTTCCTGCTCCAGGCCACAGCAGGGTACCATGTGACAGACAGCAGCCGAGTTCATCGGACTCAGAGCAACCGCTGAATTTGCCACCTCCAGGCCTTCAGAACAGCGATGATAAGCAGACTGTGAGACATGTGTTGCTCTGTCTGCTGCTCAACGTCAGTCTGCTGGCGGTAAACAGGAAGCAAAGAGGACAGATTGCAACAGATTGTTTCTCAAAGAGAAATTAATAACCTCCTTCAAATGTATTGCTGTCTCGTCATGTAGAATCTTTCCAGCTGTCTCTGGTGGCTGTTCAACAAAGATCCAGGCCGGCTTTACCTGGAGCTGCAGTTTTTCTGTGCTGTGGCCAACTATGGGCAGGTACCTCAGCATGTCTAGATTTTGTATCTCTGGCTCCATTTTTGTAGCAAATGTCAGTAAAACTTTGTTGATTCTCTGCTAATATAAAAAAACCCCCACAATTTCACAAATGAAATAAATCTAATTAAATCACAAGTGAATGTGTTTAGAGTGATAAATCATTGAAAGCACGTCGCACCATCATCCTACCACTTCCTGTTGTCGTCTTTGCTGTTTTTGCAACCAGTGACATTCATGTTGTTGATCATCTGGTCGCTGATCATGTAACTTGTGTGAAGTGATAAATGTTTCCATTTAAGTTTGGTGAAATACACTAGTTTCAATTCAGCCAAAAACATCATCCTTGTGCAAAACTTATGGAAAAAAACTTTTTTTTTTCAAAATTGCCAAATTTATTTTAAATTTGAACAATTATATGCTCAGTGGAAACGCATGTGTGTGTTGTAGGAAAAACTGTAGCTTGTGCTTGTTTTTGCTTGCTCTTTCCCAGGGCTTCCTTTCATTTGGAATATTTGGTCTGGACAGACACCTCATCATTGTGCCGTTCAAGAACAGGTGGGCTGAGACTTCAGCTTTGATTTCACATTGCTTTGTTAACGTCTTTTGAGAAAGTCCTGAAATAATGATGTTGTCCAGGTTTCTCAGCCTGTGGCACAGCCAAGATGGAGAGGGTCTGAGTCCGTCTGCCGTGCCCGAGGATATCCGACTCACCTGTACCCAGTTTGTCCGCTACCACAAAGACCAGTGTGTACAAGACATAGTACACACTCACAGGTATGAGGGACACAGTTGGCACACTTTGTAGTGTGTAGTAAGAGTATTCATAACTGTTTAATGAGTACCTTGATAAATAAAAATGTAAAAGATATGCCTTGCATTTGTATTCAGCCATTCAAAACTTTGAATAATAGTTTTTGCTATAATTACAGCTAAAATTATTCCTGGGATATTGTTGTCCATTCTGCTATGCAAAATAACTCAGTCTAACGACATGAAGAGCATCCCTAGATATCAATTTTCAAGTTTTCCTAATGATTGCCAGCTGGTTTTCTAGGCAGACTTCATCTAAATCACAGGTGTCAAACTCCAGTCCACAAGGGCTGCTTTTGCAGTTTTTAAATGTGCCAGACTACAAAACGCTGGAATGAAATGGTTTAATTACCTCCTCCTTGTGTAGATCAGTTCTCCAGAGTCTTGCTAATAACCTAATTATTCTATTCAGGTGGTGCAGCAGAGACACATCTAAAAGTTGCAGGACACCGGCCCTTGAGGACTGGAGTTTGACACCCCTGATCTAAATCTTTCAATAGTCTCTCTGAATGTTGGGATCTGCTATTGTTAGCCTTGGATATGCTAGCATAGCATTGCTTGGCGATGGTTACCAAGGACGTCTTGATTGATGCCTTCCTCATTTAGTATGTCAGCTTCAGGAGACAGACACATCTGTGTAGCAGTTGGGATATTCCCATTTTTATGGGATATTGTTGTTTGATATACTATAATCTTGTTTTTAACTTCTTCATAACTTTACTTCTTCTCTATGTGCTGTTCGGTTTGGTCTTCTTAATTCTAATGTTCTCTAACACCCTCCTGAGTTCAGAACCGCTGAACTAAGACTTAATAATAACATGGATTTTCTTCATCAGTAACAGAGTAAAGGGGGTTGAATACAAATGTTTGACATCTTTCTGTTTTGATTATTTTCAAATAAAAATAGGCTATTTTCATTTACTGTCTACTTCAAGTATTACTGTCTTGTTTTCCGCAGAGCAACAGCAAGCATAAATGGAGCCTAAACATGAAACCTTTCCACACTATTGAAAAGACCCGGCCGCTATATTTTTATGACTCTTGGCTGATACTCTTTGCTTTTCTTCAAGCAAGTGCCTATTCTTCTGTCACCTTTCACCTCAGATTAATTAATCTTTTCCTTGCTTTTTCTTTCCCTCTCTGCCATCTTTCTTTTGCTTGGCTGCTTCCTGTGCTCCTCTTCTCTTCATCGCCACCTAGTGGCTCAGGGGAGAGTGTGAATGCTTTGGCAGGTGAATCATTCCTCTGATTGTCACAGGTTTGGGTAAGTGAAGCAGGAGAATGGAATTGGACGTTACCTTTCCCATCATCCCCAGTATTTAAACACAAATCGTCAGCGAGATGGCAAGTCACAGAATCTGCACTGGAATTACAGTTCAGACGAATCATCCAACCAAACTTCACTTCCTTCCAATATGGAGGGTTTAGATAAACCCCTCGGATCCATTTCTACCCATCAGGGACACAATGACCTCTACTCAAGCACGCCCCAGTTCTGCCCTGAAGGCGTCTTTCGAGGGAGTGACTTGGTGGACTGGCTAACAGAACAAGTTTTGTGTGCCAGATGGGCCGAGGCCAAACATTATGCTTTTCGTCTTCAGCGGGGCGAAGTGGTGAGCCACCTGACAGGCCAGCAGAGCTTCAGGGACAAGCCCACTCTAGCCTACTACTTCCTGCAGGAGGAGGGATGGCCCAGGAACGTCTTTGAGGACGAACAGAAATGTTGGGGTGCCAAACAAGAAGTACCTTATGGTGAAATTACCACAAGATACTAGCTGGATTGTTGCAAGACCCAAAGACTGCAAAATTACATTACTCATCAAAATCTGTTTTACGGGGAGAAAATCCTTTTGCATTGTAAAAGTATTGAGTAGTGCTTCACCATTTTCGTAAGAAAAACAACAAAACCAGTCTTGACCTCTGACTGGGGGTCATAAACTCAACATCCAGGCTTTTCCAATCATTTTCTATCTGAGCTCCAGGTCAGGGTTCTAACACTCTTCAATGTGACTGTTACTGAGGTATAAAGTGTCAAATGTATCTGTTTTTAGTGTCAGTTTGCGGGTTTGAAGACATTCAAATGTAAGAAGGTATTTAGAAAACGAGAGAGAGATGAAGCTGATAACAAGAAGGTTGAACTGAGTCAGAATAGCAAGATACTGTTTTATCCTGTTTTTAAACAGATAGAGATTTCTATTTTATGACGCTAAGCATGAGTGGATGCTTCAAGTATCAACTTTGTTTAAAACAATGAAACATTTTTACAGCTACTCCTCTCTCACGCGGTGTGACATGGCCTCTACTTCCAATCGAAATAATTTATGATCGCTTACATCAGGAAGGCAAGAAAAAAATATTAATTTTTGCTTTTCTGTATTCTAATTTCTAAAAAACACTCATCATCGATAAGATCTGGTCAAATTTTTACCAAACTGCAGAGTCTGAATTCTGATTGGTGCATAATTAGCGAGAACTTATGTAAAAAAGTGTGTGGTACATACAGACATAAACACTACTTGTTGGGCATTCAGTCTGTGAGCCAGAATCTGGTTTATGTCTAACTTTGTTTTTCCCTCTCTGAACACGTAATGATGGACTTTTGTCTTAAACACTGGTGTTTAAGTCTGTGTACCATTGATGCGTGGAAAGCAGACAGACAGACTGAGTGTCTGTCCAACTACACTGCAGAGGTTTTTATGTTTCAGGTCTGAAGAAAAAAGCCCAGCTTCCTGAGAAAGTAGTGTTTCATTTTGCACGCTGTCTTTGAACCAGTTTGTTGTCTGCTGACCTCCTGCATGACTCGGCATTGAACCATTTTGCACTGACTGAATAAAAATTGAAAACATGGAGTCCTGCAGGTCACTGTATATTTCTGCACTAGTATTGGAATATTATTTCTGTAACTTTTGTTGTATCTGATTTTTGTGTTGGACTGATTTTTTTTTTCACAAAAATGCATTTTTGGAAAAAATACTCAGCCAGGATTGAAGTTCAGACTTTTACTTTGCCATATTTTTTGCTGTATTCGAGCCATAGGTGTAGGAACTGGGGGTGGAGGGTGGTACGGGTGGGATTTGTACCCTCCAATATTGGAGACAGGCGCATTCGTCCCACCATAGACATATATAAAGGACAGACACCTCATAGCTCTTGGCTGTTGTCGGTGACGAGATTTAAGACGACCATCTTGGAGCAGTTGACCGTTCAACTCAGCTTTATATGTTTGACAGGTGGACCGAAGTATCAGCACATTTAATCAATCAAAACTCGCTAAATAGTTAAGAGATTTTTACAATTTTTTTAATGTAAACGTTATTCAAAGAGCTATCATATCTACATTTACAAGAAAGTTATTTAAGTATTTTTGAATTGGATTCATACATGGTTCGGCATATTTAAATATTCTTAATGGGGGAAACAGAATAGATTTGAAATAGAATATTGTGATATTCATGAATGATGTGCATTTTACAAAGCAAACAATTAGTCCTATTTTTTAAATATATTATTTCATAATATCAATACATATTTATATACATAAACACAAAATAATACAATCACAGAGAAACTGGATAATACTGATGCAGTATCACATTTTTCGAGTAAATGATCACATGACCAGAGCTGTTTATATCTTGGTAGCACCTTCATATTCAGAAGAAGACTGCTACAAGAAGAAGACTGTCATATGTTTAAATAAACATGACAAAGATTTTTGGTGCACATCATCTTTAAAGTGTCTAGTTATAATATTCGCCTTTGCATCTACAAAAATTTTGTAACATATATATACAGTATATCTATATCTGTATATACATATATATATACATATATATATAGGCTACACATATGCTTTGTGTCTGGCCTCAGTACAGTAGGCGAGAGTGCAGAGCAAAACGGCTTATTTCACCGCTGGACGAGCCTTCATCAACAGCAGTGAGATCTTCCCTCCCTCCACCACATGATGCTCCACATGCTGGTTTCAAGTTCATCCCGATCCTGTTGGGTTTACAGTGAATACATTCACCCACAATGTAAGTGATTTGTACCATGTAAAATGTGGAATGTGTCACTTAATTCCAACTAGCCCAATGTTACTGTCACAAACTAGAAATGAGGGAGTTGAAGCTTGGGGTGCAAAAGTGTCGCTTTCTTCAACAGGTTCAACGTTGCTGGAGTAGAGTTGATGAGTTGATGAATCAAGCTAAACCTGTTTGAGGTTACAGAAGACTTGAGCCTGAGTTGGAGGAGTGTAGTTCAAGACTCCTGGTCAGAATCACATTGTGAAAGTGCAGTCAAATATCAAATGGGGAAAAACTTCATGAGCAAAGCTACAAGGGGCATATCATGAAATACATTAAGCTATAGTTGCTACAAAAGGTTATTCTACAAAACACTGGGTAAAAAGAGCATTTGAACACCTTTCTTCTTGCTCTTTACCATTTTTGCACTCATCTCACTTTTATTTGTGGTTGTATTGGAGAATGTATCTAGACCTTGTGTTTGTAAGCACCAATTACTCAGTTCTGTTGTTCCTCAGACTTGTGTTGTAGTCAGATCATCTTTATAAATTCAAGAACAGTTTATGGAACAACTACCAAGATTAGATTTATATGATGTTTTCTTCATTACATTTTGCACAAAAAAAGAAAGCATGCCTTTGTACACTGATGCAGAATTCACTCGTACCACACAAGTCTGAAATCCACAGCACAGTACTTCCTGGACCTGGAAGTACTGTCTAGTATTTCCAGGGATGGTCCATGACCAATATGCCACTCTCCTTTAGCATATTGCTGATGTTATTTAGTAAGAGACAAATTTGCTAAGTATTTCCAAAATTACCTTTGTATTTTCTGTTTTAAAATTAACTTGGGGCCTGAATTTTGAATAGATCCAAACTTGCTAGCACACACATACACCTGATCTACAGGTATAACTAAGATTGCGTCAGCAAAATAATCATTTAGCATGCATGCCTTCATGAGTACGCAGAACATATTCAGAGCATCAGAATGTGCAAAAGATTGGGCAGAGGTTTTGAAAATCTAATGATTTACCACCCACAAAGTGATTTATTGAAACAAAAGCAGGTTGGGGGTCTGTTCTGGCTTCTATATTTAGCATGTTTGAAAGGGAGGAGCAACTGACAGGATTACAGCTCTTTCATTGAGCACTTACATCGAGTCTTCACCTAAGCCTCCACTCTGATGTTGTAAAAACTGGCGTAAATAGGTGAGATCTTTCCAGTGTAACACCAAAATACAAGATTACTTATGTCCCTCAGGTTTCATGATACATTTTCTATTTATTGATGGTAATAAAATAAGTAATCTTGTATTTTGATTTATCTTCCTAGATCACTTATCCTATGCATTCAACACCTCCTTTCAATAAAATACTTAAATTTATATATTTATTGTGCAATATAGATAAATGTCATCCAGAAATGCTAATTTGGAGATGCAGGAATACCCTCATCCTGCATCAATTCCACTATGTGCAAACTGTCAAATAGAATTGATTGAGTTGGCTTAGGTAAATAAATGCAGATGTGTACAGCTTTAATTGTGATTGATTTTAAATGTTTCCACTGTTGTGGTGTTACTTATTTGAATGAAGTGCCTTATTATTATTTTTATTAATATGCCAGTTGTTATTCTTATAACTCCATGGTGTTTAACGTCATATTACTTGCATGGCCACTGCTCTCCTACACTCTCCATGATGCCACTGTCTATTAGCATATGCAGAATATTCATCGATATAGGATAGTCTACACCACTTTTTTCACCTATAATCAATTGTGCACATAATCTTTGTAGATCACCTGCAACATATGCATATACAATTTCCGTTGCAAAAGCAAGTTAATGCTCTTTATTTGGGATCTTTTATGTTCAGGCCCTAAGTTTCTTGTTTTTATCCTTCTTGATGCAGATGGACCTCCATGCAACTACAGACAGTAGGTGCTGCCTCTGTTGTAATTGGTTGAGAAGCAAGATTTCATCCAAGTAGATAATAAATATTATCTACTTGACTTATCTACTTGACTCTAATGACTTATCTTTAAATAAGTCATTTTATTGTTGTTTTTGTTTACGCTTTAAAAGAATATAAGTCAGTCATTGAAAACCAGTGGGGACATTTGTTTAACTATAAATGCCAGTTTCCATCAATTATCACATTAAGATAAATGTCCCTTACTGAATATACAATCTGTCTGATTAACCAGAATGTTCCAAAGTTTGTAACTTATGCTGGCTCTTTCAACTTTCTGTATATTGCATAATACGTTGTATAAAAATTTTGGTGAGCCTCTTTATCTTACAATAAATTCATCTCTATATGCACATTTGTTTATCCTTCAATGTATTTTGTTGAGTTATAAAACTTTAGCATTTTCATTGATTAAAAAAAATATGCAAGCAGCTTGATTCCTCATTTTATTGGATGAGTCAGGACAGGTCATACATGCTCAAACAAGGGCACAGATCCCACAAGGGACAAGTTGATAATATAAGTCAGAATCTATTATATGCAAAAATACACTGGTGTGTTAGCAAGATCTCAAGAACAGGTTTAGTTTAGGATGATAGCTGTTTTTCTGTTATGTATAGCGACTCCATGGACCAATCAGACTGACTGGGAAAAATTCAGTAACTATGCTGTTTCTCCAAGTGTGTGTGCTCCAGCTGCATGTGAGTGTCTTTGCTACTGGCTCCCATTGCAGACAACGATACCACGTCATCAGAGGTTGACCCAGTCATTTTAATTTTATCCTGACCAATAGAGGTTTTATGACATTGGTCAAGCTGCTCTTACATAGATAGTTTGCAAGATCAAGGATACCATTATAGTCTCCTTGTTCTCATCCCAGGAGCCCTGGTTCTATGCCTGGGTGGAGAGATTCGGCCGGAGGGCCTGGTCCTCATCCATCCCGGGGCTCTGGTTCTCTGCCTGGGTTGATTTAAGACAAATTCTACATTTCCTGGTTCTAGTAGAGCCTCCAGTCCCCGTTCCTCTCTCCCCCCCCCCCCCACCAGGTCCCCTTCGACCTCCATAAAAATCTTTAAAAACGGGCTCCCCCCCGGGAAAATGATGTACCTACGGAAAGCTCAGAGCCCGGGGGACACGATGGCGTTGTCCGTTTCGTTCTAGACCGCTCGCAGGAGGCGTGAAAAACGGCGGAAGCCGGCGCCGGAAAATAGCCCGAAAAACGGTCAAAAAAGCGAAAAATCCGGGAAAAAACGCACCACTGGCCGATAGCCCGTCTCCCGGAAAACAGCCCTGTGCGGTCCAATAATTTTTAGCACCTTCAGAGGAGGCGGGAGAAATCTTTGAAGCGGCTCTTGGCCTTTGAAACAATGCCCCCCCTTGACACCCAGCCCAAGGGCACTGTGAGCCAGCTGAGAGAAAAACACCACCGGCGGGATATCAGGAGAGAGTTTAGAAAGTGGACTTGGGCGAGAAAAACGTTCAACTTTTTGGCTCCGGGCCCCTCAGGGCCCTTCCCAGACGTAAGAAAAGCCTCTTTTGAAGGCATTTTGTGGGTTTTTCAGTCATTTTTGGCCGTTTTTCTCCGTTTTCGGTTCTAAGGCTCTCTGAGCTCTCTACCTCGCTCGATCTCCGCGGCGTTAAGCTTGGCGGGCTCCGCCAGCTCCGGTGAGTCTCTCCAGGCCCCTATAAGGCCGTGGAAGGCTCTC